>JAMZAV010000818.1:0-338420 GCA_024449915.1 Sweltsa coloradensis | reverse complement strand
TCACGCGGACCTAATGGAGCTGGTACAGCCGTAAGTCGCATATACAAACGTATTCACAGGTGCCTACTACCGATGGAACAAATCGAGTGTCCCACGGTGACCTAATGGTGTAGCCAGCGCTCCGGCCGGATACAGTCGTGCAGAGCTGCGTCCACGTGTTTGTCGGGACGTGGTACGAGAACAGACTCGAGAATATCGGTTCGGTTGAGCCGACCAGCTGAATACATCCGTCTGGATCGCTTGCCGCGTCGGGCGTAGGAGTCAGCACTCGACCGCCGAACACGTAGATCGTGCGTAGCTCGGTGTCCATGCTCATCTGGTGGTCGAAGATCAGTTGCGGTCCGCCCATCGCTTCCGTGTCCTCCGTTATCAGCGTCCATCGGTTGCTCTCGATGTCGTACATGTAGAAGTCACTCTGGGAAGTGAGGGTTAACTTTTTCTAGAGTACGGCCGTAATATTACGTCCGCGCACTTTGCTAACAATTTTTTTTTTAATTTTGAAATTTTCCCCCCAAATTTTTTTTTTCAATTTTTTTTTTTACTTGAATATCAAACTCTTTATCAACGAAGTCATCTTCAGAACTTAAATGTACATTCCTAGTTTTATAGGCCAAGTTAAATAATCTGCAAAAAAATGTTTAAAAAACCCACTCCTGAAAAGGAAGAATCAGCAGAAAATAAATATAGGTACCGGTAGCATAATTATAGCACAGAAGATGTTGGAACCAATTCAAGCTGAAATAATTTGAATTTATGTTTTAGAATTTTGTTACGTTTCCAACTGAACCTTTAAGTAGGCCGACCCTAATGCTAAAATAATATGTCTTGAAACTAAGAGTTTATTTTACATACATTATTGTAGAGGCCTATGTATCTAGTAGCCTATCATGTATTGTTGTAAAATTGTATTTTTATTGTGAATTATTGTTTCTCGATTTAGTTAGTTAGGAAACACTCCCGTAGGTTGGAATAGTTAATATTTAGGTAATACAAACAATTCAGAAGTTGACAATCGTTGACATCCTTATTAAAAACTAAGTGCAACGTGGACTCCTAGTGCTGTCATCAACACAAGCACAACCACTCGCAATCACGAGGCAATAACACCACACCCGTGGCGGCACAACAAGGGGGCTTAACAACTACCAGCCAGGCTGCAGCGGACGCACACGTGACCAACCCTATTGGTAAAGGCATTGAAACTAGATCCCGAACAAGAGAGGCAACGAGCAAACGCATTTTCAGCAATCAGTCGTCCTGAAGATGGAACCCACAATGGTTCCGAAATACAAAACTCATTCACAAGTAGCCTTTTAAAGTGTAAATACGCGACGCGACGAAATGACCCGTTTCACACATGTTTTAACAATATTATTATTTCCTTGCATTACAGAGAGCTGAGATGAAGTTCATCCGCAGTGTTTTGGTGGCGGTGGGTGTTAAAAAAAATTTACGCACAAAAAGTAGGCCTAAGCCTGATTTAACAAATAAATAAACTGAGCCTAGAGCAGGGTTGCCACCAAGTCAATTTTTTTATCCTTGAAAGATACTTAAAAAATCCTGAGAAATCTTTGAAAACAGTTATTCAGCATTAGCGTACTATAACCGCGAAGGAATGTTACAAACTTTCAGGTTTCATACCAAAATATGTTAAGCCAGCCTGATTTTCGAGAATATAGTCAAAATTACGTGCAGACAAACGAATACGGTAAGAATCAGAATTTTCTTCCAATATATTTTAACGTTTAACTTTTAGGCCTATTCACCATAACTACCTACCACTTGCGGTAAATGTTAGGCCTATGCAGTCACTTATGTTTATTTTTACTAGTACCTGATGATTTTTTACTGTCTATATTGCTTTTTTTGTCTGAATTTAAAAAAAGGATTAATTTAATGTATTTTTTAAAGACAGTAGAAAATCCTAAGATTTTGACCAAAATCCTGTTATCCTTGAGACACTCTAAAAATCCTGAGAAAAGGATAAAATCCTTGAAAGTGGCAACTCTGGCCTAGAGGCCTACTTGTCAACATATTCCTAGCTTACCTTGAGAGAATCCGCCGTCCTCCGATGCATGTCCAGGTACCTCCCGAGCACAAAGATCTGCCTCCTCTCCGGATCTAGACACAGTTTATGACACGACCTCGGACTGGGGCCTCCCTCGGCCTCCGTGTCTTTAGCTATCAATGACCATCTCTGCGTCGGTATGTGGTAGATCCACAGGTCGTTGAGATCCTGATGCCCGTCCCAGCCGCCGAAGAGATAGATCGCCTCGGAATACGAGTCGAGGCACATCTGGTGACCACCACGCATCTCGGGGTGGATGTCCGAGTCGACTAGGGGTTCCATTAGCTGCCACACGGGCTGATACTTCTGCTCGTCGATGTACTGGTTCTGTAGGCCACCTATGAAAGTTACAGACACATAAAATGAGTACTATTAACTTACTAGTGTTATGGTTGCTATAGATTAGGCCTATGTGGTAAAAAATAATTTTTGGGGTTAATAACCCCTCTAAATCACTTGGCTAGCTATTTAAGGCATAGCCCTACTTTGAAAATGAGAAAAACTTGAGAAATGATTCTATTGTAATTTGTAGGCTACTTGATTTGGTTCTGGTCTAGTCAGGAAATACTCACTGACTAGGCCGGTCTTGAGCAAGTCCCCCCTAAAAGGAACTTTGAAAAGTAAAGTTACTTCTGATTAAAAAGGAACTGATCCACATTCCAGTTACTTTTAAAAAAGGAACCACTTACATTCCTCAAAAGGGAACTTGGTTCCAAAATTTGTTCCATTTAAAATAAATGATCTAGATAATAATAATAACTGTAATAGGAGTTAATTTATCATAACTTTTTTTAGTAAAGTGATATAATAAAAACTGACAAAAATTTTCCCAAGAATCCGACCGCTCCCACCAACTCGGAATCTGACAAGGGGGTGGAGCCATTTTCAAAAACATGGGAAGTCCCAAGATATATTTTTATATATTGTTATTTTAATTTACGATATCAGGTTGGCCTGCTGAAATTAGACGGCATTAAGACGGCGAAAGGAACTTGCAAAAGAACGTTAAATTTGTTCCCAGTTCCCATGAAATAGTAACTTTCACGCTACAAGTCCCTGATGTAAAAACAAAACGCTTTCCCATTAAAGCTCCTGGAAAAGGAACACGTAGGCCTACTAGGAAGCGTTCCTCCCCAAGACTTGCACTAGGCCTACTAGGAACGCGTTCCTCCCCAAGACTTGCACTAGGCCTACTAGGAACGCGTAGGCCTACTAGGAACGCGTTCCTCCCCAAGACTTGCACTAGGCCTAAGCAGTTTGTGACATTCTTAAGGCCATTCAGTATTGTACTAGTAGTATCATATTATTTATCTTTGATCTGATGACATAAATGTCAAAGAAAGAAAGATGAAAAGTGGTTGAATGAAAGAGAAACTTGAATATAGCTTAACAGTAAACAACAGGAAAATATTTTTGAAGGAACATTAGGCCTATATTAGAGCTAGGGATGTCAACGGGTACCCGGGTACCCGTTACCCGCCCGTTGCCCGCGGGTACGGGTCCAATTTTCCATTACCCGTTACCCGGAATTACCCGTTCTTTCCTTTGTCCATTGCGATCTTTTTCACGGAACAGACAATACATCGCGTCATTATACCCCTCCCCCTACCGCTCATGGCTGGCTGCTGTGATTGTTGCGACGAGTGATTGGCGCGGGTTGGGTGGGATGGGGGGGGGGGGCTTAGAGATAGCGGCCAACAAGGCTTGACCTTGAAGCAAACTATACGATTTGGTTGCTCGAGACAAAACAGATGCCAATGCACCGAATTTCGTAATCGGGAGCGCAGAAACACTAAAAACTGAGTGTTGTCTGCCCGGTTGTAACGACGTTTGACTGTAGACCTACGAGTTTGCGATGACTCAAAGCTGCCGATGTGAAGACGGGAAGGGTGTTGGATTGGACACTACTCGCGTGTATGAATGAAACAATGACCGTAGACCTAAAGTGATTCATGAGAAAACACAGTTCGGCTGGTCGCACACAGGATAAAGACAGCATAAAATAAAAATAGTTTACTGATCAAGGATAATTAGTAAACGTGTAAACGTACCATCCCTAATTTTCTGTGAAGTGGAAGATCACTTCGAATGAACTGATACGAAAATAGTGCGCGGGGAGCGGGAGATCATGCATTGGGATAAAGACAAGGGTTGACCTTGATCAGCCTACGATCCGATTTCGGTTGAGTACATATGCGCATGAAAGGAATGTAGTAATCAATCAGTGTTCCTTTCCGCTTGATGTAGTTGCTCCGAACCCATTGAGTCATCGTACACTAAAACATACGTGGCCTTTTACCAATACTACTTTTCAACTGCCAATGCTTTTCTGAATCATTTGACACCCATGACGATAAATCGAACATTTACTACCCGCGGGTATCTCGGGTAACGATCGCGGGTACCCGGGTACGAAAATTTCCGGGTATTGACATCCCTAATTAGAGCCGAGTCATTGGATGGATGAGCGAAGCGAAGACTTCAATTTCACTGACCCCCCCAAAAAAATTAGCTCGGGTGTTTTTTTTTTTTTTTTTTCTGTTTGTTTGCTATCTACCGGGCAAACGGCATATGGGATCTTGATGAAAATTGGAGGGGACCTTAGAAATCTCTGAACTTAGACCTGCTACGTTTTTGGGTACAATCGAAGAAATATTTCTCATGAATATCGTACTTTTACGATTTTTCGTTCTATATTTTCGTGACATTTGGGCCGATTCTGACCAAACGGGAGGGGATACAACTTTCATATTTTACATAGACATTAAAGTTGTGGTGATGTAGTACCTTTTGAAAGAAAAAGTTGAAAAAGTGAGCCGGAATCCATAGAATAAAGGTTTTAAAATGAGTTTTTATGAGGTTTATAATAACAATTAACAAGTAACAATAGAAACTTGACAACAATCACCTACAATGCATTCAAAAAGCACTTGCAAAATTAAAGATATCTCATGCAAACTAAAAACTTACAAAAAAGCTCATCCATCAACACGACTAAAAAAAGCGTTTGCGAAGCTTTCTAGTTAAATACAAAAGCAAACTCAACAAGCCAGGTGAACAATTACATTTTGTGCAACGAATTTTGATTTTGTTTCACTTTTAACACACCTTTGTTTTCCACATAAGTTCTGTATCAATAAGAGAAAATGATTTTCTATAATAACACTTGAAGAATGTTTTTTTTTGTCAGGACTCGGAAATGTGTTGGTACAAAAACGAGCTTGCTCCTAAATTAATTAAATTAGGTGTGACCACTTGGGAACACCACGTGCCACGTTGGCAAATGGGGTGAAGCAGATCACCAAAGTGTGGCATAGAAACGATAGATAGAAAACGATTACGACCTTAAATAAAAATAAATAAATACATTCGTATTTAGAGCCTACCCACTCAGTCATACAACTGATTTTCAGTGGGGGACATTATACCAAAGCGACCAAGCCAACCCGACACAATCGACGAGTGAGCGATAACCAACCAAAGATCGATATTTTTTTTAATAGGAAATACTATAGCAATCAGCGGTATGGACAGTGCGAACACCCGCGGATCAACGCCAAAATCAACAAGGTCGATTCAGAACAACTTTAAATTTATTAGGCCTATGTGCCTCGTTGCTAGGACGGCTCCAAAGTCACCGTTTACAAACTCCTAAGACAAGAACTGATAAACTTAAATCCAAATCAGAAATTAAAAAAGTTCTGACTTTAGCGGGAATCGAACCGTGGACCTTCTGCATTGGAAGCAGAGACGCTAACCACAAGACCAATGAGCCACACTTTGTCTTTGTCACCCTTAGCTGCTTGCGAAGAACAATGTGTAGACCTATAACAAGTTTCTGGTGCATGCGAGTGGTGCTGGTAAAAAGAAAAATTCACCCCAAAAAATTAATTGGTCTAATTTAATTAATTAGCGTAATCTACCTACAAATTTTAGTTGCTATAATGCGAGCGCATGCACTTTTACCGCGCTAGCCTTAGCGACTACTCTTAAATGCATGCACTATCTAACTTTAACCCACTTGTTCCAACACACACACTTGCACACTCATGCACATACCGTACTTTTAATAGATTTCTCCATTATCCTTTCAGCTTCCTCGTAGTCCCCGCTGGTAATGAGAACATCATGTAGATTGCTCAAAAGAGGCTCCTCCAGTTGGACTTGAGTTTGTCTTTGAAGAGATCCAAATGCCTCTTGGTAATTGTGCTGCCGGAAATATTTCAGACAGAGCCGAACTACTTCTTTTTCCCGGTACTGCAACAAAATTTTAACCATTAGGCCTAAAGCAAAGAAGAGACCTAAGCAAGGCCGCACAACACCAATACCATTGCTAAGTGAACCTCTACCGAGATCTGACGGGGCCTACCAGACCTGGCTAAATTGGGCCTTTTAGGCTGCTAGGTACTAGTTTTTTATTTTATACAAGGCCTATAATTAAAATTATTTGTAAATTAGTTACACATCTAGGCCTACCGGTAGTGTTGTAAAATATCACTTAATTATTTACTTAATGTGAAATAATCAAATCACTGCCTCCTAGATGTTGCTCGTACCTCCTTGTTAGCCACGAGCAACATCTAGGAGGCAGTGAATCAAATAATAAATTTCAAGTAAAATTTCAATGCCTTTAAAACATATGTAGCCTAGGGCCTACTAGCTTAATGGGATGTTATCAAATTTCACAACTCTTGAGCAGGCTACTAACTGAACTTTATTGATTCAATGAGAATTTGATAGACATGGCCAGCATTCTCACAACTGCTGTAGGTACAATAAACATGACCCCGTCAGTTGGGCCGCCAATAATATGGTTGGATACATTTGTATAGGTTTGTCTGGGCTGGGGTCAGTCGACAGTCCAGCCGGGCAAAAAGAGAACGATCATGGCGGCTTCCAATGCAATTTCCAAAGCCAGCCAGGAGTTAGTGATTGATTTGATAGCCTATCTCGAGCAATCGGTATGCACAACTAGCTAACCGGATAGGTAGGTATAGCCTAGGGTGTCCATTCGTCCCATTAAAAACGGGACAGTCCCGTTTTTTAGGGACCTGTCCCGGTGTCCCGACAACTGTTCACGGGACGCTGTTTTGTCCCGTTTTTGTAAATATACCGATTTCACGTGTAGCTCGTGGCTCGTCTGCTGTAAATTTACGTACTCTTCGCGTATTCTGTATACACTTTTCTGCTGGCCTTGACTTTGCACGAATGAATGCGTTATCAGCAGGCGGGTGAGAGGGGGGTGGGGTTGGTTGACGGCATCAGTCACCCGAATTGTCCCGAGCCCCAACAAAGTTGCTGTGGTTTTGCAGCCGAGCAACATGATACGCGAATCGTGTCCGTTCTTGTCGATCTCGATCGAGCGTCAAGCGATCAGAATGCCGAAACGTAAGTGTAAGTTTACAGACGCTATAAAAAACGAGTTTCCGTTGCTAAAACAGGGGTTTTTGGATGACAAAGTGGAATGCTGTTGTGAAGAAATAAATATATAAAAAAAAAATTAGTATGCTTGCAAGCCTACTTTGCCTGCAATTCGATATTTAATTATTATTAGCAGCAATTAAATGTGGGGAAGCTAATTTTGATTTGAAAACATATTTTTACTTCATAACCTCACTTTTACGAGATGGTTTTTTGTCATGTACGCGTGAGTGTGTAAAATGCCACCGCCTGAACGTATGTTTTCAATGACGATGTTAAGAAGGACTTTCCTTATCTTGTTAAACACGAGACTGATAATGACAAAGTGTTTTGTACGATCTGCAAAGCAAGATTTTCTATAGTAATTATCCATTAAGGTAATCCCCCGAGTTGCCATTTTTCAGTTAAAACATGACAAAATAATTGTAGTATGGTGAAAATTTTTTTCGCCTTTGGCAAAAAGGCCTCCGGCGGCTGGGGCTTTGCCCCAGACCCAGCTACAACCACCGGAAATTTGTCCCGCTTTTTTAGTTTGAAAATATGGACACCCTAGTATAGCCTACATCTAAAATTATTGATAGACATGCCTATTTTCTTCCCTAATTAAAATGTTCAATTTGACCAAAACCACCTATAGCTTAGCTTTTTAACTGATGAAAATTTGAGGAATCAGAAAATCATCAATCAAGATTCCAATTCCATTGCACCCCCTCCTTTGTAGTCGTGCATAAGTAATGATTTTTTTTTTATGATTAGTAATTAAAATTTACTTGAGACAGATATTTCAGACATCGAGTCGTAATGTAGCTTTAATATATAAATAAATAATTACATGTGGTAAGTAGGTTTTGACCCTGAATAAAATGTAAGTAGGCCAACAATAAATGTTACTTTTAAGGCCTGTACCCATGGTGGTATATATCTTTAGGTGATGTCACTTGCGTATCCAGCAATGCTATTTTTGTGGTCGCTTAATGCAGGCAGTTCAGACGGAATCCGCCAGGATCGCGACGAGTCAGGTGGTAGTCACGTGACAAGAGAGTCGATAAAGAAGTTTTTTCCAAACTTCTTTATCGACACTAATACCTCGAGAGATGGCGGTGTGTATACACTTTATTGAAGGCCGTGCATTCAGATCCGTAGGCGGAACATTCGAATTTCCGAATTCGAGCCGTCTGATTGGTCCCCAAGGCCGCCATCTTGTAAGTTCTACGTCACGTGACTACCACCTGACACGTCGCGCATTCTGTCGGCGACTGTCTGCACTGCGTGCATTAAGCGACCACAGAATTCTGGCAGTGAAATCACCTAAAGATATATACCACCATGCCTGTACCTAACCTACCATAGGACACAACCAAAAATCACTGACCTCAATGTTCAAATTCATTCTTCAACTGAGGCTATTAACAGAATTATTTCAACAATGAAGCAAATTAATTGAACTGAAGGACAAATCATGGAGTGGAATGCCTGGACTAACAAGCCAAGGAAAAGGTTGTGATTTAGTGAGTACACACTTTTATCTTCCCATTCAGCTCCATGGTAAGAGTGAGTGAGTAAGAACATAAACAAACAAAAACAAGTAGCCTACCGGTATTTATAGGAATGAGAAAGTAGTGACCTTGCAACCAAGCATCGGAAATTATTGTGAGTCTCAAATTGGAACTGTTTTTCCAAGGCCATAACTTTTTATTCATATAAATTGCAATGGTTTTGTTTGTTGATGAATTTATGTCCATTGTCCAGTGTTACTACTGCATGGATGTAGACCTTGACAAAAATATGTTGGACCTTTATTGCATATCTGCCAAGTTTTGAATTCCCAAATTCGTAAAAGTCCCCAAACAGACTTTTAAGGGGCAAACGAGGTGGCGTGGGCAGGAGGGGCCTGGGGCGGGCAAGCCCCCCAGATTTTTTAACAATCTTGGTGCAATTTGGTGCGTTTTAGTGAGTTTTGGAGACACTTTAATCATTTTTTTTCTCTGCATGTTCGATGGAGGGGTAGGGCGGGCGGGCCGTGATGGGGAGGGGGTTACACATACCAAGGAAGGCAAGAAACGTGAAAATCACGCAGCGCACCAGTTTTAAATATAAAAACACAAAATTTTGAAAAAAAAAATGAAAAAATTTGTTTTTTTTTTTAAATTCGTAAAATTGACAAGAGCAATCGTAAAATCCTAAATGACTACCGTACTACGTACGTAAGTACTACCGTTTACCGTAAATTTTACGAATAATTCGTAAAAATTGGCAGGTATGTTATTGCAAGGAAAATAAGTGTAGGCCTATAAAAAAAATCAAATCAAATTTGCAATTTTTGTTTAGCCTATTTATCAATAAGCCTACATTAGTTTCTTTATTATATTATTATTAATTTCTTTTATTTGTATTTAAAATTAAAACTTTTTTTTAATTGTTGCTAATCAATGTATGTTATTTTTATTCTGTGTCCTTGTGGCAGTTGTATTTGTACAACAGAGTTTTGTTTTACTTGAAAAATAAAAGTTTCTCTCTCCATTATATAACTTTTCAGAGTAGGCCTATTTAAATTGCAGTTTATTATTAATTAAATATAGGCCTAGCCTATAATAATACATAGCACAATGTGACTTGCATGCATGCATGAACCTACCTTGGCTGTATGGTAAAGACCTACAAAATTAAGTAAAAAATTAAAAACAAACTGTTGTCATGTTGGCTATGGCAGTATGCTATATTGTCTACACATTTGTCTACACACTTAGACCCTAATTCATTTCCATGAAGGCCTGTACAAACTGTGGCCTATGATAAACAAAGTTAAAGTTCAATTTTGTTTTATTCATTCTAGGTGCCAGTAGGCATACCCTATACTTTTGCCCTTTACCTACTTAGGGCCTAGGCCTACTAATGTGGCTCATAATGACTTCACTACGGTACACAGCCACTCTGGCTTAAAAGGGGAAAAGTACACAAAATTTAAAAAAAAAAAAGGTTTTTTCCATTAGAATGATAGGCTAATGCATGTAGGCCCTAGGTAATTTTATGAAATCAAAAATAGTTTAATTTTGTAGGGCTTAACAATGGTAAAAAAAAAAATGTGTAAATAAAAAAGTAAAATAACTATTAGTCTGTATTTGCCATTGAAATGATAGCTTTGTTGGAGTAGGTGGAAGATGATTTTTTTTAAGTTGGCAGCCTGGTGTTTTGAAGGTCAGCTGGTACCTCCATTTTAAGCAGTTCATAAGTTGAGGTTATGTAAGAATCTAAACTGAGAATTTCAAGTCTTTGTTCATATATAACACCATTTATTAATGAATATATTATGTAGGCCCTAACCATGTTTGTTGTGATGTAACATCCGTGACAATAATAAAAGCAAATAGCCTAAGATTTTTTGTGTGTATAGTATAATAGTTGTTATATTTTGCTACAAGTAGGTGATGTTGACAATGTACTTGTAGACTTAACCTTTACCGGTAACTATTTTTAAGTGTTCATAGCTTTAAAGTTTAGACATTTCTGAGAAATAGTGTCACGGATGTTACATGTCACGGATGTTACATTAATGTTGTTAAAAGAACTTGTGAATAAGATTACACACTGTTTTACCACTTTGGTATTAGGATTGTTCGGATGATCGAGGATAAAGGTGAGTATGTTTTAGAAAACTGAATCACTTTTGGACGGCCATTTATTCGTCTCTTATACACCGCCTTTGTGACATATAGTCTTCTTCTAGGTAGCCGTGAGGTGGCTCATTATTCAAAGCCGTGAGGCGGCACATTCAAATAGCCTGATGACACATCCTCCTCTTAAGTATGAACTTTAATTATGCTTTTATTCTGGAAGAGAATTTTATTACATATGACAATGAAACTATCTACTGGAGGATTATGCTCTTATAAATCTAACTTCATAGGAGGACGGATTCTCCTCCCGCTCTTCGTTTGATACGGACCACCATGGTATGGCTGAGGACCACAGACAGTTGTTTGAGAGCTTCTGTAGGAGGGGCTGGCTACTGCAACTGGCTCCGGGGGTGCTATCTCTTCGTGCGAGTCCTCCGTCTGGGTATTACTCGGCTCGAAGCTTTCCTCTCCTTCTTCTCCGTCGCTGTGGAAGTATGGCTCTGGTATTAGGTGCCATCGGTTTCTCCTGACTGCTCCACGATTGGTCTGGACTACATATGACCTTGGTTCGGTAGCACAGTGAAGAACTCTTCCGTGTGTCCGCATGTCAATTATCCATACAGCATCACCTGGTTTTAATGGCGATAGAGTATGGCATCGGTGTCTTCGATCATAATTTGACTTTTGTTTTGCTTTTATTATCTCTTCCTTCCTCCGAAGATTCGACTTGTCCGGTATTTTGTCCAGTTGTTGTGGAGACAAAGGTAGTGTAGAACGTAGTTTTCTATTCATGAGAAGCTCGGCTGGGCTTAACCCGTTAGCTAAAGGTGTTGTTCTATAGGCCAAAAGAGCTAGGAATGGATCTTCCGATTTTTTCAATCGTAGTTTCGCTATTTTCACCGCTGCTTCAGCAAATCCATTGCTTTGGCTGTACTTCGGACTACTGGTTATCAACTTGAACCCGTAAGATTCGGAGAACTGTTTAAACTCAGAGAAGTCTAAAGTGCCAAACTGGGGTCCATTGTCACTTCGGACCGTTTCTGGTATACCGTGGCGTGAAAATATTGACTTGCAATGGTTGATTATTGCCCTTGATTTGAGACTTGAGAGCTCAGCGATCTCGAAGTACCGGGAGTAATAGTCGGTTACGACGAGGTACCACTGTTGTTCTAACTTGAATAGGTCCATGGCAACAATCTGCCAGGCCCTTGAAGGAAACTCTGAAGCAATCATTGGCTCATGACTGTTACTGGAATGTTGAATGCACTGTGGGCATGATCTGACTGCAAATTCAATTTGAGTGGATATTCCTGGCCACCACACTGCTTCACGAGCCCTTGCACGACACTTTGTTATTCCTTGGTGGCCTTCGTGGATTTTCTCCAATACTTGTTTTTGGAGGGATTCCGGGATTATAAGACGAGTGCCTCTCATTAACAAGCTATCGTTAATTGAAAGCTCATCCTTAACGGACCAGTAAGCCTGTAGTTTGGGTACTACTTTATTCTTTGAGGGCCACCCTTTAGTAGTATATTCTACGAGTGCTGTGCATATTGGATCTTGATTTTGTTCTTCTATTATCTTTGCCAATATGTGTCTGTGACTGGGATGTTGCTGTTCACCAAATGTATGTACGCGGACATTTCCTCTTCTAATTCATTTGTTTCTTCGCATGGAAGTGGCTTTCTTGAGAGCGTATCTGCGACGACTAGATCTTTTCCGGGAGAATAGAAGATTTTGTAGCTGTATCTCATCATCCGCATTCGGAATCTTTGTAGTCTCGGGGACATCTCATCAAAGTTCTTGGAAGTAAACAAAGGGACTAGGGGTTTGTGGTCAGTCTCAATAGAGAATGACACCCCGGTTATGAAGTCCTTGAGTCTTTCGCAAGACCACGTCAATGCCAATGCCTCCCGTTCGATATTCGCATAATTTTTCTCGGCAGCCGATAAGGATCTTGACACATATGCTATTGGTCTCTTCTTCCCATCATCTTGTTCTTGTAATAAGACCCCGCCCAACCCGTATGACGACGCATCCGCCGAAACAATAGTTGTTTTTGTTGGGTCGTACAATGCTAGTATTGGTGCACTGGTTAACAAAGTCTGATCTTCTTGAAGGCTTCCTCTTGATGTGGGCCCCATATCCAATGATTTTTTTGTTGAGAGTGGACTGTTTATAGGCTCGAGGATCTCTGCTTTCCGGGGAATGTATTTCCCGAGAAAGTTAACCATTCCCAGAAAACGCTGGACTTCTGTGACGTTCGATGGTGCTTCCATGTTCACAATCGCAGATATTTTCTTCTCGTCCGGCGCAATACCCTCGGCACTGACCTTGTGACCTAGGAAGGTGATTTTGTCAACGGAAAACACCGTTTTCTTCTCGTTGAGTGTCATTCCGATCTTTTCTAATCTCTCTAGTACAGCTCGAAGACGGCGATCATGTTCTTCTTGGCTGTCTCCCCACACGATTATGTCATCCATGTGGATCTCTACTCCTTCTAGACCTTGGAGTATAATGTTCATCTTTCTCTGAAAGTGTTCTGGGGCCGACGAGATACCGAATGGAAGTTTTAGGAATTTAAATCTCCCGAATGGCGAGAGGAATGTCGTGAGATGCTGAGATTCTGGGTCCAACGGAACCTGCCAGAAACCCGCATTTGCGTCTAGTTTTGAGAATACCTTAGCTCCAGCAAGTTTTCCTAGTGTATGCTCTACCTTAGGGATTGGATGTATTTCCCGTTTCACACTACGATTAAGGTGAGTAAGATCTACGCATATTCGGACACCACCTGCTGGCTTTGGCACTACCACCATTGGTGCACACCAATCGGTTGCCTCTTCTACTTCGGCTATGACTCTATTTTTAACCATGTTATCTAGTTCCTTTTTTACAGTACCTAACAATGGCAAGGCTACTGACCTAGGAGTGAAAATGGCTTTTGGAGTCGCTCCAGGATCTACATTGATTTTGTAGTCTCCTGGGATGGTTCCCAAACCAGTGAAGAGATTTTTGAATTCTTGTTTCCAATTTGTTTCTTGGACGTAGTTTACGATTGGATCGATAGATTGGTCTAGTCCTAGGATTTTTAGGCTAGTAATAGCTGGTCTACCTAGAAGTGGAGTATCTAGGCCTTGCACTACATACACGGTTTCAGTGGATACTGTTCCTCTGAACTTGAGATTCACTTTGCCAACCCCAATAACATCCAGTGGTCTTTTATCTGGCCCACAGAGTATTTTGGTTGGTTTTGTAAGTGCGATATTCTCGATTACCTGTTCAGTAGCTGGTAAAACCGTCACATCTGCTCCAGTGTCAACCTTAAAGTCTACTTCCTTACCGTGGACGTTGATTGTAACCATCCATGGTTTTGATCCCGATGATTTTATGCTTCCGATAAAGACACAGTCAGCCTGGTTGTTGTCTAGGACCTCTGCGACTTTCTTACGACGACAAACCTTAGCGAAGTGGCCCTGTATGCCGCAGTTGTTGCATTTGGCATCCTTTGCTGGGCATGAGCCTCGGTTATCGGCATGGTTTTGGCTGTAGCCACACCATCTACAGTTTGTAACCTTGTTATTTACATTTTGATACCCCCCTGTGGACTTCTTACCTTTGTTATCGTTTTTATACTTTGAAGTTTCTTTCTTCTTAAAGGTGGAATGCTTAGGCCTACTATTGCATTCATCCAGGGTAAGGTTAGGTTTACTAGCACTAGGCCTACTAGGATCAGAATGTAGTACTAACCTTTGCCTAGCTATTTCCTCTGATAACCGAACTTGGGTGAGGGCCTTATCAAAAGTGAGCTTGGGATCTAATTGCAGTTTGTCGCTTAGTCTCTGGTCGCACATGCCTACTATGAGAGCCATCAACTTCATTTCGTCTGCTAGATTGCCCCATTCACATGTCTTAGATAGAGTGTGAAGTGATGTTGTATAGGTGTCGATTGACTCACCTGGTTGTTGTTTTCGCCGTAGAAAACATGCCCTTTCATATATCTTATTTCTCATAGGAATGAAATAATTCTCGAACTTTTGTACTACAACATCATAGTCATCTTCCTCCTCCCGAGCAAGATTGAAAGAGGTTAGGATCTCCTCTGCTCGATCACCCATTGTGTATATAAGAGTGTTTACTTGCCTCTTTGAAGTCACAGATTCTAGTCCAGAACACGTCCTAAATCGCTCAAATCTTTTCCTCCACGAAGGCCATTCGTGGGGTTGAAAAGAAAAGATTTGAGGTGGGTCCACTTGGACCCGCCATGTGCTTTCGTTCTGCACACCGGGCGTCTGGTTTGTTTCTGCCATATTTACTTATATATGTAACAGAATACTTTGAAATATATTTTAATATTTCCCTTATTTCCTTATCCCACCGCTGCCACCATGTTTTACCACTTTGGTATTAGGATTGTTCGGATGATCGAGGATAAAGGTGAGTATGTTTTAGGAAACTGAATCACTTTTGGACGGCCATTTATTCGTCTGCTTATACACCGCCTTTGTGACATATAGTGTTCTTCTAGGTAGCCGTGAGGTGGCTCATTATTCAAAGCCGTGAGGCGGCACATTCAAATAGCCTGATGACACACACACTTGGAAATATTGATCAATCAATAGAACTATTGTATTGAAGGGGTAGGCCTAGGCGAGGCCTAGACCCACACACACAAAGAATTATGCCTATTAGGCCTAAGTTAAATATAGGCCTAAATATCCAAACTTGGTCTTAAAAAAATTCCATGTTGTAAAAGTTTGGTTAAATGCTATGATATGGTCAAAGTTCAAAAAAACTTTATTCAAACTGAAGTAGGCCTAGGGCCTAGCCTACGAGTTTGGTTTGAAATCTCAAAAGCAAGGTTGGCCATGCAAATTATTTGAATCTATTTTTAACTCTTAACTAAATGAAAGTCATATTTAAATATAGACTATGCTTGACCTAATCCTTACAATTAATTGATTTAAAAACATTGGTTTATTCCAGAACATGGCATCTACTAGTACTTCAACCCAACGGATGGCAAAATTGAGGGCAAAACTCAAAGAAGATCCTCACAAACTAGCAGGGTACCACAAGAAAGATCGGGAAAGAAATAAAATAAACAGGAAGAAGGATAAAGAAAAGTGTGCTAAGGATGAAGACTTAAAAACATTGAAAAGAGAAGCAACAAGACTAAGAGTTCAAGAATGGAGGAAGAAGAAGAAAGCCCTGGCAGGTGATAAAAGTAATCGCTCTAATTCCACAGTTCTAGAGTCATACTCTACGGCAAGTATTCTTCAAGAAGCATTTTTCAAGGTACTTCACAACCCTTCAGCCCATCAAAAAAACAGGCAGATGTCCGACATGTGTTAGAAGTCAATTGCGGACACAGATGACATTGATGTAGGCCCTAGTCAACAAATACCTAAATCTGGATCTCGCTCATATAAAAAGGAAGATTTGGAAAAGAATATTGAATTTTACGAAAATGATGAGGTTAGCTGGCAAACTCCAGGAAAAAGAGACTGTGTTACCGTCAAAAATAAAGAGACTGGTATACAAGAAAAGGAACAGAAACGATACCTAATTTTAAGTGTACGTGAAGCTTATGAACATTTTACCGAGTTGTATCCAGAGTTAAAAGCACGTAGGTCTCTATAACTTGAAGTTTTATGAATTACGACCTAAACATGTGAGGCCGGTACGTGAAACCCCTCATAATGTATGTGTGTGCGTAAAACACGCAAATTTTACATTTTTAGTTGCTAGGTAGGTCTAATCACATTATGACGTAGGTACGCCTACGTTTCATAAATAATAAGAACCTCATGTCCTAACCAGTACCGGTACCCTACCAAAGCTTATGTTTTATTGCTGGCAATGTCACAAGTCCAACCAAGCACCGTGAGCCTAGCTAGCCCCTAAATGTCCTAGGAAGCAACAATTTTTGTTTTAAAGTATACCTGTGTAGGCTTACCCTAAAGATTTTTTTTGCTTTGTATTTGTATTTGTATTTCTATTGTACTAGCAACTTAACCTATACTAAGCCTACCTAAACAAAGTAGGCCTAGCTGTAGCTTAACATTTTGAATCTTGTTTTGAAAATTTTCAATGAAATAAATTTTTATGAAAATTCCTATTGGAATGTTCCCACGCTAAAGATTTATTTTTCATTAGAAATGCAAGAAACTCCAAAATTTAGGGTTTTGGTGGTGATAAAAAATGGATTTGCTAACTAAATGAATGCTTAAAATGCCACGTAAATTTGAAAAAATCAATACCTAGGCTACTAAATATTCAAAATTCAAATGTTAATTTTAGTTTTAAGTAGGCTACCTCTAATTATCCTCGAATTATTATCCCCACTGGGTAGGCTTACTTACCGTATTAAACCAGTTTATTGCAGGTTTGACATAGCTCCAATCCTCAACGCCATGAAGTTCCACATACCAAATACTAAAATTGAAACTCGAGCCCCAAGATTGCAATGGCATTATCTTAATGTAACGACAAGCGAACGCTCCATCTCCCACTTTGTGTTGCAATAGAAACGTCTCGGATATGCAGTCATTTTTGAGTCCACTCTCCAACAGCGCCACCGTACAATCTTCAGTCATTCCGCCATAGACCTTGAACTTCTTTAGATTGCAAACGTGTGTCTTTTCGTATTTGCCAAACATAATTTGCTTGACGATGGCATAGTTGTGGAGTTTCAACGTTAGGTACTGCGGAGTGTTGTTTGTTTCTGATGACCAACGAGATGACTGGTCGTTTAACTTGTCTTCCTGAATGTTTCTGCAAAGAAGTTGCAATGGTAGGCTAAGTGTGGGATAACTGCCAATGCTTGGGGAGTACCTAGGCCTAGCAACCTGCTGTATTAAAGTGGGGCAAAGACAATGACAGGTAGGCCTATACATTATACACTATCTATAGGCCTACAGCCAGTAACGGAACCTAAACCTGTCAAAAAGCTTTGGGATTAGGCCTATGTTAAAAACTTAAAAGTAGAGATGCATTTATTCAATGCCCAAAATTAATTTGACATTCTGTTTTTAAAAAGTTCAAATAAATAGGCTTAGGTAGGTAGGCCTACCCTGTAGATTGACTGATTGGATATTGCTTAACGTGTCATATTAATGCACTTTGGCTATTCGAGACGACTTACTCTATATAGATTAAAGAAATAACAACTAAGGTAACCAGTAACCACTCAAGATCACGTCAACCTAGTGGGCCTACCCCAACAGGTCCAAGGATGCTGCCAAAATATTACAGTTTGGTAGGCCTACTTGGCTTGTGCAGTGGCACCAAATAGGTAGGCTATGTAGGGAGGGGAGAGCGGTATCCGGTATCTCACCATAATGGTAGGCCTATACGCGTTTCCAAGCAAAGGGGTTGCTACCTGGTGGCGAAAAATGCAACTGTCCGATCAGTGATAGTCGGAGGAGCGCGCTATGTGCTTACCTGAAGAATACATGTCATTCCGTGTTTGTCACTTATAAATATGTACAATCACAGGTACATTGTCGTTGCTTTCCCAAAATGTTGTTAATTGATGATTATCAAAAGCATGGGGGTGCACCAAAATAATAAAATCGCTCTCCAATATGCGGGATTCGAGACCATGTTTACCAGAATAATATTACTATATTCAGATCTGCGCCCAATGCATCCATGAGACACCAAGGATGGCATTTGTATCCATATTACAATTCTCTAATTATAATATCATAATAAATCATTGGTATTTATAGGCTATATACCAAATATAAGCTAACAGGGTACGATATAAATACTAAATCAAATTCAAACAGTCAAGAATGTTCACAACTCATAGTAAACACACACATACAGTATCGCTCGCTTCTTATGGCACTTTTAATTGAGATATACTTCTTTCGTTTTGTTATGATAATTTAATATAAATAAAGTCATACTCATAATAACAATAACAAAACAATAACAAATATAATATTAATTGTATTAGCGCTTATGCACAAGTCCCAACTCCTTTTCTTTCTACCTTATATAATTAATGTAGGCCTACATATACCATTTACCGTCATTGTTCATTACCAATATTTAGGGTTGCACAATGTCAATTGACCAGTCAATTGACTGGTCAATTGACCGGTCAAATACTTTTGGTCAATTGACCAGTCAATTGACTTAAAGATAACATGTGTATATTGCATTTAAAACTTAAAATTATTTGAATTTTTATATTTGAATTTGAATTGTTATGTAAACGATAACATTTCTTTCTTTCTTTTTCAATTAAAAATGTTTTAATTAGGTAATATTTTATTTTAATTATTATTTATTATGTAGTTATATTATGAATTATAATAGACAAATAGAATATAATAGCTTCTGGGTAAGCTGAACGGCCATTCCATAGTTGCGGGTGTGACACATTACACACTTACAATACCTGCCAAGTGTTTATAAATTACAAATTGAAACTCAAGACATTGTATACATTCATTGTTGCCATAAGATGTACAAATACACCAAATTTCAACTTTCTGAGACTTTAAGAAATCAGTAAATAAAAATTAAAACAGGTGTTGCGGGTGTGACACTTTTTGCCACTGTATTTACACCCTTACATGAACATGTGCAAAAGTCTGTGAATATAGGACCCCTTGGATAGGCAACTATTTTTTTCCTAAACCATTATAGAATACCCTTAAAATAAAATATAAGGAATAGTGGCTCAAATAATTTAAAAGACGATTTATGATGGTTTGAAGATGTTGCGGGTGTGACAAGGAATTGTTGCGGGTGTGACGTAGTGCACAAAATATAACATTAAATACGAGTTTTTGTATGTAGATTATAATTTGGTTGGCTGTTTTCTTACATACTTCATGAATACTCAATACTAAAATGTAAGTTAACAAATTGAAATATGCATGCTAAATATGATATTTAAAAAAGGTAGCCTATTAGGCCTATAAAAATAAAGTGTTGCATTGTAATTTTTTTAATGAAATATGGGTCCTTGTCACTGATTATTTTTTGTTTAGACTTTGAAGTAGGGGCTAATAGCATAAAATGAGGATTAACTAATAATGTCTTACTATTTATAATTAATGCAGCTTTATCATTATTCATGCATGCCTAATCACTGACTAACTTAATTGCCCATGATTGTTGTGAAGTATATATTGGAGAGCTACGTCTTCTTGATAACGTCTTTGTTCTCTCATGACGTATTCACAATATCGGGCCATACCCAATAGTTGCCACTAGGATGCATGCATATACTTTAGCCTAAGGGTTACTTCAATGGTTTCATCATCAAATGCTACGATTTCAGCATAATACTGCTTGTCGGTATTTTTCCCCATTTACCGCAAGTGAAACGAGGACAAAATCACTGACGTTAATATCTAGGGCAGGATTGTTGAAGGAAGCGCAGACATCCGAAAAAATAATCACTTTTGTTAACTTAGGAAACTCTACTTTTAGTTCAGCAAAAATCTTTTTGAGGAATGCCCACACTGCATGTTTGTTATGTGTCAAGTCATCACTTTCAACCGCGAAGGACCTCTTAACGTCATCTTTTAATCAAGCGCAGGCTATAAAAACAGTCATTTGATCATGACTCCAATGAGCGCTCTGAATCTCGTCTTGAATGATTGCCGAAAAATTTTCAGCAAAGTCGACTTGAAGTACAAATTCGTTTTCCGGTACCTACCTAATCTCTCTTTTGCATTTTCAAAATACGTTGACTGCGTGCGTTATATGTGCATTACTTAAGCTACCTAAACTAGGTAGGCCTAATGGGCAATTTTTTTTTTACCTATTTGACTGTAGCCCTGGCATTATCATGCAATTCAATAATCATGTCACACCCGCAACATAACTCTGTGTCACACCCGCAACACAATTTCAACCACTTCTAGTCAGTGCATCTCAGTTTTCTCTGTTGGATATGATAAGTTATATAACCAAACCTTAAAATAAAGTACTCTCCAACTTTTGTTAGCCATAACCTTAACACTATCATAGTTTATTGTAGTTTTGTGTTGCGGGTGTGACATGTATTCATAACATCTTTAATGATACAAGATTTAAGTAAAACTTACTTTGTGTTCAGTTTTTCCAACTAAAATACTTCACAACATCATTAAGTGTTGATATACAAAAGAAAGAACTTCACACAGCTGACCTAAAAGAAATTGGAGGGCTTACAATTTAGGGGATGTGGCACTAAAATAAAAACAATAACTTTACACCAACTTTGAAGCACTGTAAAACACATAATTTACTACCCACAAAGAAAGCAAAGACATTTTGAAATTCAGTGGAGTTTTGACTATAATTTTGGACCCATCAATAAACTATTGGGTAAATATTATTTTTCACTTGTCAGGCTCACTTTGCTATGGAATGGCCGTGAAGCTGAATCGGAGAAAGGGACTGATGACAGCATCGACGATGATGATGACGATGATGATATGCCACTTTAATATGCATTTAACAAGCTATTAAATAAAAAAAGCTTTTGTCACAACATTTAAAAAATAATATAACTAATTATTTAATAAAATAAAATTTATGATTTTTTACATTTGACCGTCAATTGACCAGTCAATTGGCCAAATTTGAATTTGACCGGTCAAATCCCATCCCTACCAATATTTAATACATAATATTTTACATAATATCATAATAAATACGATTTATATTATAACTTTAGAATAAGTATAATGATATGACCTACAAGATTTGGAAGCTGTCTGCAGAATGACGCGTCATGCCATTATTGACATACAAAACAATAATAAAAATAGGCCATCAGCTATTCAATAGGCCTCCTTTTCATAAAATGTATATTTAAAAAACCGGAAGTCCTAAGTGTATACTAGATAAATATATATAGGCCTACTCCGATTTCGTTTACATTGTAAAACGAAGTAGAAAAAGTGCAAAACAAGTGTAGGGCTATAATTTGCTAGATTGAATCTCTTTTGATTTTGGATATCAAGTAAATTATTGAAATTATTAGTATTGGGCAACATTTTCTTGGCAAAATATCATCGATCTTCATCATTCAACATTTTTTATACACTTGTTTCTGTATTTAATAGTTTAACAGTGTGGTTTGTTCTTTTCGAGCTCATATCATCAAATAATCTCAATTATTTGTTGTAATTTAAAATGCCATTAAATTCCCGTTATTAACAAAGCCGATCCCCAAAACTTACGAATTTTACTAATAAAATACGCGGACGATGTGACATAATCAACAATGTTTTCGCAAATGATCAGAAATGTAACAAAAATCAAGTTGAAGCCAACTGAATATAGGCCTACAGCGCCCGCCGTAAGCAGCTCGCCTCTATCACTGATCGGTCCGACATGTTGCGTTTTAGTGCTGCCATCTATCTTTGCTTGGAAACGCGTATATTATGTAGGCCTACATATATTATTATTGGACGTAGTAGTTGACCACTTGCATGATCCAGTAATACCTACAATACAAACACTCTTAATCAGGTTGTACAGTATTATTAAATCTGCCTTCATTGGTGACCTTTGTTGATAATATTGTGATCTTTGTTAAACTTGGTTTGTTGGTCTGACCCTATTGGCTATTTAGGCATATCTATAGGGCCTAGAGTATAGACTGCAAAAGAGTGACCCACACACAAGTTATTATT
The DNA here is from genome assembly GCA_024449915.1 of Sweltsa coloradensis. Classification (NCBI taxonomy): domain Eukaryota; kingdom Metazoa; phylum Arthropoda; class Insecta; order Plecoptera; family Chloroperlidae; genus Sweltsa; species Sweltsa coloradensis. The sequence continues at coordinate 315,663 of JAMZAV010000818.1, read as the reverse complement.
GACAAATTTGCTTTAAATCATGTTTTAGGCAATCAAACAAATGCAATAGGCCTAGGCCTACCCTACTAAAAAAAAATCATCTTTGGCAAATTTGCCTATGTTTTACAATATTATCATTATAACATACGCGCATTGCCCCCTCCCCCTAACCAATGCTTTTCTCCTAAAATCGTAACTGTTAAAAAGTTGACTGACCCCAACCGAAAGAGTAAGGTAGGCCTACCTCCCATCCTTGGAGGCAAGAATTTCGTGTGCTCGATTATTTCGTGAAACTTTCGTGTCCATAGTTCTACCGGCTGATTGTTAACACGAATTCTTGTCAATAGAATTCAAGAGCCAGGAGACACGATATTCGTGCCACGAATTTTTGTGTCTATAAGAAGTTTCAAATAAACAAACCTTGAGTTTAATCCACGGTTAGGTTAGTTAAGTACCTATGTCAGTTACAACGTTTAGGCTACATGCAGGTTTGAAAACGATTTCAAAACGTTTTGAGTTTTCAAAACTGCATGTAGGCTACCGTACGCTTTGAATTTGGGTTTGGATCGGTTCAAGTCAACCCTGTTTGCTAGTAGGGCCTAGGCCTAGAGGTGACTTGAAAACTAGTTTTGAAAACTGTCATGTAGGGGAGAGGGGGGGACATTGGTACAGTTCAGAACATTTCAATTTTTTTACATATACATGTGCAAATTTGGGAATGAGACCTTTGTCATAGTAAAATACAACCCTTAATCTATGATATGTGTACTACATCTTTCACATTTGTGACCACTACTAATAAATAATCCACATATAGAAAATTATTACAAATGTACCAATGTACCCCATAGGCGGGGCACATTGGTACTAGTATGGGGCACATTGGTACACACATGTTTACTGGTCAGTATTTACAAGTTTAGGCCTACATAGGGTGTTTATTTTATGTATGTCAATAGTGGTTTACATACATGAGCTAATAAACTTGTCCACATAGACCCTAGTATTAGGTGTGTGCTTAAAATTAGCTTAACGTTAAACTACATTATTGTGGGAAAATATCTAGATCGAGGTTTGCCTACAATAGACAGACAGCTTATATACTACACTAGAATGCTATTTTACTATGTAGGCCTATATATACTAAATACTAATCTAGGCCTAAGATAGACTGCAACATTAGGTCTACAGATAGATTTTTTTATTAACACTAGCTGGTGCATAGGGCCTGTAATGTACCAATGTGCCCCCAAGGCTGTGTACCAATGTGCCCCATCTGGTATTGTTTTAGAAAATAAATTCAAAAAATTTGAGGTTAGGTGTACAGTCATAGCAATGTGCTTACAATTTAATCAGATAAATTGCGGTCATCACATAAAAAAATAGCTTGAATTACCTACAATAACATTATAATCAACCATTACAAAGTTTATCACAACTATTTACTTTCCACATGTCACTAAATACAATTTATATCATAACTTAGCCATTTATCAATGGAAATGGCTCAGATTTTCAGAGCTGGTAGAGTTCCTCACTGCCATCTAGATCACTCATAATACACTGCTGAAAATTAAACATGGGTGGCAAAATTCAAACTGTACCAATGTGCCCCCTGTACCAATGTCCCCCCCTCTCCCCTAGGCCTATACACCTGGCTGCAACCAAAACGCTTGTTGCGTTGCAATTTGAGGTTATGTTTTCTAAAAGCAGGTTAAGAACATGAACTTGTTATTCTGAGCTATGTTCTAAATGTTACGGCAAATGTTTTTGATCATCTAACGAAGTTATACTTCCGGTTATGTTGTACGCAGTAAAATTATAAATTTTCTTCTTTAGAAAACAGTGGAATTTGTTTAAAAGGCCTACATTATGCTGTCTAGCGGGAAATAAGTTTGAGAACGTTTTCAGATCTGTATCATGTCAACGCATCATCGTTTTGACTTGACTCAAGTCAAAACAAAGGGATTGGATGCACAAAGGCTAGGCCTAGCCCACTGAGCTCTATATACTTACGTGGAGGGTGCATGCTGTACAATGCTGTAACGTAAAACTGTAAAGCCTACATGGGCCTAATGCGATGGGTCTAAAAGGCCTAACTCGATGGGCCTAGTATCGACGTCCCTCGATTCTATTGCGATTGCACCGCCGTCTAGATGTAAATCTTAACGTCAAGATGGCGGTTTGTGACTAGCTTATTTTGAGGTTATGTTGACTAGGCTAGTAGACCTGCATTACAGAGGTCTAGGTATTATCGGTACTTCTTCGGCTAGGGGGGTCCAACTTTTATATACACTGTAACAGAAAGGATTTCGGGTGCGCTCTTATCGATTATATCCTAGAACTAGCGCGGCGCACTGTAGCCAGCGGAAAGTTTGGCTAACCTAACGAAAGTACACCTTTAAAATAAGTAGTAACAAGGCAATATAGCTAAGGTGTATAAAAGTTGGACCGCCCTAGCCGAAGAAGTGCCGTATTATCAGGGACACTCAGGATGCCTAGGAATAGTGTTTACTGCAGTGTTACACTAAATGGTAATTATGCCGTTAACGGTTTTCCGAGAAAAAATGCATAAAAAATGCATAAAATGTTTCCAGCTTTTCACAGTATGTGTAATTGATAGTCCCTAATTCATTTTCAGCTACCGCATTACGATCTTTTCACTGTTACTAATGTTTTTCGTCTTTTTACCTGTGTAAATTGTGCTGTCACTGTACGTACTGTACGTAGGCCGCCATACTGGTTTGGAAAGCGCTATCTCCTCCGCTACGTCTCTTCCGCTGCGTACACAGCGTAAGAGAGTATTTTTGTTTAAAATAGCGACGTTAAAGGTTAAAAAAGGTATTTTTGTTTAAAATAGCGACGTTAAAGGTTTTGAAGGTTTGTTTTTGCAAACTCCATCGCTATTTGAAACAAAAATACCTTTTTTAACCTTTAACGTAGCTATTTTAAACAAAAATACCTTTTTTAACCTTTAACGTCGCTATTTTAAACAAAAATACTTGCTTACGCTGCGTACGCAGCGGAGGAGACGTAGCGGAGGAGATAGCGCTTTCCAAACCAGCATGGCGGTCTACGTACAGTGACAGCACAATTTACACAGGTAAAAAGACGAAAAACATTAGTAACAGTGAAAAGATCGTAATGCGGTAGCTGAAAATGAATTAGGGACTATCAATTACACATACTGTGAAAAGCTGGAAACTTTTTATGCATTTTTTATGCATTTTTTCTCGGAAAACCGTTAACGGCATAATTACCCACTAAATAAACTGATAAACACAGGCCAGTGACACAGGTGAACGAATCTAGTCTAGGCCTATAATGTTTAGTTCTTTTGAATCTGCCGCTGATTAGGGACCTAAGAAAATGGCAGACGGCAAACTTCCGCCACACGAAGTGTAGGCCTAGGCCTACTCTATTATCTGTGCTTCCGCCAACTTCACATCTAAACATTTGCCCGGTCTGATATATTAGGCCTATATATCAGATCTCCACGTAAGTAGGCCTATATAGAGCTCAGTGGCCTAGCCCTAGGCCTACCTCGAGGTGTAGGGCTAGGAGGCCTAGGCCTAGGCCTAGGCGACCCAGCCCTAGGTCCCTGGAGCTCAGGCCGCATTTAGTAGAGGGCATAAAGAAATAAGTAGGCCTAGGCCTAGCCCTAGGCCTACCCTACTCATATTTCATGGCTGTAGGTCTAGGCCCTAGGGACTATACTTACTCAGGAATGTAGGCAGAAGAAAAGCTAGAATAGTTATGGATAACGTAGTCCAACTTCTTCAAAGGTTCTTGATAAGCTGCCATTAGTGGCCTTAGGCCAAGGGCCTAACCCAACCGAGTTCTAATAAAGGTTTATCACTTAGGTTCTAAGCCTAGCCTATCCTTCGTGAGGTCAGATAGGCTAACCGTAAGCCTAGCGTTAGGAAAATCCAACACAGTGCCTCACAAAAACTTAATATCAAACACAAGACAGCTCTAAACAGGACAAGGCGATCAAAACACCGACACCGACAGGCGCCCAATAATAATCTTAAAAACTATGATGGCCGCCGAATTAAAGAGCCAACATTACATCCGAAATAACGCTAAAAACTACAAACACAAACAAGTGTGGAACATTATTTACTTAATATAGAAGTTAAATAATAATTTACTAGTAACATTCACAGTTCAATGGTACGAAATATTCTTGCACAATATTATAATAATTTTTTCGAATGTTTAAACGTCAAATAAAAAAAAATTGTTTTCACTTCCAAAAAGTTGGTGCACACTCCAGTGCTTTGCTTGTGCTGCTTTTACAGCAAACTGCATCAGCGGCCATTCTGTCAAGCTCTTATTTTTTGTTTGGTTTTGTAGTTGCATGGTCTCTGGCAACACGGCGATAGATTGCATAACCTAAACATTTCATAAGCTAGGGCTATTTATTTCTGTATTTCAAGTTGACTTTGGAACATAACTAGGCCTAGGCCTTTAGTTTATTGATCTGACCGCCGACCGGCGTTAATATGAGCTCTTGGAGGGATAAGGTAGGGTGGTCATTACTTTTGTCACAGATAGGCCTAGGCCTAGCCTACCTTACCTTTAGGCCCATGGGGGGTAACATAGGTCCCCTACATCTGCGGTATAGGCCTATAATAAACACATAACAAGAACACCACCGAGGGGCTTGCTTCGTCAACGGACATGGCCGTGACCGTCCCCACGCATGGCCAAGGGCCTAGCCTAGGGCTAGGCCTACTTTTTCGGTTGGGACCGGCCAACTTTTCAACACTGTTTGTGGCTAGAACATTTTCCATTAAGTATAGGCCTATTTGTACGTTGGGTCTCAACAATTTCAACCAAAGGCGCTTTGCACCTACAACCCACCCACTTACCCTGCGCTTCACGCAATACTTTAACCTAATTATTGTGGGTCCAATGTGCAAATATGGCCCTACACTCTAAGACATCTTTTTAGAACTAAAGGCCGATGCACAATTGCCTGGTAACGATAACGGGAAGAAAGTTGAATCACACATTAACCTACGACACGGTGCACAATAAAGCTTCCCGTTGCCGGTCGTTCCCATATCCCGGCAACGACAACAGGAACATCACCAAGTTTAAACTTTCCGTAACGTTCCCGTTCCGTACGTTACCCGAACCAATTGGAATCAAGATGTGCAGTGCATGTCCTAAACTATTTTATCAGCTGATTGATGGTTTATAACGCGAGTAATAGGCTATGCGAAATAAATTAAATACCCTACAAATAAGCGGAATAACAAAATAACAAAATATATTAACACACTTATTGGATGAGCGTAGCGAGCGTAGCGAGCGAAGCGAAGATTCCATTTCACTACACTGGAGAAAAAAATCCGGAATGTTTTGTTTTTTTTCTTTCTTTCTTTCTTTCTTTTTTTTCTTGTATTTTTGTGTGTTTGTCAGCACTATTCCGGCTAAACTGATACTCCGTTTGCTAAGAAATTTTATGGTGGCCTTCGAAATCTCTGAACTTAGAACTGCCACGTTTTTGAGCGCAATCGAAAATAATTTCTCATTAAAATCGCAATTTTACGATTTTTTTCGATTTTTTGAAAATTTTTTTTCCTTGTAACACCTACATGCTTAATCCGATTTTCATGATTTTTTCCACAGAACCTTAATTTTATGAATTAAGATATCCGTGTGAAATTTGAGCGCAATCAAAAAATTATTTTTCATGAAAATATAATTTTGTGTGTTTTTTTTTTTTTTTAAACAATTCTTTTACTTATAACACCTACATGCTTTATTTTATTGTAATACTTTTTTCACAGAACCTTAATTTTATGAATTTATATATTTGTGTGAAATTTGAGCGCAATCAAATAATTATTTCTTATAAAAATTGCAATTTTTCGTTTTTTCAATTTTTTTAAAATTCATACGATTTTTTAAAATACATACGATTAAAAATTAAAGTTTATTTTTTATCTAATTTAATTTAATTTAAAAAATATCTTCAATTTAGTACTAATTTTTTCACAGAAAAACAGAAAATCCGCATAACACATGGCAGCTCAATGCACCAATTACGCTCATCCAACAACGCGGCGGGACTTAAGCGTTTTCCTAGTTATTTGATTTGTTCCCGTCGGCTTGCTTCACGGGCTATTGTGCATCGAAGCCCTTAAGTTAGCGTCTTCCCGTTCTCGTTCCCGTTCTCGTTACCGGGCAATTGTGCATCGGCCTTAATAACTCACCTGGGAATGAGGTTGTTTTTTTTTACTACATTCTAAAGTCTAAAACAAATTGTTATTTATCAAAACACAAGTGCCAACAATCCAATAATTATTCTTACCGTACTGTCGGCACCACTAGTCATAGGCCTACATCGCCAACTGTAGGCCTAGGCCTACCTATGTTGTGTTAACTAGGAAAACGCTTAAGTCCCGCCGCGTTGTTGGATGAGCGTAATTGGTGCATTGAGCTTGCCATGTGTGTACTCACCTTAGAAAAATCACAGATTGACACAAATACTTTGTAAAAAAAACAATTCACTAACGCACTACATATTTCACCATCACATCACCAGGAAAGCAAAAAAAGAAAAAGAACATGTAGAACACTCCCCCCTCATTACATAACACTGACATACCTAAACCACAAAGGCCTAAAAAAAACCCTTATAAGAATAATACACCAGAAATGAAAGGGGCCTTTCAATTTTAAAAAATTAGAGAATTTAAACATAATACTAGAAAATAAATACAATAAGAATGAAACTATAGACATAATATGCTTTTCCAAAACATTGGAAGACATACGATGATTTAAATTAATTAGCATACCAATTGAAATGTATACCCTAATATCATCTTATTGTAGAAAAACGCATTAACATGGAGGGGTAGCAATCTTTGCAAACCAGAAATGGCTACAACATACTATTCCTAACCGATTATTAAAAAATATAGTGCCGATCTTGATATTGAATGTGCCTGTATTGAACTAAACAAAAATATAAAAAACCATAAAACATGTAACTTTGTAGTAGTAGCCTGTACAGATCTCCAAATGGCCAAATACAAACCTTTCTGGAAAAAACTGAACTCATCCTATCTAAACTGCAAAAAAAAAATAAACATCTAATATTTCTAGGAGACTTCAAGTAGATGTCTCACAAAATAGTAAGGACCCTAATAAAGAGCAGCTTACTAATCTTCTTGACTCATGCACATGCAGCTCACCATAAAAGATGTTACCAGAATTGACCCAAAGGGTGGAATTCGTCAACAATCATTGAAAAATATAGCAACTAACACTACACTCCCTTTTATCTCACAAGAAATTGACTTTGGAATATCTGACCACTACGCACAAGAAATTGCAATACAATTTCAACAATATCAGCTACCTCAAACTCCCAAAAATTATACGTCTAACAAATGTCAATCCTTAAATAACCTAGCTGAAAGCTTAACAGAAGAAAATTGGGAGTGTGTAACACAAGCACATACAGCAGATGATAAATCCAATGAATTTTTCAAACAAACTGCTCTCCTATTATAATGAAAATTGCCCTTTAAAAAACAATAAAAAATAAATCAACCTATAAATTGCAGAATTGGCTAACCAAAGGGTATTAAGGTTTCAAGTACAAAAAAAAGAAGTCTCTTACATTTAATCTCATTTCGCAAATGTGACATTTTTGCAAACATATATAAAAACTACTTGAGAATTTACAAAAAGGTTCTAAAAAATGCAAAAATTGGCCACATAAGAGAAATCATAACAACTACAGACAAAAAATCAAAATCTATATGGAACGTAATAAATACAGAAATAAATCGTAAACCGAAAAAGCGCCATGAAAATATAATTTTACTAAATAACAAAAACTCTTTTAATAAATGACGCCTTTGAAATTGCCACTACCTTCAATAAGTACTTTCACGACGGAAGCATCTCTATTAACAAATAACATAACTTGGCCTACTTGCGGAAACAATAAAAACCACAATTTTCAAACTTACCAAACAAAGACAAACAAAGCCCAAGTAACTCCCTTTACTTTTATGAAACAACCCCAAATAAAATTTAAAAGATATAGTACTAAAACTAAAGCCTAAATACTCTACGGGAATCGATGATTTGTCAATTATGGTATTCAAAGTTTGTATCAATAAATTAGCTGAACCATTATCTGACATTTTCAATACTTGCCGGGAGGACGGTGTCTTTCCCCAAGCATTGAAAATATCAAAATAATCCCTATATTCAAAAAAGAAAATAAACATATAACCAGTAACTACAGACCAAATCCATTCTTCCAGCAGCTTAAAAAATTTAGAAACCATAATTACAAGGAATGGTCTCAGTTTTTTGACGAGTTTAATACCATACCAGAGAGGCAAAATGGATTTAGACAAGGCAAATCAACAAGCGACACAATCAGTAGATTTCTTAAAACTTTTTGTGGGAGCAGTAGACCTAAATTTACCCGCATTGGGTAATTCTGCGACCTCACAAAAGCGTTTGATTGTTGTGACCATACAATACTACTAGCCAAACTAGAGTACTATGGCATACGTGGGAATGGTCTAAAGCTTATAACTTCTTACCTGACGACCGACTGCATGCGTCGAAATAACTGAACTAAAAGACAACAAACTTACAAAGACTAAGATCTGACTATGGAAAAAGTAATTTGTGGCGTTCCACAAGGATCAATTCTTGGCCCACTATTTTTTATCATCTTTGTTAATGATCTACCTAAATAACATCGAGGATGCAGAGCTTTTTGCAGATGACTTCACTACAAGTTTACCGCTAATGAGACAATAAACTTCAAGAGAAGGCAGATAAAGAATTACCGAATCCACCGAATGGTTTACGGTGAACAAACAACTGCTAAACTCATCAAAAAACTAAATTTATTCAATTCCATTCATTCCAAAAAAGAAATCACTCAACCAAATACTTGCATTACAAATTCACATGATAAATCCACAGTAGAATCATCTACACAAGCAAATTATTGGGAATAAACAATAGATAACAACTTAACCTGGCAAAGCCCACATCAACACCCTAATACCCCAAAAATCAGCTCAGCTTGTTTTGCAATTAAGAGCATCAAACAAATAAGCAACATATCAACTGCTAAAAAAATGTTACTTTTCTCTATTTGAATCGCACTTGAGATATGGAATCGTAATTTTGGGGAATATCGACTCATATCGACAAGGTATTTATCACGCAAAAACGAGCAATCAGGGGATTATGTACCCTTAAGCCGACGGAGCATTGCAAACCCTACTTTATTACACTAAACATTCTTACAGTTACATGCCTTTACATTCCTCAAGTCAATTTTAGTCCCTAAGAAAAAATCCCACACTCTCACAGTCAAAAGTGGCATACACACCCACAACACAAGGAAAAAAAAATAACCTCCATCTTAACCAATATCGTACAAACCTAGGTCAAAAAAAACTCTGATTATTTGAATAAAACTCTATTCAATAAACTCCCCCAATCAATAAAAAAACATAACAGAACACATCAAATTCAAAAAAGAACTAACTAAATTCCTAATACAAAAGGCATACTACAGCATAAAAGACTTTATGACAGACAGAACTACCTAAAAATTGCTATATTTTATTATTAGTAGGAGTACCATATAATAGGCTATAGGCCTATACTATTTTGTAAAATACCTATATTATATTTTATTTAAAACTTATGTAACAACTAGTCTATGTTTAGCAAAAATGGACTACACGGTGAAAACTGTTTTTAAAATTTTTAAATGTACTTTGTATTGTTTTTTTGTTTGCCAAATAAATAAATTAGTTAAAAATTAAAATTAGTTATGCGGATTTTCTGTTGTTCTGTGAAAAAATCATTACTAAGTTGAAGATTTTTTTAAAATTAATTTAAATTAAATAAAAAATAAACTTTAATTTTAATTTTTTTTAATTACCCCTAATTGTAATTTAAAAAAAGAAAAAAATCGTAAAATTGCGATTTTCATAAGAAATAATTAGCCTATTTGATTGCGCTCAAATTTCACACGAGTATATTAATTCATAAAATTAAGGTTCTGTGAAAAAATTATTACAATCGGTTAAAGCATAGGTAGGTGTTATAAGTCAAAGAATTGTTTTAAAAAAAGAAAAAAACCCCCTAAAATTTCGATTTTCATGAGAATAATTTTTCGATTGCAAATAAAATTTCACACGAATATAATTAAATTCATAAAATTATGGTTCTGTGAAAAACTCATTAAAATCGGATAAAGCATGTAGGTGTTATATGTCGAAGAAATTTGAAAAAAAAATCGTAAAATTGCGTTTTAATGAGAAATAATTTTTCGATTGCGCTCAAAAAAAGTGGCAGTTCTAAGTTCAGAGATTTCGAAGGTCTCCAGAAATTTCATTGCAATTGGATTTTCGGTTTAGCCGGAATCAGTGCTGACAAACCCCAAATAATACAGAAAAAAAAAAAAAAAAACATTCCGGATTTTTTTCTCCAGTGTAGTGAAATGGAATCTTCGCTTCGCTCGCTACCCTCATCCAAAAAAAGAAGGGCGCTAATCCAGAAGGCCGCTGTCTTTTCTAGCTACAGTGCTGTATGCGCTTATTCCGGCAACTAAAACGAACGCAAAATCAGAAGCTGACCTCTTTTTCCGCTAGGTCCCATTGGGGTTCCTTTGCATCGCGGATAGGCCTACTTAGAAAATCAAAAGTGGAGGCCGACAACAATGACATCCCTGCACTTACCGAGTGCATGCCAATGGGGAAAAGCCATAATGGCTTAGACCTACCATACCATTTTACCATTGTTAGGCCTATGCCTTTATGGGCCTTGGCTAGGCCCTAGTTAATTTTCAATTCCATGTGCAACCTAAAGGGCCTAAACATGCAGAAGCAACTTGTTTCACTTGTTTTTTACTTTTTAGCATTCCAGATCAATTTTTGAGTAACCCAGATGATACTACCCCAAGAATATTGATGCAAACTATAAAAAATACGAGGCCTGTTTTTCGTTCATTACCTGGCTACGAAGATCGCCCGGTGGATGTGCAAGACAGAATTGATTCCGGCTTGGACCTGTGATGAAGTTTTATCCTAACATTTTCATTGGTGACGTGTAAGTTTCTAGGCCTAATGCCTAATACTATTCAATTGAACAAGGACGGGTTGGCCGGCAGTAGGCCTACCCCGCCACCAAAATGGGAGCAAAAGCTTCAAAATCAAAAATTGTTGAAGAATACTAGTAAAATATATCCATGCATTGAAATCTCTTTGTATTTGGTGCTAAGTAGGTTACTCAAAAACACTCCTTTTCAAAAAGCTTACCTACCGGTAGGCCTACATGAAATACGTACCATACCGGTAGGCTATAATTAAATGCACAAAAGTTCCTGATTAGGTACCTGGTGGCTAGCTTTGACCAGGAAAAAAACTGGCCTCCCATGTAAATTCATGGGAAAGAGACCAAGCATGGAGGGTTTGGGGGCCTCAGCCCCCCCAAGTAGCCTAGATAGCGCCACAGACAAAAATTTAGAAATTCAGCTTTTTAGAGTGCGTTAGGTACATTTTAGAATAAAGTGGTGGGCTGAATGCAATATCCAAACCAATATGGTTTTTGTGCAGTCAAAACTGGAAAATCACCAAAAAGAAGTGGGTTCAAGTGGGAGCGACTGACTGCGTCTTCATTGACAGTGGACTGGTGGCAGTTTTCGGACTCGCTCGCCTCACTAGAGATACTAGAGATACTAGAGAGGGGGTTCGGGTTGGCAGGCTGGAAGTGGAGAAGAGCAATGTTTACTTATTAGTTGGGATTTGGGAACGTAGCAATGAGTACCTAGGTTGGTTTTTTAAATATTTTAAATATTTATTTTTGTTATTTGTTAATGTATGTAGGCCTAGTGGTAATATTTTTAGTATTAACGGCCAAGGGGGGCAAAAACTGTCTGGTTGGCAACCCTACGTACGTATAGGCCTACGGTTTGAGACTACCAAACCAAGACTTGGCCTACTGAAGACGTTAAGAAACATTACCCCTTGTATGTAATTTTTTTACCTCTAGCCCTATTTATTTTTAATTTTCAACAAGATCTGTAGGCCTATTACTATTTACAATGGAGATAAAGCAAGAATATATCTTGATTTTGATCTTGAATTTGGAATTTCTGTAGGCCTATTTAAAAATTAAAAACATTAATCTTCATAAATTCCTAAAATAGGGAGGTCTAGCCCCCTAATGTAGGATTATTGTTACTTTTCAGTGGTGCTGCTAAGGATAAAAAATATCTCCAGAAGATTGGAGTCACACATGTTCTGAATACTGCAGAGGGCAATCGGTCTGGAATGGTTAACACAAGCCCTCGTTACTACAAAGATACAGAAATTAAGTACATGGGCGTGCACTTAATAGATGTACCAGTGACCAATATCGGTGCTCATTTCCATGAAACGGCCAATTTTATTGACGAAGGTGTGAAGTCAGGAGGTAAGTTATCAATGATGATCACTCAAACTTTCTTTGTCCATTTTTAGCCTTGATCTATCCTAGGCATATTTTATTTAAAATTGTTTTGTTCCTATTAAGGTAAAGTGATGGTCAACTGCCTGATGGGGATGTCGCGGTCAAGTACTTGCGTCTTGTCGTACTTGATGATCAAGGAGGGACTGTGTGCGACAGAAGCGCTGAAAACGGTTCGATCTAGCAGAGACATTCGCCCGAACGAGGGATTTCTACAACAACTAGCTGATCTCGACAACAAACTACGGCGGGATAGAGGGCAGACATCGAACAAGTGACGTGCGCAGTAGACTGATTTCAAGTCCAACCTGCTGCATCGTATTGTACAAAGACAACATGACATTGACAATGATTATATCGAAGACCACATATCAAACCAATATGGAAATTATCCCCTTGAATCCAGTGAAGAAATAAGTTGGTTCACAAATTATAATAAGTTCTTATAATATAATACCCTATGTAGGCCTATACTATTAGGACATGTACGGTAGTAGTATTACGTATTAGGTAGGGGTGTGCGAGTACCCCAAATTTCGAGTCGAGTCGAGTATTTGGGATTCAACTCGAACTCGAGTATTTGTGATTCGAAATCGAGTCTCAAATTTTTTTTTATGATTTTGGTGGAGGTGCCGGGTCGCGGCCCCGCGGGCGAAAGTAAAAGTGTAAAAATCGTTATCTATTTTTGGCACTACCTTACCAACTCTGATTATTAGGCATAGTAAACTCAGTCTTTTGATACAAATTTGTATTCTTGGAAGTTTTGATCTTTTTTGGTACAAATAATAAAAATATGTCACTCGGAAGGTACTGTACGCCTACTTAAGACTCGGACTTGGACTCGAAATCGAGTAATTTTTAGGACTCGGACTCGACTCGAATTGAAAAATCAGGACTCGCACGTCCCTAGTATTAGGCCTACTGTAAATAATTATTAATTAACTAAGGCTGTGCGGACAGGGTTTTTGATTCAAATGAGATTGAGCCAAATTCTTTACATGAATTTCAAGCAAGATTTGAGTGAGATAAAGCAAGAAATAAATATAATGAAGTTAATTTGACATACTGTATAATAGTGATGACATCGGGTGGGTAATAAATATTGGAGTCGACTCCTCGATCGGCAATATAAACAGGAAAAAGTGGTTAGCCTTGACCAATGCTAAACACTCTCCCAGCGAAGTCGGAGCCGGGGGGGCAGGGGGGTAGCTTGCCCCCCCTGAGCTTACAGGGGGGGGGGGGGCGAAAGTATCTATCTGGCCCCCCCTAGAAAAATTACAAATTAACCATTAACCAAAATACGTGCGTTTTTCGTTTTGATTCATCTTTTATCTTTTCTATTTTTTCGTTCAGTAAAGCCCCAAAATTACTTCTAAAACACATAAAAACCACTTCAAAAATACGTATTTTTTAAAAAAATTGCCTGCGGCGCTATAGTGGGTGTGTCAAATACAATTACAAACGTTGATTAGTGTAACTAGCTTCGCACTTTCTTGTAAAGATGGAAAGTATCTCAGAATTGTCTGTCAGATATTGTATTATTTTTTTGGTTTGGATGTATCCTTAGAAGGTGGATGTCTCTTGGCACAAACAGCCCACCCACCCCCTCCCCGTAAACAAGCACAGATCGAGAGAAAGAGGAATCCCCTGCAGTCTCGCGAGTCGCGATGACCGCTACTGTACATAGAGCAGCAACTGCGGAACGATCTTTTAAAGCCCTAAAACGTGTTACAAGGGAGAATCGTTCCCAAATGAGATCATCATGCTACTCCTTCATAAAAAGCTAGCCAGCGTGATAGATATAGAGATAGACCAAATCTGTACTACTAAGTTTGTAAACAAAACTATCGTCGCAAAGTGTTTGGTACTTTTCACCACTAAAAGCTACCAATATTCAAGGCAGTGGCACCGCGTATCCGGGGGGGGCTTGGCCCCCCCCCCCGAAATCCCAGCTTAAATGTTATATTCTTATAAAATCATCTAGGTTTACGTAAAAATTTAATTCATCTATTATATTTTCTTTTTTTTCGTTCAGCAAAGTCCCTTAGCTACTTCTAAAACACATAAAAACCACTTCAAAAATAAGTATTTTTCAAAAAATTGCCTGCGGCGCTATTGTAGGGGCTCTCCCTCCATTGTATTGTTCGTCCAAGCGCCCCCCCCCCCCCCCGAAATATATTCCAGCATACGCCACTGACTCAAGGACATTAGTTGCATATTATGTAACCATATGTAACTGTGTAAGGAAGCATGTACTTTTCTTGGTAAAGTTCGCCCCCCCTGGAAAAATAGACTTCCGACGCGCCTGCACTCTTCACAGCCAAATTTGTTCTAGGCGGGAGTAAAACACAAACAACATGTTTTGGGTTTTGGCAGCAAGTAACAATACTTTATTGTTTGTTTGTAAGGTTGGCTTGGTTTGGTATTAAACAGCATAATCTAGGATATCTGACACCGCAACCCACTTTCGAAGGAAGCGACTTCAAAAGGAGTCGGGTAAGAATCGAGTACCCGAGTCGAGTACCCTTTGTCATCATCACTAACACATACATAGCCTATGGTAGCAGCGAATAATGCCATTAGCCGATAGGAAAATTCATTATTTAAGTGTACAAGTGTATTTAAGTGCTTACAAAAACAGGCGTAGGCTATGGTCTACAAACTATTTTTTCACATAGGCTTGTTAAAGTAGGTAGGTAAGGAACTTTTGAGACTTAAAATAATGAAAAAAGGGTAGGCTTATATTCAGGACAATACGGTAGGTCTTGGTCTATTTTTGATTTGCCCTTGGATAACATTAATTAAAAAGTAAAAACACAGTTTGCACGAAGATAACATAAAGCAAAAGTGCCGTACCCTAAAACATCAAGTGGAAATGTGATGTAGCCTTTAAGTAATTAGAGATCGGTTTAAAGGGTAAATATTTTTGGAACCAATTATCTCCAGATATCCAAACACCATAAAAAATTATTTAAAAATTTAAAACGCATGCCAGAGCATTTTTATTAAGTATGCGTTTGATTTATGAATGATATGATAATATAATAAGCCTACATTTTTTTCCCAACTTGTTAAAAAAAAAGGCGCCTACCTTGCAGGCAACCCGGCATTTTCAAGCCGTGCTGCAAACCTAAAATTAACTGATTAAGAGTTAAGACAATGTTCTTTGTCCAGGCCATTGGTTTGTAGGCCTTCATAATGTTATTAATACAAGTAATTTTTTTCTCCTCTCCCCCCCCCCCATACAAAAAATGGTAACCCTAAAGTAGAGCTTATTAATTTGTAGTGTGAAGTAGTAGCCTATTTAGAACTTAAATCTGAGTGAGTTTACATGATAAAACAGTACCGTACTAACACTAGGTAATGTAATTTAACTTCGTAGTGCACGATGTATGTGTACATCTCTTTGTTCTTATTTCTTTGTAATTAATTGTTACTTATTAATTACCAACATTTGAATTTGATAATAAATCATTAATGCAAAATAACATGGCATGGCCTTATTAAGTTATTTATAATTTTAATTGTGTTAAAAATAACTGAAACCCACCAGTAAATATATTTTAATTCAAACTAGAGTAATTACTAGGGACCTTTTAATTCAAACTAGAGTAATTACTAGGGACCAGTGGTGTATCCAGGAATTCATGTACTGAAGGCTAAGTGGGGGCTCCCCGAAAAAAAAATTCTTCAAAGTCATTTGGATGATATTCTGTGCATTTTAAAGTATGACAATGACCAACTTTGTATCTACTAAAATCATTTTTTTATGAGCGTAGCGAGCGAAGCGAAGATTCCATTTCACTACACTGGAGAAAAAAATCCGGAATGTTTTTCTTTTTTTTCTGTTTGTATTATTGTGTGTTCGTTAATACGATTCGGCTAAACCGATACTCCAATTACGATGAAATTTTATAAAGGCCTTCGAAATCTGTGAGCTTAGAACTGCCACATTTTTTAGCGTAATCAAAAAATTATTTCTCATTAAAATCGCCATTTTTATGATTTTTTTCGATTTTTAAAAAATTTCTTCGACTTGCAACAACTACATTTTTTACTAGATGTTAATGATTTTTTCGCAGAACCTTAATTTTATGAATTCTTTATTGGGGTGAAATTTTAACGCAATCAAAATATAATTTCTTTGAAAATCTCAATTTTACGCTTTTTTTCATAAAAAAAATCTTGGCCTTATAACACCTACATGCTTTATCCAATTGTAATGATTTTTTTACAGAACCTTAATTTTATGAATTATTATATTAGTGTCTATTTTAGCGCAATCATAAAATAATTTCACATGAAAATAGCAATGTTATGCTTTTTTTGTTTTAAAAAAACTACGCTCATCCAACAACGAGCCTGAAAAAGCATTTGCGAAGCTTCCTAGTATAAAAAAATTATCCTCGAGGTCAAAATCAATGTTTTCTAAAGGATGACCCAACTTTTTATCTTCTGAAATCCTCTTCTTAATCTAAATTCTATATAAACTAACATCAAGTTCCACTCTTCTTCTTTATCTATGCCGTCATGTGTCTTGACACTAATAGTTCCACTAATGACGAATTCAGCGAATGAATGGCTAAATACAATCTTATTGTAAATTTTCTCAATTACTTTTGCGTTAATGATATTTCACCAAAAATGTTAAGTTGAAAACGGTTAGAATGACATAAGTCGTCGCCTCGATAAACATGTTATGACGGAGAGAAATTAATAGTAGCCTAGGTTGTGGGTGGTCAGACGATATCGATCCCACAGCCGTAAGGATTGTTATTATTATCAAGCAAGGAAGCAATTATGACATCGAATACTATTGTAGTAATGGGGGATTTTAATGCAAGAATAGGAAAAGATAGAACAGGATTTGAAGAGGTTATGGGCAGACATGGGATAGATATAAGAAACAGAGATGGAGAGAAATTGTTAGAAATGTGTGCCAGGAACTCGTTAGTTATAGGAAATAGTTGGTTCAAGAAACGTAGAACCCAACAAATAACGAGATATGGCTATGGTGAAGACAGATCAGAGACAGTAATTGACTATCTATGTATAGGAAAAGAAGTAATGAGAAACCTTGAGGATGTGAGGGTAATGCCATCAATATCATTGGATGGAGACCACAGGCTGGTGTTGGGGAAGTTTAGAATGATGGTACAGACCCAAAAGAGAATAAAGAACAGACACAAACGATTAAAAGTGTGGAAACTGCAATCTCCGATAGTGCAAAAGGAGTTTATGACAAGAATTAGTGACCAAACACCTACAAATGAAGTGGGAGAAATAGAAGAAGAATGGGAAAACTTTAAGAAGGCTTTTGTGTCAAGTGCAGAAGAGGGTGTGGAAGAGTCAGTGGAAGGAGGAAAGAGAAAGAAACGCGATGGTGGAACGAGAGGGTACGAGATGCAGTTCGGGAGAAGAAACTAGCTTGGAAAAAGAATGAAGAGTGCAAATCTGCAGAAAATGAGTACGAGTACCGTAGGCAAAAACCGACGTGAAACAAATTGTGAGGGAGGAGAAAGACAAAAAGACAAGAAAGGGAGGAACAAAAAGCTCATGGTAAATGAAAATGGCCAAGTTACAAACAACCCACAGGAAATAAAAGAAATGTGGAGCAAATATTTCAAAGATCTGCTAAATGTACAAGTTAGTGGAAATTTAAATGCAGAGAAAGAGGAAGAGGCAAGTGGAGAAGATGAAGAAGACGAGGTAAGGGAAAACAAGAGGTGGCACGGGCGTTAGGAGCCATTAAAATGGTTAGAGCTCCGGGAGTGGATGACATTTCTGTGGAAATGATCAAAGCATCAGGTGCGGAAGGAAGAAGATGGTTATTTCGAGTAACAAGTGCTGCGTGGAAACAAAAGAAGGTACTGGAAGATTGGAAAAGAGGTATAATTGTACCGTTGTTTAAGAAAGGTGACCGTAAAAAAATGTGAAAATTATAGAGGGGTGACATTAATGTGTCAGTGTGCTAAAATTTATGAAAAGTTATAGAACTAAGACTGAAGGAGGTATATGACAAGATCTACGAGAAGAACAATATGGGTTCAGAAGTGGACGGTCTACTATTTATCCCCTATTTGCTATAAGACAGACAATGGAGGGGAGATGGCAAAATGGGAAAGAAATGCACATTGTGTTTTGGATCTGGAGAAGGCATACGATCGCCTGCCTAGAGAGAAAGTATGGGAGTGTCTAGAGATAAAAGGAGTGGGAAGAGGTTTAATAGACAGGATACAAAGTACATATCAAAGGAGTGAAAGTTGCGTACAGACAGATATGGGTAGGTCAGAATGGTTCCAAGTAAATGAGGGCTTGCGACAAGGTAGTGTGTTATCTCCAACACTCTTTACTGTTGTAATGGATGAAATTATAAGAAGAGTGGAACCAAATACAGATGGAAGGGACACAAGAACCTTAGTGTTTGCGGACGATGTGTTGATTTGGGGTGAGAGTGCCAGAGAAGTGCAGGAGAAGGTGGACAGATGGAATGAAGTTACTACAGAGTTTGGTCTAAAAATCAATCAGAAAAAGAGTGAATGTTTGCGTATGCAAAAGAAGACAAAGGGCAGGCCTAGAGACCGGGAAAATATTGTACTACGTGGAGAAGTCTTAGAAGAAAAAGAAGAATTTAAATATTTGGGAAGTATATTGACAAAAGATGCAAAAGTGTGTAGGGAAGTGTCATCTAGAGTGCAAAAAGCAGAAGGGTTTTACCAATTGGTGAGAAAGTTACTATGGAATGAGTTGTTCCCACAAAAATGTAAAATTTTGCTGTATAAGGCATATTTTGTACCTATACTAACATATGGGGCAGTAACATGGGCAGTGGGAACAAAAGAAGAGAGTCAGCTGGAAGCAGCAGAAATGAAGTTTTTAAGAAGTATCAAGGGAGTTACAAAGATGGACAAGATAAGAAGTAATGAAATAAGGAAAGAACTGAGACTGGAGAGATTGAAGTTTAAGCTAGGAAGAGAACGTCTAAGATGGTTTGGACATATGAAAAGGATGGGCAGAGAGAGGATTCCAAGACGAGAATTTGAAGTGGCAGAGGAGGGGAAAAGAAGAGTAGGAAGACCAAGAGAGAAATGGGAAAGATTAATTCAAGAAGACGTTGGAAAACGGGATGAAGTGTGGGAGCATGTGGCAAGAGTAAAGCTGTGGGAGGACAGAAGAGAGTGGAGTAAATTGGTGGAGAGGAAGGAGTTGGAGGATGTGGAAGAAACACTGAGTCTGGCAAGCTTAGTGTCTACAGTTTCATGCCCTAGCCTCGATAATGGTGGAAAATCACTACTCATCCCGGCATTGTTGGAACTGAGTTATGATGATTATTATTATCAAGATCTCGCATCAGATGTGGATTTATTTCCAATTTTTGGTCAGATGGTAATTTAGCCTTAAGTATTGAAACAAAACAGTTATTCTATATTCTCCATTGAAACATTGAAGTGCACTTGCACATTTTTTTGGTTGCAAAAGGGGGGGGGGGTTGC
This sequence comes from Sweltsa coloradensis, assembly GCA_024449915.1. Lineage (NCBI taxonomy): Eukaryota > Metazoa > Arthropoda > Insecta > Plecoptera > Chloroperlidae > Sweltsa > Sweltsa coloradensis. The sequence continues at coordinate 295,666 of JAMZAV010000818.1, read as the reverse complement.
ACCCCATCCCCTGCCCCTTCTTGGATACACCACATTACTGTGATTTGCATTTAACCAAAGAATGCAGATAAGACTTTCATCACAATTGGTAATGGTGGGGGGTAGTATCAGTGAGCGGTAAAAGGAATGTCGCCTTTGTGTATGAAAGAGAAAGTGTGTGTAGCCACTAGCCAACACGGAAAAATTGTCTGTGCTAGCACACGGACTTCCTCCGTGTGCTATGTACATCCACGCTGTGCTAGCGCGAATACTGAATAGTGCCGAGACAGTGTTATGTTGGGAAAACAATTTTAAGCTATCTGCATTCTTTCGTTGGAACCACTACAGTAGCTGCCTTCCAGAGTTTGTCCAATTAGTAGCCAAGAGTGCTCCAGTACTAATCTCAAATGACAACCCAGGTGTTTCAGAATCTCACTGTCATCCAGCTCTTAAAAGGATGACTTGGATTAGACGTGACTTTTGGCTTCTATGCTACATTATAGATTCATTTGTTCGCACACACTTTTGTGAAATGAGCCACTTTGACCAGTTTGTTTGCTTCAGTGTCAAAACTTGCTCTCATAAGCTTTGTTTGCCTGTCCAACACTTTACACTAGTGTAAGTCAGTGTAGACGAATGGCTGTTTTTTTGTGTCAGTGTAAGTCAGTGTAGTTAGTATGTGGTCGTTTTTCTGTACCTTCAGTGTAGCACTAGTGCTGCCAGTGCTACACTAGATTACACTGGCTATTTTGGTCGTGTAGGAGGAAACTACACTAAAAGTGTTGAGTGTTTTTTGTGGGCAACACTCGTGCTACACTGACATACTGTTTCCTTTAAAAAGAAGTACTTCCGCCGTACACTGCTCAGTGCACGTGTAAAACAGTGTAGCACTAGTGGTGGACAGGCGAACAAAGCTATAATACTAGCCCAAAAGCCAGTGTAAAGTGTAGACCATTTGTTAATACCAGGTCCGCAAACAAACAGACCTCTCATCATGAATATAAAAAATAAGTTTGAAATTACCTAAATAAATTCATATAACAGAGTAAGCTTCCAATTTCATTATGACTGGTACAAACTACAAGGGCAAAAGTGCTTTTTTGGAGTTATTTATATTTTATAATTATAATACATTGAATGTTTTTTACTTAATTTTAAGGATAAGGGCAATCCCTAAAGTTCCATAGGACCAAGGTGTGAATTGATGGGGGAGATTTCCCCCCTCTGGTAATTTCATCCCTGGCTCTGTTTTACTGAAAGGTATCCCCGCCGAGGATGGCTAAATCCCCACCTCTGGATAGTGGATACCCATCTCATCTCATATCAAGTGACTTTATCTCGTAACGTTAATAAAAGTGGTTAATTTAGTATTTACACATATATTCTTAGCCAGGAAGTGTTTGTACATTAATAAACCAAACCAATGGAGTTTTTGTCCCTGACCTCAGATTTTCTAAGTCCATCTCGAGGGCAATAATACCCACACAAAAATTGTTGCCTCCGGCAGCTGGGGCCCTTACAGACCACGCAGATACTGTACTTGGCCACCCCCCCCCCCCTGCCGAGCCATCAATTTGCACCCTGCATAGGACCACAGAATGAGAAATTATTGATGCTTAAAATGTAACAGTCAAATATCTTTATTGACAACATAAAAGTAACATTCAAACATAATCCTGTGCAATGATTTACAAGTAACTAAGGTACAATGTACATTTCACATATTTAGTATTACCTACAGTGTGCCAATGGTAAGTACCAATGGTAGAGATACAGACTATAGAATAGGGTAACTTGGGTAGTGGGTAGTTTAATACAAATAGGTTAAGTTAAAACAATGCAATTAAATAAACCAATACTTCTTCCATTCCATGTACCTACTATGTAGTCGACTATAATATGTAACCCAACTAAAAAAACAGCAAATCTTGACATTCACCTGTAAAATTGTACATACTCTCCATTGAAATCCTTCCATATGGCATGATGTGTACCCTAAGCTAACAAATGATTCATTCCATTACTGTTAGGGAATCGCCGTATTTCCGAGTACATTAAAAATTTAAGTACATAATGCTTCATTAACACTCAAGGAACTATTGTAGAAGCAGAAAATCACCAGATGGTTTAGTGTTGCCGATCATAATACGTAAAATAATTCTGTTTTCAACAATTCATTAGGGCTTAGCATTCACTATTCATTCAGCCCCGTGAATTAGTTAAAACTATAAACAGTAAATACAACCAAATTGGGTTTAGTTTAGAGTTTATTTGTCGAACTTATGATAGATTTTGAGTGTTATTGATCAATTTTATTTTTATGCTAAATTATAACATACAGTATTTGCTAATTTAATTTGTGCCAGAAATGTGATTTATGGGCTAATTTTAGCTAAAAATAGTCAATACCCTTTTTTGGACAATTTGAGGCATTTTGGCAAATACTTTGGCTTGGAGAAAGATCGAGATAAGGTGTTGTAACAATTCTATCAAAATATACGTTTTTAAGAGCATACATGATTTACTGCTAATATTTGGGGAAATTAGATTAAATTTATTAAGTTCAGTTTTAAGTCCATCAACTTGGTTACCAAACATTTACAACAATAACACCATATTCTGCACAAATGCAGGGCACTTGCACTGACAAGAGTTTTAACTTTTAATGCTATAGAAAAAAAATTAATGCTAATTTCATGGGGCACTAATAATAATATTAATCGATAATCATTTTTTGAAGCTGGATTCAGCTACTATATCATACGGAACATGTAACAACAAACAGTATCATATTATGCATTATTATCTTATCTGTTTCATTATATCAATTGCTATGGTAATACCAACCAAGAATGATGCAAGCCTGTGAAAATACTAAATGTACACAGAACAATTTATTTTTAGTTGACATCGTAGGTAAAACAATTTAATAAAATGTTTCAAGTTTCAAAAGTAAAAAAAACAATAGGCCTACATCCATAAAAGTGAGATTTTCACAAAAAATAATTATAATTTTTTTTGAACTATCTCCGATAGTCTATCGATTATCGGTACCTTCAAAGTAAATGTTGCAGAATTGTTATTTCAAACTACCTATTTCAAATGTTCCCTGCTACTATTTACTTTAAAAAGAGTAGTCAAGCCAACCTTCAACAATTCCAGTAGAAGTAGAGAGTAGAAAATTGCTGATTGCGAGTACCGTATACATTCTAATTTTTATCTCGCTTGCACAACTAGCAAAACTTCAAATTGTTCCCACCCACTTTCACAGTTATTTATCATTCAAATTATTCTTTAAAACACATTTTAAGCCATAAAAATTAATGCAGTCTCTCCAAAACATTCCGCTTCAACGATATTTGGCTTCGCCCCAGACCCCCGCTAGAGACTGGAGAGTACGCAGGGACGACGCTTAAGGAGGGTGAGGGGGCACCCCCCCAAGAATCATCTCCTCCCCCCCCTGCTGCCCCCTCCCCCAACCAACATATAATACTGTCTTTACTGTGGCAAAAATTATACCAATGCAATGGTGCAAGTGTAATTAATAAATATTTTATTTCTATATTTTAGTGTTGATTTGTTGATTTACTTTATTTCACCAGTGGCAAACCAGTAGAACCGAGGCCACTGGAAGGTCTTATTTCCCGAAGCCAAAATATTCACAAGATTTGCAGTCACATCGAGCCACACACAGAACCACCTGGTGAAATTATTGACGCTAACTTGTAGACGTGTGCGAACAACAGGTGTTTACTTCAAATCGAATACGAATCGGCGGAATCGAATAGTAATAAAGTGTTCAAACACTCAAATATTTCGAGTTCGAATAATAGAACAATTATTATCATTTTAAATCAACGCTTTTTGAGATTTTAAATCTAATTCGAGATGCAAGTGTTGGAACTTTTTGATTGACGTAACACCATAAACCCTGAAAGTATTGTTGAGGAATAAGAGTTTCCTGCTAGTGCACATGATACGTATCTAAATTCAGTCACTGTTCTGCATTGGTTGAACTACTTGTTCAAAAGGATTCGAATAGTTCGGAATTCGAATACAGGTAGTTTGGTTTCGAATCGAATTTGAACACTAGATATGTTCATTCAAATTTGAATTTTCGAGTACTCTCACACCTCTACTAACTTGTAATTTTGGCAATGCAACTTTCCAGGGTGACTAACATTTTTAAGATGCAGATTATTTTTATTTAAATAATTTGTTTAAAATTGATGATAAAATTTTAAAGGAATGAATTGCCCATCAATCGAGAAAAACTCAACATAATCATCCTAGGGACAAGTAACCATGAATATTTGCTCAATCTCAAAGACCTGCCATGCCTTACAATATCTAAGCCCACGCTTTCCATTTTCATATAGTAAGTCTAGGTTTTCATAAAATGTTGTAAACTTTTAAATAACTAGGGAGGCTTAATAATATAATGACGTATTCTCCATGAAGGGTCTTAAGTTCTTAACTGTTTGTCAGATTGAGATGCAGAGGAGCAGGTAAGGTTGGTAAGTCGTAAGCGTCAATCTTAGTTGTAGGCTCTAGGGGATTCAGTAGCACTTTATCACCGTTTGCCATTATCCCTAGTCATTAGTTTGATGCTGTCTTCAAAACCTATAGGGGTTGGTCTAAACTTTTGTACAATAAACACAACAACTCGGCAGTTAGCATATTGCGCGAGAAGTTCCGACAACTTTTGACGCCGCACTGTTTCTCAAACTGAGAAATTATTTTGGTCTATGTTACTTAGCACTATAGTTGTTGTAGATAGGCCTATGTATAGTTGACAAGAAAAATGGTCATCATATTATAGTTTTATAGGTATTAATATCTTATAAGTAAGCCAATATAGTTAGGGCCTACAGGCAGTTAAAACAAATTGAGAACATTTTGAAATTATTATTTAATAACATTGTAATGTACCTATCCACCTTATCTCTGCACATATTTTGGTAATGTGGGTTGAGACTTTATAGAGGTACTAGGTACACAAATTACCGATTTTTGTGGTGTGGTCAAAACAACCACATTTTGATATATACTACCTACTTACTTTTATGTTAATTATATATTTTGGCAATATGTATTACAATTAGTAAACACACTAAACAGTGGCTTCGCTAAACTGTAGGGGGAAAATATCACAAGTTATTAATTATTATTTATTATAATGCAGTTTGCTCAATGTAGATTCATATTGCGAGATACTAATTCGAGTACTTTTCTAGCTAGGGCCTATAACCATTTTGAGTGTGTAAGACAGTAATGTATGGGTAAATAACTTATGGGTGAGATTTTTCTATTCAACAAACAAACATAAATAATATGTCATAGCCAAATGCCATTCTCTTTACACAACTTACAAAATGTGAATTTCTCTTCGACTTTGTATATGATAAAGTACAGACTAAAAATGCAATGCACAAGATCAAAAATCAATCTATGGTAGCTTTTAACAAGAGTGAACAAATAAGACAGGTCATAAATAACATTTAAAATGTAAAAAAACAAAAAAAAAACACAAATTTAGAAGTTGGAATAACAAAAACGAGTAGGTCCACTTTGAATATAAGCCGTTATAAGCCGTACAGTTTGAGAATGTGGAAAGAAGCAAAAGTTGAACTAAAATCTTATCCAAACCGAGACTGAAATTACCGGTAGTGCTACCCACACATCACTAGCTTACAACTACTGCTCTCACTACTGTATGCTACTCTTCAGTGGCCTTCATAAGTGCACTATAATGAGTAGAGTAGGACATAAATTAAACAATAATACCGGTAGGTGCCTATTAATGGATATTACATAATTATTAATTAGTATAAAAATAATGCAGTGAGTAGACAAGGCTGTTCACTTTACTGGCACGAAATTTGCAAATGAATTTACCGGTAATTATGTAAAAAAAAAGAAGATTAATTCCAATTCCATACTATATAGTGCCCTCTAATGCCAAAACAAAGTAGGCCTACACACATATATTCTACCTATGTACTCAAGATCATGGTTCCAGCTTTTAAAATGTGGTGCTCAACAATATAATATATAATGGTACTTGAAGTATTTACGTGCTCACCATACTGTTCAGGTACCACCTTCAAAGAATAAGCAGCTCGGTATCGTCATTCCCTGACTGATACGACATGAGACTAGTCGACGAAGTTCCGCTCTCTCGACTTGGCGACTCCAACGAAGACGTAGTTGAAGTCGACAATGGAGAGGTGCTGCCGTCCGGACGTTGTAATTCCCCCGCGGTCGAAGTACAAATCCCGACGGTCGATTCCGATATGTTCGGTATCTTTGACTCTTGTTGTGCCTCGAGCGAGGTCTCTCGGATAGGGTTGGGAGGTCTGAGTCCCCCCCCGGCAATCTGGATAGGTCTGAAGAGTGAGCTTGCCGCTTGGGGGGAAGAAACTCTAGAACGTTGAGACCTACGTCGTCCGAGGTGTCTACGAGAGGATCGGGCACGGTTCTGTTGTTGCCTCAGTGTGGAATCGGGAGGGAAGGGCAGCGTACTCCCCTCGGGTGCAGCGTGTAAACGCTGAAGGGGCTGACAATCGTTGGGGGATACCGTGTATGCGGGAGGGGGTTCCCTGTGGAAGAAACCGTCATCTGGTTGCAACATCACGTGATGGGCAGTGTGCACAATCGAGCCGTCCCCCGCCGCCAGACGTATCCCATACAGCCGACAAATGCACCCCATCGCAACGATGAGCAACAGTCCACATATCAGCGAACCCATTATCGCGACGGTAATGATCGAAGTCTTGAGACAACTCTGCTCGTCGCTAGCATCACCGCAGTCGTCTGCTCCGTTGCACCAGAGCTGGCCCGAGATGCAACGACCGTTGTCGCACGGAAACTTGTTGATGATTGCGCTGCACGATGGACAATTAGTCTCGTCCGAATCATCGCGGCAGTTTCTGATCGAGTCGCAACGTTGCAATGGAGAGTAGCAGCCTTCACCGTTTAGGCACGATATCTCATCCTCTGGACATCCCTTCACTGCAGAACAAGCGTATGAGTTTGGTTACGTAATTTACTTTGGACTTGGATAAATAAAATGCTCAATGCACAATTCGTTTTTGTATAGGGCCTAACTCTTAAAAGTGTTTTGTTTTACAATTGCCAAGGTATCTTTTATTTCCGCAAATTTTTATCAAATTTAAATCCTTTAAGTGTTATTAAAACTCAGTTTTGGCAGAAAAATTATAATAATTGAAATACACTATCTCATTCTTAAGTCAATTATTTCCTCGATTAAAAAAAAACATCTATGCCTCTACCGGTATAGGGCCTACCTAGTTTTTGGCTGTTTTGTGTGGGGAATATCTTAAAATATTAAAATTAAACTGGAATTGAATTTGACCCAATGCAGTGGTGTCCTGTGCAACAACCCTGGGGTCATAAGAGGAAATTCATTTTGATGATAAATATTTTAATTTTGCAATTAGTAATTATTTTCTGGTTCCATTAGGTTCTTTTTTATAGGGCAATGCTAAGCTGATTTGCCCGGAATCTCCACGAGGTTTGGTCACAGGACTCTTTACAAATTGAAATTACGGTTCGGATCAGAACACCAATACCTATGGATGTTGTTAAAATGCGCATTTCAACAACATCCTTACAACTGTGACCAAACGTCAATTGTTCTGCACTCTGGTGGCAAATTAGTTAGATCATTCTTCACTATCATTGGTTACAAATTTAAGCATGTCAATTACTAAATTGCAGCAGAAACCTGGACAATGGGAGATCGAGAGGAGAGTCAGATGCAGGCGGCAGAGATGAGATTCCTGAGGAGCACAGTGGGCAAGACGAGAAGAGATAGAATAAGAAACATGGACATATGAAATGAATGGGGGAAAATAGGATGCCCAAGAAAATGTATGAAAGAAGGATTGAAGAAGGAAGAAGAAGACGGGGTAGACCCAGGAAGAGAGAAGACCATAGCAGGAGGGAAGATGTGGAAGAGATACAATTTTGGGAGGATAGAAAGAAGTGGAAAATTTTTTGTTGCTAAACCCAAGCTGACCCTGCCAGAAGCAGGAAACAGCAATGGATAAGGATGATGATGAATTACTAAATTATGAGGTTCTTCTAGCTAGCCAGTCACACTTTTCACAACCAGTCATTTGACACATTATCACTTTCTTCCATCTTTCTTCACCTATGGCTCGGGCAGGGTTCCCACTTTTTTTTTAGAATCATTTTCCCTGACTTTTCCATTTTTTCCAGGTCTAGTTTTTCTTAATTCCAGGTGTAATACACGCCAAAACGTAGCTTGCCGGGAACACAGCACCCCCTCGATACGCTCTAAAATTTATTCCCCCGTACTTCATCAGGGCGGAACTTCGTTTCATGGGCCTGCCCGCAAAATTTCTATGGGGGATCCCTTTACAGATACACACATACATAGGCTCAGTGTTGAATTCAGGTTTTTTATCCTGGGTGGCCTATATGATATCCCGTGGGTATTTTATAAGGACCAAGTACGGGGGGTTTGGGGGGCCTCCCCCCAACAATAGCGCCGCAGGCAAAATTTTGAAAATCAGGTTTTTGAGTGCGTTTGGTGCGTTTTAGAAAAAAGTTGTGGGTTGAATGCAATACCAAAATAATGTAGTTTTTGTGTTATATTGTGTTGTGGACGCTTTCCTAAATATCCGCTAGATTTCACCTTCAAACTGCTAGATTCCTAAAACAGTTATTTTAGCAACGAAAACAAATGATTGATTTTTTTTCTGACTTTGGAGTCATTTTCATAAATTCGGTGAGAATATATGTTTTTTTGAGTTAACCGAATAAGCCTAGATTTAAATAAATTCCCATTTTCCCTGACTTTTTCCAGGTTTTTTAAATTTTTTCCTCAGTTCCCTGACTATTCCCTGACATTTTGACCCATATTTTCAATTCCATGACTTTTCCAGGTTTTCCGGGTCGGTGGGAACCCTGCCGGGGTCAAGACGGATGAGCTCTACACCCTCTGGTGGGTCCGCGTTTCCTTGTTCCTTACAAGGTTGACTCCCTGTCCTGCTAAGGGGGTGGGGGAACCTAGTAGGTGATGAACCTGTTAGACCCTACTTGTCTTTTCCTTCAACCTCTTCACATGCAGCCAAGAGCTTGCAACTTGAATCGTATTCGTTTCCTTTTGTTTTCAGATCCCAGTTACAATAAGTAGGACAGCCTCTTCCATTGCCACGGGTCTTGGTTCAAATCTAGAGTAAGACATGGTTCTTTTGTCGCCCAAGCACCAGAGTGTATGAGGGAAGCCCCCTTACTGGTTGCGCTGTTTTGTGACTTTCCACCCTTCCTATCTCTAACCTATTCTTTTAGAATGAATGAATATGCTCCCTGGGCTAGCAACAGCAGGAGGGGCAGCTTTGCTCTTGTTGCCAAGGGTCCTGGTTCAAATCCAGAGTGAGTCATGGATAGTGATGGGAATTTTCATGAAATTTTTTTTCGTTAAAATGAAAAAAAAATGAAAATGAAAATATTCAAAGCATTGAAATTTTTTTTTTTTTTTTTTTTTTTTTTACAATTTCCTCTTTTATTGGATGAGCGTAGCGAGCGTAGCGAGCGGAAGCGAAGACTTCAATTTCACTGACCCCCCAAAAAATTTAGCTCGGGTGTTTTTTTTTTTTTTTTTTTTTCCGTCTGTTTGTTTGCTTGATTCCGGGCAAACGGCATATGCGATCTTGATGAAAATTTGACCGGACCTTCGTTTTCTCTGAACTTAGAGGTGTATTGTTTTTGGGTACAATCGAAGAAATATTTCTCATGAATATCGTACTTTTACGATTTTTTTCGATTTTTAGTGCGATATTTTCGTGACATTTGGGCCGATTCTGACCAAACGGGTGGGGCTAGAACGTTCATATTTCACATGGACAATAAAATTATGGTGATGTAGTACCCTTTGAAAGAAAAAGTTGAAAAAAGTTGGCTAGAATCCATAGAAATAAGGGTTTTAATATTAGTTTTTCAATTTTTAGTGCGATATTTTCGTCACATTTGGGCCGATTCTGACCAAACGGGTAGGCTACAACGTTCAGATTTCACATGGACATTAAGGTTATGGTGATGTAGTACCTTTTGAAAGAAAAAGTTAAAAAATTAGTCTGAATCACAGAAATAAAGGTTTTAATATGAGTTTTTTGAAGTTTATAATACCAATTAACAAATAACAATAGAAACTTGACAACAATCACCTCCACAATGCATTCAAAAAGCACTTGCAAAGAAAAAGTGCAAACAAACGCACAAAAAAAACTTACAAAAAAAACGCTCATCCATCAACGCGGCGGGACTTTAGCGTTTTCCTAGTTAGATACAAGTTGATTATAGGGCCTATATCACAAAATTAGATATAGGCCTATACAAAATTACAAACACATTTTACAGACCTAATAAAATAGTTCCTTTCCTCCTACTTCCTCCTAGTACATTTTAGGCCTACTCAGGGATACAAAGTTGCCAGGGATAGGTATAAAACATGGGCTACTGGTGATAATTGTTTTTTAAATATCATTGTACATAACAATATAATATGTACTCAGCAAACACAATAAAACAAACAAACTAATAAAAGCATATTGATGAAAATTTTCAAGCCTTGTTGAAAATTTTCAGTGAATTGAAAATTTTCAACGTTCCATCACTAGACTCACGGATGTTTTGTCTCCCGAGCACTAGAGTTGGGAGGGAAGCCCCCTTACTGGTTGTGCTGACGGTGTGGTTCAGTGTGAATGGTGTGTTAAGTAACCTTGCTGATGAAGACAACATGCATGCAGAATTTACTTCATGCGTGGCCCTATCAGTATCACAGGTTAGGTTATGTATTGTGAGTTTTGTAGTACTAGTTATTCTGATTTTTAGTGGTCACAACTCACAATTCCGCCTGATGAGTCGCAGAAGGACAAAACGCGTTGTGGATTAAGGTAACAAACAACTTTAAATTAACTGCAGTTGTCATCAGCAAGCAAAAAATGTTGTTCTCTATTCTTTCCCAACCTGTCAACCCTTCTCCAATCTAAACTAAATTATGTTTAAAAGATTGTCTTACCACATCCCACCTCATCCTCCCCGAATAGACAGTCAAACTTTCCGTTACACCGTTCAAGGTTAGGGGAGAAACATCTGCGGTCCACAGCACTACATAGAACTAGTCCGTCAGCGCACAAGCCTAGAAACAACACAGACGATGAGTTGTCGTAAGTGTTAACAACTACCCAAGTTTATTGGATAAGTTATAACTATTTATAAATTTTATAAGTGGGCAAGACGAGAAGGGACAGAATAAGAAACACGGACATTAGAGAAATGCTGGGTGTAGAGAAGTTAAGTGGCATGATAGGAAGGATGGTATAGACATATAAAATGAATTGGGGAAAATAGGATGCCCAAGAAAATACAGTATGAGTGACAAATTCTACAGACTAATGTAGAAACTGAGTAGAAGAACCAATTACCATTTACCAAGTACCAACCATGCAACAAGAAACTGCATTGTCAGTCTCATCTACTCTAGTTAATCTCTATAATATAATATTGCTGCAGTATGCAAAGTTATGAATGCATTTGCAACATGTCATGAGTCGACACGGATATTAAGTAGGGAAGACGACGGGTACCCGGGTACCGGGTTTACCCGTAAAACCCGGTTCCTGAATTGAGGTGTCACATTGTAGGCGGAAGGCTAATGTAAACATGCCCTTTTCTTTCTCATATCTTTTGTGCTTGGTGGTGTTTTTCTTTTGTATTATAATGTCCTTTTGTTCATGCCGCCGACTTGTGGCAGTGTGCTGAGTATGCCCCCCACCCCCCTCCTGCCTAACCAGTTGTGTTATCTTCCAGAGATTATACCGCGTAAATAATTACCACAACATCACTTATGTTTTCAATCTGCTAGAGGTCAAAACTTAAAAGCTATCACCCATGGTGATAAACCTTTCCTAGTCTTGTTTACTCATTCGGGCTCCAGTCCCCCCCCCCCTCCCACACCAACGCATCATGAGTCGTGACCTTGACTTGAGTGTGACAAGATATAAAGCAGATGCAACGAACAGTGAGTGTTATCTTAATGGCCCGCTGCTGTTCCTTTTTCGTGATTATGAAATACTACTTCATCGGCACGTCATTGTTTATAGAACAGCATTACGTCAGAGATATTACGATAATTGATGAGCGCTTCTTCACAGTTCATTAGACACCCCACATGATTTTTTTGTTACTACCCGGGTAACCCGCGGATAATGTGGACGGGTACCCGGGTCGTAAAAAAGTTGGGTTTCGTCATCCCTAATATTAAGGTATTAATTAAGTACTAACCACAATTGATTTCATCCGAGAAATCACTGCAATCCATTTTCATATCACATTTTTGATTGATCTTGTAACATCCATTACCCGAACGACACATCAGCTCATCGGCAAAGCAATTGTGACTACCGCAGTTACTTTCGTCCACGCCCGAAACGCAATCCTTGATCCCATCGCAACGCTGAGTGACGTTATCGAAGCAAGTGCCGTCCGGACCTCCGCACATTACCATGTTTTGTGCGGCACATCCTTGTGAAGCTTTGTGTTCAGATTCACAGAGAAACACTCCGTCCACCGAGATGCACTTGAGGCCGTTTGAACATTCTTCGTCGCCCAGCGTACAAGCTACACCTTCAGACACATTTGGCTTTGGGGGATCTGTAAAGAAATGATGATTCAATGCAGTGGCGTACACAGGAATATATTTTGAGGGGGCTTGGGCCAACGACTAAATGGGGGCGTGAGGGATGCCCCCCACAATAGCAGTGCAGGCAATATTTAAAAAATATGTATTTTTTTTAAAGTGGTTTTAGTGTTTTAGAAGATGTCAAGGGGCTTTGCTGAACGAAAAAATAAATTAAAAGATGAATTTAATTTTTTGCAGAAACCTAGATGATTTTCAGATTAAAGCTAAAAGTTGTTGATTTAAATAACTAAATCAAAACAATAATTATTTGTTTAGGGTACCGTATTTAAAAAAAATCACAAACCCTATTTCTTAAATATAAATTGCTCGGCACAATTTGTTATTTAGACTATGTCTAAGACCATTATTATGTAGGTGGTAGGCCCACTTAGTTTGAATAGTTTCTGAATCTTAATTACCTGAGCCGGTTATATTGTATTTAAGCTGGAAACCCCTTCCTCCTTTGATTACTTTGGAGGTATGAAACTTGATGAAAGTAACGTTTTGAGTAACGACAACAGAAGACACCACTTTTTTGGATCCACAATACTGTTGCGAACCTCTTCTGCCAGCTCCTTTAGGTAAGGAGAGCCACGTGTGCTGGCAGCAAGGCGGACGCTTGCAGTTTACATCTTCTTCAATGTCAAGGTCGGTCACACTGGAAAAAATAAGTAGATTATGCCAAGCAGTTGGCATATATTTGGCATTGTACCCAGAAAATGATGATTTTTGTTGCTTACCGGTTTTCTTTTCTATTCTATTCTAAATTATTAATCTTAACTCGTTTTTTAAAATAGCTGAACGAATAGGCCCTACCACTCTTTCGAAACACTACAGAAAGTCAAGGTGGTTGGAGTCTATAGGCCTAATTAATGTGCCACACTAAGGCTATTCAAGATGATGAGTTGTGAATTGTGATAGATGACAATGAAGGATTATTTATTTATTTATTAAGAAGTATACATCTCTACAGCATTTTATACACCCTAGTTGATTGAATATTGCTTAAAATCTCATATTTATGCAACTTGGCTAATCGAGACGAAGGGAGGGACATAAGGGATGACGCAGGGGGACAAGGGGTGGACAGGCCTGTGCTGGTCAGAACCAGCCACAAGCGTATGGGGTGGGCAGGGGTTCCCCACATCGTGGTCGTCTCCGTCTGTGTCCGTCCGTGTTGTCGTCGCCGTCGGGGAGGTAGTCAAAGGGAAGGGGAAAGTTCCCCGACGACGACCCAGAGCTCGCCATTAGTTTCAGGGAGAAAAACTCCCCTAATCACGGGCCAAACCACGAGAAGGTTGCAAGTTGGAATTGTTTCAAAGCAAATAAACAGATGCTGATGTCACCAGCTGGTGGCTTGCAGCCAATCAGCGGTCCCCAACTTAAAACACTGATCTCATTGGCCCGCCGAAACAGCGCGCATCGGCATCATACTTGCTTAGCCTATTAAATGGTAATTATTTGGACATACACTGTTCTTAGATAATAAATACTTAATTTGTGATTTTCGATAATTTTGATAATGTCCGTGATAAACGCAGGCCTTAAGTAAGGGGTAGGGATGTGAACGGTGTCGAGCTCGAGTGAGTGACGTCACGATCACGTTGCGCGCACATGACTATTGATCGTAACCGGCAGATAAGTGACTGGCGGAGACATTTATGTATTCTGGCAATATCAGTTCCTTCTGAAAGTGCGTTTTCAACAGCTGTACATTAGAAATGAGCATCTCTGGCACCCGAGACCGTCGACATGTTCACGTTCATGAGAACAGTGTTAAAAGTGACGACCTGTCAATACCGGTAGGCCCTACCCTAGGCCTACATATATAAAGTAAATAATTGACTAACTTCACATTTTTTTTTGTAATCGTAAAACTATCTTGAAATTTCGTAATTTTGGGCACCCGAACGTAAGATTGACGGGTACCCGGGGAGCAATTTTTACTAATTTGCACAGCCCTAGTAAGGGGGCCAAATGATTGAAGCACTTACCTAATAGTCAGTTTCGATTTAGCAGGAGAGGTAATGACCCATGTACAGCTGGTGTGATTGGGATACACTGAAGGGTAATTGGGACTTGTAATAACTCCCTCCAAACCAGAGAGTTGACTTTTGCCACATATTTCATCTTGCTGTACCGGTATATGTTTATATGATGTGGTAATGAATTCTGAAACAAAAATCAAATTTGAAATTAAAATGGGATGGCCCTACCCAGTAGGTTGGTAGATAAGGGCCTAGGCCCTTTGCCAGAAGGCTGATAAATCGTCCAATTAGGTCTACTACCGTACCAGTAACTCTAGCTAGCCAACAGCGTCTATAGGTAGAGCCTGAGGCTTTATAGGTGAAATTTAGCCCACAATTTAGACTGGAAAGTACAACCAACTATTGCTAACTTGTCACATTAACATGCACTTGGCAAAGAGAGGGATGTCAATTGTTGTCAACCTCAACTTGATTGACGGCATTTTCCGTTGCCATGCACTGAAACGTCACTGTGTCATCATTGCACTCATGCAATCTAGTTCAAACCCCAATTTGGAACACAAATTGTAAAAAAATCATGCAAACATGGCGTCAAATTATATCACGCGCATCAAGGACCGTCATATTTCACTAACTCCGTTCGCCAATGCAGCCTAAAAAATTGCAGAAATGCCAACTTTTCGCTCAACAAAAATAAATTTGTCTCCCTATACGACAGCATCTCAGCAATACAGTTCGTCACAAAACCACCCTGATGTGGTGACTGGTGATCTACAAAAACTCTCTCACTAGCCTCCCTCAACAAGATAGAATGCTTGAAGTTCAGTTGGAATTTTCAATGGGAACAAATTCTGGGGAACGAAAAAGCTGACTTTTTAGCCGAAAACGGCACCAAAACAGATCCCCCACCAGCTCTCTTTATGGCATTTCACCATTTAAAAAGGGAGATTGGCTTGATCATGAAAAGGTCTTCAAAAACTGCACTGAAGAGGCTGCAATAATGAAATCTTGGTGGGATGAGATCAAAAAAGGGCCAGATAAAAACTGGTCTCGTAAAACTGCCACAGCCCAGTTCCAACTTGCAACTGGCCAAGTGACGTTCTGCAATACCATCTGAACAGATTCAACATTACCATCGAACCGGCCACTTGTAAATAATGTAATTTCGAATCCCAAGACAGAGCATACCTTTTCAGGTGCGCTGCACTCAAGAATGACATTGACTCCCTGCCCAATGATAATGAGCAGGTCTGAGAATAAAGCCATTTTATAAATGTAGGCCTACTATAGGCCTATAGCCCCTAGCAAGAAAGAAGAATGGCTGAAGAAGCCCCTTTATGCACAGGAAAAAAATAAAAATCTGTTATATAGTCCTCGGACCCAGTGCAGCATCAGTTCCATGCTACACCAATGGTTTCCGTGCACTGGTATTGAGTTGTGAGTTCACTTAAAGATATGCCTAAAAGTGAAGGGTTAGGCCCTACTCAGCAATGTTTTTAACCATTTTTCTGTTAAAAAAACACTACGAAATCCTTCATGCAGTACAGGCTAATTTGTAAATGATTTTTCAACAGGTGCACACAAGTGGGTAGGCCTACCTACTCTTTCGGTTGGCATGCCCCAACGTTGGAATTAAGTAGGTTAGGGGGAGTGGGGGGGGGGCATACGCGCTTCGCGTATGTTTTAATAATAATAATAATAATAATAATAATAATAATAATAATAATAATAATAATAATAAAGATAATAGGCCTATTGAAAAACAACGAAAAAACCTTTTTCCCCTTACATCGCAGTGTTGGAAAGTAGGGCCTTGCCAACCGAAAGAGTAGGCCTACCGGTACCCACAAGTGTTCACAAAATAAAACACAAAATGACAGACATAAACAACACGTAAAATAACAAACAACCACCATCACCTCCACACTCGGATCTTCGAAAGCAAAGTGGTGCAACCAACTAGGCCTACTCGGATTCCAGAATGAAATTCGCTGTACGGCTAAATGGGGGCGTTGCCCCCCAACCCCAACAACAAAACACACCAAAGCACTACCGAAGCATTCCGCTATCGCTGAGACATTCTTCACAAATACCCCCCCAGGGCTCTACTAGGCTAGGTCTAGTAGCCTACAACAGCCCAGGAAGAACTTCCGTAACTGTAATAGCTTTGGGTTTAAAATGTAGGCTAGGCCCTACGACTAGGCCTAGCCTAGGCCTAGGATGCCTAGTATTTAAATAAGGCTTGGCATTAGGCCCTAAATGAAACATTCCAATAAACTTAGTTAGGCCTAGGGTTAACGTGTTAGCTGGTAATTATGCCGTATAAAGATCTAAAACTGTTGGTGGTTAAAAAATCAAACTTTAAAAGTGATACAACAGTGGGTAGGCCTAGGAGGCCTAGACTAGGCTACAAACTAGGCCCAAGTTTCCACTTAGTCGTAAGAAAAAATAGGCTAGGCCTAGGCCTACCAAGTTATGCAAAACCAGAAAAAAAATAGCAGTCTGCAGCTGCTGAACAGAAGAAACTACTAGGCCTAGGGCTAGGCTACTACCCACAAGTAGGTTAGTGGGCAGGTAGGGGTAGGCCTAGCCCCTTGACCTTGGGGATGGGGTAGGCTAGGCCTAGGGGTAGCCTAGGCTAGGCCCTACACTTCTGAACTTACCTGAAAGAATCGATGGAAGTAAGCATAAGCTTAGGAAAATTGAAAACGGCATAATATGTGATTTCTTAGGCCGAGAATCTTGGTTTAACCACGAAAAACTCAGCCAATTGACATCCAACATAACCTTGACAGCTCCCTCTTGTGGAGGCCTAAGGCCCAGGGCAGAAGTAGGCCCTACGTAGGGGGCGGGGGGCCCCAGGCCCCACTAATTCTACTGAGATCTTGTTTTAGAAGAAACAATGATCTACACATATTACGAAGATATACGCTAAACCATTCTAACCGTTCATCAAAATAGCACAGAATGGCTAAACCTAGGCCTACGTGAAACGTTCTGTCAAAATGTTCATCTGTCACAACAGCGCATGAATCACGAACGATTCACGATATCTCGACTAAAATCTAAGATGGCGGACCTCGACTAACGTAATGTTGCCAACCTAGACAATTGAAAGGTGATATCGCTAGTAAAAAAAAAAAACGCCCCTGCTAGATGGACCTGTTGAATTTGAATTCAGGACCCCGCCGAGGAGCGAGGACAGAAATAGGGATTCCGGATACCACATAGCCGCCGCGAAGGGATGGGAAAGGGAGGCATTTATTCCCCTTGGATTTCAGAACAAATAAGAAACGTACTTGCTTTCACCATGGATTTACCAGTTACTATTCTAAGTCCATGCTTTCACAATGCATATCACGCGAATTAAACCGGGCTAACTAGAGATAATGTTTTTATAATGTTGATAAATTATTATTACTAGGAAAACGCTTAAGTCCCGTCGCGTTGATGGATGAGCTTTTTTTAAAAAAAAAATTAGTATGCGTGCGATCTCTTTACTTTTTCAAGTTCCATTGCAAAATCATTTTTGTTAAATTAGAATAATTTTTATAAAGTACTATTGCTAGGGTATTAGAATGTTAAATATCTGTAGGCCCGAAGATTCCTTTGTGAACGCATTGTAGGTGATTGTTGTCAAGTTTCTATAGTAACTTGTTAATTATTGTTAAACATTTCAAAAAACTTTTTCAACTTTTTCTTTCAAAACGGTACTACATCACCATAACCTTAATGTCCATGTATAATATGAACGTTGTAGCCCTGCCCTACCCGTTTGGTCAGAATCGGCCCAAATGGCACGAAAATATCGCACTAAAAATCGGAAAAAATCGTAAAAGTAGGCCTACGATATTCATGAGAAATATTTCTTCGATTGTACCCAAAAACAATACACCTCTTAGTTCAGAGAATTCAAAGGTCACCTCCAATTTTCATCAAGATCGGATATGCCGTTTGCCTGAAGTTAGCTAACAAACAGACAGGGAAAAAAAGGTAAAACTGTAGCAGAGCGGACGTGGGTATTATAGCGGCTAATACTCCACCTACAAAACCTTTAACGTCGCTGTTTTAAATCTCAAGTACCTTCTAAACCTTTAACGTCGCTATTTTAAGCGAAAGTACTTTTCCGTTGAAAGTCATTTATATTTAGAATATCGACGTTAAAGGTTTTGTAGGTGGAGTATTAGCCATACCCACGTCCGCTCTACTACAGTTTAACTAAAAACAAAAACAAAAAAAAAACAAAAAACGAGCAAATTTTTTGGGGGTCAAGTGAAATTGAAGTCTTCGCTTCGCTCATCCAAATATTTTAGGAAACCTGCCCAGGGTGCAATGCATGCACCTCTTTAGGTGTCTAGAGGTATTTTGGAATTTAGGCAATTGTGAAGGGAATGGAAAAGGGAAAAGAGGAACTAATCCCGTGCATTCGCACTTAGAACCTCGGAAAAAACTTTCAGTCAGGATTATCGGTGGGGGACTCGAACTCGAGATCTTCCGTTCTCGCGGTTCACGCGTCGTTTTAACTTTTCGTGGCAATCATGTTTTCATTCCAGCTGTTTTTGTTAGGTTAATAAAGTTTGTCGGTTTAATGCCGTAATTAACAAAATAATAGTATGGTAAATGACATGACTGAAGAAATAATTGAAAACATTATTTACTGTAAAAATAAGCAAGTTAAAAAAGTGGAAAGGAAATATAATAAGTGTAAGAGTAAACCGTGGATAAATGAAACTATACTAGAAGGTAAAAAAAGATAAAAATTGTGCATATAATAGGGCCAAACTTTTAAACACTAATGAGGATTGGGAAGATTTTAGAAATTGTAGAAATAAGGTTAAATCTTTGATTAGGAAGTGTGAAAGAGAGTACTACTGTAAAAAAATAGATGAACAGAAGGATGATACTTGCCAACTATGGAAAACCTTAAAAGAGGTCATAAGTGTAGATAAAGAAAAGATGAAATGGTAGAAATTAAAGATATTGATGGGTCGGAGATAGTGGATGCTGATAAAATAGCTAACAGGTTTAATGATTATTTCATTGAGAGTATAAATGATATTCTAAAAAGTATTGTGCCTTTAAACGTTGGGGATAATGAGTTAGATATGGGTGAACATGATTTCAATGATAATGATAGAAGGCCTGCAGAGGGCAAGCCACAGTTGAGTGAATTTAAACAAATAAATATTAGTGAGCTTAACAAGGCAGTGAGAAAACTTAAAAATAAGAGAGGGTCTATTGATGGTATTGATTATAAAATTTTTATAGATTCATATAAAATTATTAAACATCAGATCTTGGAACTCATAAATACGTCCTTCAGACTAGGGAAATTTCCAAGTAGACTTAAGGAATCGGTAATACAACCTGTTAGAAAGGTAGTGGGATCTAATAATATAAATGATTTCAGGCCGATTAATATGCTGTCTATACTTGATAAATTGTTTGAGAGCATTGCACACTATCAGCTAGCTGAATATCTGGAGTCAAACAATCTAATAAATGAAAACCAATCAGGGTTTAGAAAAAACCATTCGTGTGAAACAGCAGTACAAAATTGTATTAGTCAATGGCTGGCTGACAAAGACAAAAATATGTCAACAGTAATAGTATTTTTGGACTTGAAAGAGCATTTGAAACTGTCAATATTAATAGACTTCTAGATAAATTAAAATATATATATGGTATAAATGGGTGGCTTTTGAATGGTTCAAGGATTTTCTTAGAAAACAGAGAGTTAGATATGGGAACACTATTTCTGAGTGTAGAGAGTGTTCTGAAGGGGTTCCACAGGGGTCGATACTGGGACCTCTACTGTTTATACTTTATATTAACGATATAAACAGGTGGTGTAAAGTATGTGTCCTAAATATGTATGCTGATGATATGGTTATATATATTAGTGGATATGATTTGGTGGAATTATTTAGAATAATGAATGAGGAGCTTGTAAGAATAACTAGATGGCTTAATTTGAATAAGCTGAAACTGAATGTTAAAAAAAGGTTAAATGAAGGAAGTAACCTGACACTGAGAGTCGAAAATGAGGAGATTGAAGTAGTTAAAGAGTTTAAATATTTAGGTATATTAATAGATGATAAACTAGATTTTAAGGCGCATGTAAATTACATAGTTAAAAAATAGTTTAAAAAAATAGGCCTATATGAGAAGAATAGGGGGCAAACTTTCAAGTTGGACGAGAAATATGGTTTATAAGAGCATAATTAAGCCGCATTTTGAATTTGGTGCTACTATATTGTACCAAGTTTATAAAAATGATGTTGAAAGGTTAAAGGTTACAGGTGTTGCAGAATAAGGCTATGAGATGTATAATTAGATGTGGAAGGGAAACACCTATAAAGAGTATGCTTAATACTTTGGAATGATTGAGTGTGAAGGAAAATATATTATTGTTGGTATTAGTTTTCATATATAAAGTTAAAAAAGGAATGATGCCAAATTATATGGAGGACAAGATGACTGATGTGGAGTAAGGTACATAATGTAAATACTAGGGGTGCTGAAGAAGGAAAATCATGGAGGTCAAATTGTAAAAGTAAAAAATGGCTAGGCTCAGTCTTTAACAATGGTGTAAAGGAATTTGATATGTTACCCAGGGAAATCAAAGAAATAAATAGTTTGGGCATGTTTAAAAGTAGGTAAATGTAAAAAATGGATTAAATTACAAGATTTATAGAATAATGTAAGGTATGAAAGGATTTTAGAAAGGCCTAAGTATTAATAAAGTAGTGCTAAGCAGGTTGAACATACGGGAAAATGAAGTATGCATTGTTAGGTAGCTGAGTAGTAGGTCTAAATAAATATTATGTAAAATCCTAGTATGATAGTGTAATTTTAATTTTTAAAGTGTTTTCAAGTTGTTTGTTGTAATTGATGTTGTGTAGTAGTTGTATGCTATAAATGTGATGTAAGATGTAACGAAATGGCTAGAATGAGCCAGAAATAAAGAAATACAATACAATACAATACAATTACATTGACATATGGAAAAAAACTGTTTTAGCGGTAAACAGTGCAGCGCGCTTACAATGTTTAAATCGCATATTTATTTTGTGTCTTACCTATTCCCTATACATATTCTATATATAAAAATTTAAAAAAAAAATTTTCAAAGGAGGAAGCAGTATAATATACAATAAGTAGTAGTAAATAGTAATAGTTTTTTATGGCACTTTAACAGCTAATATTATTCACGCCTCCAAGATAAAACAATTTCTACAAGTGTGAATTAAAACCACGTATACTTCTTTCCAAGGGGAGGAACGTAAGGGGTGACGCGGGGGGGGGACAAGAGGTGGACAGGCTTGTGCTAGTCAGAACCAGCCACAAGCGAATGAAGAGGGCAGGGGTTCCCCCACATCGTGGTCGTCTTCGTCTGTGTCATCATCCGTCCGTGTTGTCATTGTCGTCGCCGTCGGGGAGGGGAGGTAGTCAAAGGGAAGGGGAAAGTTCCCCGACGACGACCCAGAGCTCGCCATTAGTTTTAGGGAGTGAAACTCCCCTACTCACGGGCCAAACCATGCACGAGAAGGTTGAGAGTTGGACTTTGATGGCCCGCAGTATATACAAGGTACGTAAATGCTTACAAAATAATTAATAGTACGCATACTATTACACAATATTTATGACATCACATTGAAAATGTATTTTGAAAAATGTGATATGATACAAAATTTAAAAAGATTAAATTTAATACAATACCTATTCGTTTGGAGCTTTCTCTGTTTTTCAAGATTTATTACTACTCTTAGTCTCTTTTCGGTGGACCGAGAAAGTGTATGCAAATTAAAAGTAATTGACCCCGACGCTTAGGAACTCTTGTCTAATTGGATGGGGGTGGGGGTAAAGAGCTTACTTTTTGCTTCTGCATGCTTGACATAACTAGCCACAAGTCTACACACCGTATAATACTGACTGCAACTAGTTGTTCGAGAGAAAGAAATCGTCCACCTCACAAACATCAGCTAGTACGAGCGGATTACTCCCCGAAACTAGAGGCGAGCTCTGTCAATCGTCGTCGAGAAAACTTTCCCTTTCCTTTGACGACCTCTCTGACGATGATGACAATTGACACAACGAACGATGACGGTGACAAAGACGATGACGACCGCGACGTGAGAACCCCCCTTACCTCGCGCCACCCGTGGCTGGTTCTGACCAGCATGAGCCCTTCTTTCACATATCCCCAAAAGGCTAGAGTGGTGCATTATGACCTAACGGTGGACGCGCCCTTTATCCAAATAAACCAAAAATTTGTAACCATGGTGATTAAAGGTGTGAGTCCTCACATCAATTAATGAAAGCTTATAATGATCCCTTTACATAAACGTATTATTTATTGAGATGTGTAGCTTTGATAAAAATGGGGGGGGGGGGGAAGGTTTATAATAATATGTAAATTTGAAGAAACCAGTGTCCACATAGATATTTACTCATTATATCAAATGACAGCTGGAAAAGATCCCATCCCAAAAAATATTTTATATTATTCGGTCGTGTAGATTTTGGTAAAAAAAAAGTGGGGCAAACGTCAAAATTTGCTATTTTTGGTGCTGAAATCACGTTCAAAAACGACTTTTATTTATCTAATGAAAGATCACATCATGATGAGCACAAAATTGTTGTATTATTTCCTAAGGCACTTTCAAATGATTTCTCACTTTTTAAGTAAAGAGGATTTTCTGTAGTAATTTCCATAGCTCGATCGTGTAAGAAACAATTATTTGAAATTTTGAAATCTTCTCTGACCGCACCATGTGCATGTTATTTGTTTGTTGTCCTCCCAAAGTAAGTCTGGGGTGAAAATTGGTTATCAAAAAGTGATTCATTATGATTGAATAATTCGCTGGTTTTGGTGAATGGACATGTAGCATAGTAAAAGAAGTTAGTTCAAGCTCATCCAACACATAATTAAAATCAATCTAGAGATTACAAAAATCCATCTCAGCCGGGATTCGAAAACAAGTCTCCCGATAGCTCGTCAGATGGTTTACCCCCAAGCTTGTAACTTCTAGATGGTCATGGTATACCTATATCTTCTGGTATCTAAAGGTGGTTGTAGGACTCACTCAACCATCTCTCCTAAAGCATTCAACAGAGCTGCATGGACAAGTTACCGGAAAGAATTAACTCGTTAAACTTAAGTTATTGGATGAGCGTAGCGAGCGAAGCGAAGATTCCATTCTACTACACTGGAGAAAAAAATCCGGAATGTTTTTTTTTTCTTCTTCTTCTTTCTTTTTGTATTTTTGTCTGTTTGTCCACACGATTCCGGCTAAACCGATACTCCAATTGCGATGAAATTTTATGGAGGCCTTCGAAATCTCTGAACTTAGAACTGCCACGTTTTTGAGCGCAATCGGAAAATTATTTCTCATGAAAATCGCAATTTTACGATTTTTTCGATTTTTAAAAAATGTCTTCGACTTATAACACCTACATGCTTTATCCGATTTTAATGATTTTTGCACAGAACCTTTATTTTATGAATTTATATATTCTTGTGAAATTTGAGCGCAATTGAAAAAATATTTATCGTAAAATTAAAAATTTTACAGGTTTTTTCTTTTTTTAAACAATTCTTTGACTTATAACACCTACATGCTTTGTCCGATTGTAATGATTTTTTCGCAGAACCTTAATTTTATGAATTAATATATTAGTGTTAAATTTGAGCGCAATCGAGAAATTATTTCTTATAAAAATCGCAATTTTACGATATTGTTAACAATTACGATTAATAAAAAAAAAAAAAAAAAGTTAATTTTTAATTTAATTTAATTTGAAAACAATTTCAACTTAGTAATGATTTTTCCACAGAACAACAGAAAATTCGCATAACACATGGCAGCTCAATGCACCAATTACGCTCATCCAACAACGCGGCGGGACTTAAGCGTTTTCCTAGTCTTACTACTAGGAAGCTTCGCAAACGCTTTTTTAGTCACGTTGATGGATGAGCTTTTTTTAAAAAGTTTTTAGTTTGCGTGGGATATCTTTACTTTTGCAAGTGCTTTGCTTTGCTGCCTATACGCATTGTAGGTGATTGTTGTCAAGTTTCTATTGTAACTTGTCAATTGTTATTAATTACCGAAAAAACTTATATTAAAAGCTTTATTTCTATGAATTCTGGCTAACTTTTTCAACTTTTTCTTTCAAAAGGTACTACATCACATCCACATGAACGTTATAGCCCCACCCGTTTGCTCAGAATTGGCCCAAATGGCACGAAAATGTCGCAAAATATCGAAAAAAAATCGTAAAAGTACGATATTCATGAGAAATATTTCTTCGATTGTACCCAAAAACAATACACCTCTAAGTTCAGAGATTTCGAAGGTTTCCTTCAATTTTCATCAAGATCGGATATGCTGTTTGCCCGGTAGAGAGCGAACAAACAGACAAAAAACAAAACAAAAAAAATTTAAATTTAAAAAAAAAAACATCCGAGCTGAATTTTTTGGGGGTCAGTGAAATTGAAGTCTTCCCTTCGCTCATCCAAAAATAGTTCTTAGTTATGTTTACATTAACCATCATCTTGAAAGAAACCTTGACGTCATCGTTAATTAAAAGTTACTCTGTATGGAACACTAGCAGAGCTTTATACGTTACCTGTTGTTCTCTGTGCTCTCTGTCGTATCCATCCCGCCTGACTCTTGGGCAATATGGACAAAAAAAATGAAAAATCCTTTCACTTTTGCCGTGTTAATGGGTCAATGAGTCATCAGGGAGGCGAAGGCGGCGAAGCTTTGTTGTTTCCAAGTGCTTGTGATGTGGCCGTGGGTGGTAACCGCAAGCATCAAGACAAGTGTCAACCGAATGTGGATTATACTTTTTAACCATAGGAAATGCATTGTTGTTCCGTTTATTAACATTTTGTTGTCATTCTGATTCTGGAGGTCCCGGGTTCGAATCCCGTTGTGACCAGCAATCCTGACTTAAGGTCGTTTTAATGCAAGGGATTAAGTCCTATTAAATAGCCCTCGGTCACTCCTTCACAATTTTCCTAACCGCAACATACCTTAAGTTAGATAAAGTTCATGCCACCAACAGGACGACCAAACTATTCCACAAAGAACGTATTATTTGACAAAAGGAGCGGCTTGTAAAACACTTGTAAACCGTGTTTTCCTTTGAATTCTCATAGTTCTTCGGATTTTGACCGGTATTCGGACACAAAGACGCACCCACTTATTCCGCCTGAGTGCCAGGAGATTAGATGTCCTGTAGAAGGCACAGACTTTATACCTGAAGAGGTGCATGAATTGCATCCTGGGTAGGCTTTCCACGAAAAATTATTGAAATTATTAAAATTTCCTACCTGCCATCAGTCAGGTACAGAGTAACGTCAAATACTTTCGATAAGTTAACCCATAATAATTATACAATAATTACTTAATAATAATTAATTATTATACACAGTAATTGGTATGCTGATCATAACGTGTTAGTGAGAAAAGTTTAAATAAATAAATAAATAAATTGTATTTAGAGTCTACCCACTCAGTTATGTAACTGATTTTCAGTGGGGGACAGTAAATCAAAGCGACCAAGCCAACCCTGTAGGCCCTGACGCAATCGACGAGTGAGTGATAGCCAACCAGAGATCAATATTTTTAATGGGAAATATAGCAATCAGTGGTACGGACAATTCGAACACCCGTGGATCAATGCCAGAATCAACAAGGCCGATTCAGAACAACTCTGAATTTATTATGTGCTTCGTTGCTAGGACAGCTCCAAAGTCACCGTTTACAAACTCCTAAGACAAGAACTGATGGACTTAATGGTCGGATTCGAACCCTGGACCTTCTGCTTTGGAAGCAGATACGCTAACCACAAGACCAACGAGCCACACAAGACCAACGAGCCACACATTTGAAAAAAATTTATAAAGTAAACGCGTTATACTCCCGTTTAGGTACGAAGCATCTCTGTGAGTCAAGACTGCTGGTGACTGGAGTGGTATAGTTATCGAACAGACGACCACCCGTATCAGAATCCCACGTTGAAGTCTCCAAAGTTATCAACCTCCTACTTGTTTTCAGCTTTCTCAAGAAGCCTTATTTGAAGATTAGATTTAAATTTAAATTTGTGTGGCTCGTTGTTGGTCTTATGGTTAGCCTACCTGCTTCCAATGCAGAAGGTCCAGGGTTCGATTCCCGCTAGAGACAGAAATTTTTAAACTTATGATTTGGACTGATGTCCATCAGTTCTAGGGAATTAGGAATTTGTAAACGGTGACTTTGGAGCCGTCCTAGCAACGAGGCTGCACATTATAATTTTATAAAGTTGTTCTGAATCGGCCTTGTTGATTCTGGCGTTGATCCGCGGGTGTTCGAACTGTCCATACCACTGATATATTATATGATGATATGATGATATGATATATTATATACACTGATATATATATATGATATATTTCCTATAAATAAATATCTATCTTTGGTTGGTTATCGCTCACTCGTCGATTGCGTCGGGGCCTACAGGGTTGGCTTGGTCGCTTTGGTTTAATGTCCCCCACTGTACTGAAAATCAGTTAGTATAATTACTGAATGGGTGGACTCTAAATACGAATTAATTAACTTAGAAGCTTCGCAAACGCTTTTTCAGGCGCGTTGTTGGATGAGCGTATGTTTATTTAAACGAAAAAAAGCGTAAAATTGCAATTTTCATGAGACATTTTTTTTCTATTGCGCTCAAATTTCACACACATATATAAATTTATAAAATTAAGGTTCTGTGAAAATATCATTACAATCGGATAAAGCATGTAGGTGTTACAAGTCGAAGAATTTTTGTAAAAATCGGAAAAAATCGTAAAATTGCGATTTTAATGGGAAATAATTTTTTGATTGCGCTCAAAAACGTGGCAGTTCTAAATTCAGAGATTTCGAAGGCCTCCAGAAAATTTAATCGCAATTGGAATATCGGTTTAGCCGGAATCGTGTTAACAGATAGACAAAAATAGAAAGAAAGAAAGAAAGAAAGAAAGAAAGAAAGAAAAATAACATTCCGGATTTTTTTCTCCAGTGTAGGGAAATGGAATCTTCGCTTCGCCAGCTATGCTCATCCAAAAATTATAAATGTAAAATGTAAACTAAACTTTTATGTATATTTATCGCGGACTCTGCCAATCTTGCCAATCTTGTAGCAAATATAATAGTAATTGTGACAGGATGACCACACCATGTTTCAATGACATCGACCTTGAAAGGAAATAACACCTCTTTATGAAAACTGGTTCTCGTTCAGGGAGTTTCCACTAGGCCGTGAAATGACATAAAATGATCGAGTATTCTTCAATCAAGAAGGCGTAGCATGAAGTAAGAAAAATAAACGACGTGACGTCACTAATCTTGCAAGTTAACGTTATTGACGCATTGACGCTCAACTAAGGTGAAGTAATATTAACGAGAAATATAATGTGCGTATAAAAAAGTGGGTAAACAAGCTTATGTGCATGCTACATGGAATAAACATAATATTGTTGTTGCAGATGATTTCGCAGGCGATAATCATCAATTTCTTGATGCAACAGCAGCTATCCATTATGGTAAATGAAAACTTCATTGACATTGAATCTGAGATTGTTTTCTTGTAGATGTATAGTATTTACAAATAATTTGTACGTGATTGATTACCGTTCCATATTCTTGAACCTTGAAGTATCTTTTAAACATGTGTCCAATATTTTATCAAGTTAATTATTCAGCTGTCTAGCTTGTATGTCTGAAAATGTTGTTTTAATTTATAATATGATTGTTTTGCATTTACAATTTGCATTTAGCTTAGACAAAAAAAAAACATCGTAGTGTGTTGTTGGCAAACTTTAGACAGCATATAGCTCAAGCAAATTTAATTGAAGTTTTGATTCTTGGATTAAGAATACATTTAAAAATACAGTTAACAAAATGAATAGGCTTGAGCGTACACTATTTTGAAGAAAATGCATAGATACGACCTATTCTCTTAAAAAGTTGAATTTTGGGAGGTATGTTCATACAGTATGGAATTCCATTATCCATCCATCCATCCATCCATCCATCCATCCATCCATCCATCCATCCATCCATCCATCCATCCATCCATCCATCCATCCATCCATCCATCCATCCATCCATCCATCCATCCATCCATCCATCCATCCATCCATCCATCCTCCATCCTCCATCATCCATCCATCCATCCATCCATCCACTGAATCATAACCTATTATCCAACAGTAAAAAATTTAAAAAAATACTGTAAGTTTACTTTCATAAACTGGCGAAAACAGAGAGTCTTTAAAGTGTAAACAAACCGTGGAAATTTCATATGTTGCACATTGCACTATAGTAACGACTAGTTCTACATTGTGAGTTCTCTGTTTATAGTTGAGCAAAATCAAATCAAATTATCAACATAAATACTGAAATATGTTTCACTTATGTCACAAATATTTTAAAATATTTAAATCACTCCTGCTTGAGATATTTTCGACTACCGTTCTGTGTTACAATTTCCATGAAGTGAATTGATGGATAATAAATAATATATACCTAAAAATTAAATCATATTCAAAGAAGAACCTAGTCAGGGTTTATGAGGGGATGGCATCGAACCGAGGACTATGTAATGCGTGACGTATAGTAAAGTTGCGTGTGGTAATGAACTATGCACCATGCACTCAAGAACCACTTAACTTGAAGCAAATAATTACGCTATGATTAATAGAGTGACAGGGTTATTTCAAGTATTGACATTTCAAGTATTTACTTGCAAACAGTATGGCAAGGTTAACGACGTTCATGCAGGGCTGCCAACTTAACAGAAATATAATTCAGGCCATCGTCTCTCTTGTGAGAATAGTGGGTGTGGGGAGGTCTAGGCTTTTTTATTTCAGTTACTCAACACATTAAACGTGATTTTAGTGATTTAAAAAAATGGCATAAAATTGCTAAATACATAGATTTTTGTTGTTAGAAATTCAATATTTTAAAAGTTAAATATAATTGAGAAAAATATAATTTAAATAGGGTAATGTAAATTGCTATTACATTATAATTTCGGTTTAATGACAATATGTAATTTGTCACATATTTTGTTTGACTTCATATAAATGCAGAGCAAAACATAATATTTAATTATAAAACCGATGAAAATCATATCAAAATGCATGTACCACTAGCACAAAGACCCAGTCCACGTGTCCCTCATGGTTTATAATGCAGGACATTATTTTTATTGTTTTTTTTATAATTTTCCCTAAATGAGTTTTTTTCTGCATAAGGTCAAAATCATGACGTTTGGCAATCCTACAATCACAGGTTCAATTATATAAAACACAATAAATAAATAAATTCGTATTCAGAGTCTTACCACTCAGTCACGTAAATAGCATATACCAGTAAGATAGTATCATGGATGCTAATGAAATGCCCTCTCAGCAAAAGATAATGACAACCACATCCTGACTGAAGAGTTTTCTAGTGTTTTCTTCAATCGTTTATGCAAATGAATCAGCTCTTGGACATTTCTTTCACAATTGTTCAAACTCTGAATGACCTAAAGAGGAGCATGCGTTGCAACCTTGACAGATTTCCCACGAGAAATAAAGAACATGATGGAATAAAACTATTACCGAATTCAGTACTGTGTCATTGGACGGTCATGTGGTGGAAAATCTGTGCTTGATCTGTATTGAAAAAGGTATAGTGGTACGCTATGATGCGACTTTATTATAATTATATTAATGCTGTACAAACTCGACCCCCCTCGCACCACCGCATGAGTCTACTCATTTTAGGTTCCCAAATTCCCTGACTTTTCCAGATTGAAATCCCTTTTTTAAAGAATGTAAATTTGGCTGATTGAGAAAAAAACAACTTCATTTTCCGTAAACGTTCTACGAATGGCAATGACATGTTTATGCAAAAGTTTTGATTTTATAGATTTGATTTGGTGAGTTTTAGAGATTTTTGAGTGAAAAAATGAGGAACTCCCAGATATATAACACGACGGTAAACAATATGGTAAACAACATTGCACTATTGCGATGTATGTATAACTTAGGAAAACGACAAAGTCAAGCCAACAATTCAACCCAGTGATAACGCCGTATGACCTCTCAAAAATAGTGGTACGCGTATAACTCCGTACCAGCACAAATGAAGCCTACGTAAAAGTACAGTTTTTAAAATAGTTTTATATAGATTAACTTCGCAACGTCCCCAGACCTCTTTCGATTTCCTAAAGGTACTCAACTCCCATTTTGACCCTCCTCCCCCAACCCCACCATAACAAAATATTAACATCTCTTAATAGTTCAATCTTATCCTTGCATAGAATATTATGAATAACTAATACCACATTTAAATAAAACCTGATTTCCGATATTTTTATAAAATACAAACTTAACGACACTGACACAATTATTTTTGAAAGAAATAAGTACTCACACTCACATTACACCTTTGCAAGTACAAGGTCGAATAGAATAACAAAGGTCAAACTATACAACCGACAATGGCAAGCGAACTATTAATTGAGGTTAAACATTTGATCTCTGTGGTAGTGGTATTACGTCCACCGCGGAAAGAATTAACCAGCAATAAAAAAATCAACCATGCCTACGCTTCATTATGCAAATGTAATGATTATTACCAGTCGATAAGTTCGATTTATTGGAAAATCGCAACACTCTAGCACTTGAAAACAACTTCCCTTGGACGTAGACAAGGGCAAATGTGTTGTTGTGTAATTAATTGTGTTTCCGTTTAATTTTAAGAATGCATTTTCTCAGAATGGGACTTGTCATGCAGTTTCGCCATAAAGTCGGCGTCCCTGGAGTTTATAACATATAAATACGGAGCTTTCCAGTATAGATCTATCACATCTGTGTTTCTCGTTATACTTCACATGTAAGTACACAATCCATACTAGCTACCGAGTACTGTGTTTTGTTTACAATGCTAGTGTTTATCAGAAAGTGTCATTATAAACGTTTAATTTTTTATTTTGTGTTCTTTTTAAGTATAATTTGTTCCATTTATGCTATTGAAACAACTACACATAGGGATGACATAGGGTACACGGGTACTCGAGGTACCCTAATCTCATTACCCGAATACAAAAATTATAATCTTCTTCGGGTCCATTTATTTGTTAAATTGAACAACATAAGAGTAGAGTAGAGTAGAGTAGAGTAGATCTTTATTCACTTAAGACTAATACATGGTACAAGTATAACACCTCTTCGTGAAGAGGGAGTGAATAGTTCCTAAGGCTAAAACATGGTAAAAAATGGTAAAAAATGAATAATAAAATAGAATGTAAAGTTAATTAACTATTTCACTACAAATTTACTTTAAATGACAAATTTGAGATCAGGGGAATCTTTACCCAACAGTTCAAAAATGGACTGAAAACATTGAACTCATAATTATGTAGTTTCCAGGGTCTCTATATTTTTTCCTTCAGATAAAATTTTATTTGTTCATTATTACTATAATGTTGCTATAGTAACGCGTTACCAGCAAATCAGAAAGGGACTGGAACCGAATCCATATTTTACTACACGATCATGTTTGTGTATAATATACTCTAAGTCTAGTTAGAGACCGAGAGCGCCGCTAAAAATTCATCTCCAACTACCCGATATAAAATCTGCAACTTCAACCCGGTTTTATATTCTTAATTTTTCTTTTTTGGAGGGTATAGGGGCATCTTGCAGAATTGAACAATAGATGTCCCTTTAAATTTCCCCCCCAAAAATATAAGTATTGTAACTAGATTTGAAAAAATTGTATGTCACGTTTGATCCCCTTTTTAAATTAATCCAGCCGCACCCTCACATAAAGCTCTTATTTTTACCTCAACCCGCCGTGACTGTCTGCGGATAACGCGCGGCTATCTGAGGATATTCACGTCTAAAATATTGTGTATAGTACCCTCATAGTACTACATGCAACATGTGTAAGTAAAACACGTCCCGGCCCCCCCCCCCCCCCCCCCCCCGGAGACAGATTCATGTACATTGTTAGAAGTTAGGGGTTGAGGGTCCTGTAGTACAATATCTAGCGGGATTATTTCCAATGATACAGACATAACTGGTATGTTGTAAACATAAGCTCAGTACACGAACTACAAAGCTATATGGACGGGAGTGTTTTGAGTATATACTGTGTTAAGAGGGAATGGGACACATTTGGCAGTTAGCAAATAGCTATTCGCTCGGCCAAGATGCATCCGACGTATATGAAACTTTGCAAAGTTGTCAATAAAGCATACATGGACAGCCCTGCTGTCATACATTTTCAAAATTTTGTCTTAATCAGCCAGAAAAAAATCACAAATGTAGTAGTGTAGTAGTGTAGATTTTAACAAAATAAAAATTCGTGAAAACTTATATATTTTGTATACATTATTTTAAAACAAAAATTCGAAATGTGTTACTGCAGAGCCCTATATTTCCACATTCTTGACATAATTAATGTTCAAAATTTCATCACTTGTGATGTCAGTCGGCCGAGCGAACAGCAATATGCCTAAAACGCATGCCCTATACTCAAGCTTGCTCGCAATAGCAATAAAATGTGTAGTCTGATTTTTCCTCTTTGATTTGATTTTAATGACTATTTTTCTGAATTACAACTTTAAGATCACAACAATAACTCGGCCTTTTATAGTAGCCTCATAATACGTAACATTGCGAACACGGACGTATGTTACACGTCGTGCTCAGAGGGGATTCAAAATCACAATAACACAATACAGAAATATTATGTATTAAGCCATGCTCATGACAAATTGAAAATTAATAATAATATAAATAATAATCGATTACCTTTATAGGTAGTATTGTCACCAACAGAAATGTGTGAAATAATAAACTTAATGATAAACATTTTCTTCTACAAATGTTATTAATTTGAAGACTCGGTTCGTTATTTTAATCCAATAAGATATTGTACAAACAAATTATACAGACAACCAACAGTGCATGTTGGCTCGATCGCTTAGCGCGGGACTCTGATTCGTGAGGTCCCGGGTTCAAATTCCGTGTTGATCGGCATTTCTAACTGAAAGTTTTTTCCGAGGTTTTCCTCAGTCGTTAATGCGAATGCAAGGGATTGAGTCGTATTAAACCGCCATCGGACATCCCTTCAAAATTATCCTATCCGCAACATATCTACAGTTCACCTAAATAGGGGCAGGCATTGCACTCTGTAACAGATTTCCCAGTAAAATTTAATTTTTAACATACGCTTAATTAATGAGGAAGTTTAGGAAACAGGACGTAGGTATGCCTTTTTTTAAACAAACAAAACAAATACTTTATTTTACAGTTGTAAACATTACACAAAAATAAATAATATAAGAAATACCAGGGTACACGCCCCTTAACTTTCTACTTTAAATTAATGTTACATAGATTAGACTTAAATGTAAAATACTCAAAATTAATGTAAAAAATAACATGAAAAAATGGGGGAAAACCTTCTGCAAAAAAAAAACTTTTGATAAGTTTGCAGGCATGTTGCCTTGCAGCATGACTAGTAATTAAGGTATGCTAAGTTGGTTTACTTAAATATACACAATGAACAAAACATAAATTCATAATAAAATGTGTTTAGGCATTTTATGTTTATACTTTTTAAAGTGATGGTGATAGGTTTGCCTCATTGAACATCATCCCAATCTGCTTGATGGTTATAACCATAAATATTAAACATATTGTAGGCTAGATACGCAGTCTCCAATACCTCCGCACAGGCGCGAGCGTAGCAAATTGAAGAGTCAATCTGCCATCAACAAAATGGCGATTTGGCGTTTTAATTTATGCTTTTTTAATGCATTTAAGTATTTTACTGAATTGTTTGATATGGTTTTAGCTTGTGCAGCATGATATTGAACAAACAGAAACAATAAGAAGTTATTGCATAAGGGAACCTGGCGGCAATCTTGAGAACTATTTGGGCTACAAATCGCTCTCATTTGCATGCAAACTTCCATTATTCAAGATGGCTTTAAATTGTCACGGAAGTGGATTAATGACTGCTGATCTAGCCTACAATAGGTGTTTAATATCTATGGTTTTAACATTGAAGTAATACTGTGTGTTCGCCAACAGCCTACACCCTATCCAACATGCAACTGGTCGCTGTACTCTGCTTGGTAATGGTGGCTGCCGCTTGGGGCGCTCCTGCCGACAGCTACTCCAACAAGTACGACGGTATTGACATCGACAGACTGCTCAAGAACGACCGAGTGGTCACCCAGTATGTCAACTGCCTCCTAGGGAAGGGTAATTGCACCCCGGAGGGAACGGAGTTCAAGCGTGAGTATAATAGATCCATAGATCCAATAGATCCATTTCTTACAAAAAGATTAGTTTTGAGTAAAATGACATATTGCTGCATGTACCTTTATAAAAGAAGCACTGTAACTGGAAGATATATTGTTGCATGTAACTTTACGAAAAAAAAACTAAAAAATGCAAGCAAAAAACAAGAAAAACGCATTATTTAAATCCATTTACTCGAAACTAACAAAAAAGTTAGAAATTGATCTACCTGTTTTATTTGCAACTGGGCCTTCAATTTAGTTCTCGAAACTACATCTAGGGGTGGGAATGCAGTAACTTACTGATCAAAGCCAATTACAAGATTTGGTTGCAGTTGACTGCAGTTGTTTGGATATAGAATGTTCTTAATAGCTGACTGCATTTGCTGCTTGGTTTTTATGTTACTGATGCGAATATTCGATTGTAATAAAAAAATATAACTAGCAGACTGCAGTCACTGTGTATGCCCCTTACAGAATGGTATATTTAATATAATTTTACTATCGATATTTAACAAACATTTTGATTTTGATATCGGTATATCGACATTTTATTCTTTGTGAAAAAAGAACATTTCTGTTTTTAAAATTATTTTTTCAAAGACAAAAATAAAATATCAAAAGAGTTGGCCTTCCACACAATGTGTTCCTAAAAAGAACTGACCAAAGAAAGTAAAGCAAAACATGCTAACTGTTTTTACGTTCTCACACTCGCGTTCAATGACCCAGCACTTGTATCAGTAGGGCGAATTTTCTTTGGGCTACCCGGCACCTCCACCAAATTTTGGTTCAGTTGTTCATGTATGATGGCATTATTATTCAATTTTACTCAATGCTGACTAAACACTTTTTTAGGATATGCCCAGAAAAATTAATTGGATGAGCGTAGCGAGCGTAGCGAGCGAAGCGAAGATTCCATTCTACTACACTGGAGAAAAAAATCCGGAATGTTTTTTTTTTTCTTTTTCTTTTTCTTTTTGTATTTTGTTCTGTTTGTCCACACGTTTCCGGCTAAACCGATACTCCGATTGCGATGAAATTTTATGAAGACCTTCGAAATCTCTTGAACTTAGAACTGCCACGTTTTTTTTTGCGTAATCGGAAAATTTTTTCTCATGAAAATCGCAATTTTTACGATTTTTTTTTCGATTTTTAAAAAATTTTCTTCGACTTATAACACCTACATGCTTTATATCGATTTTAATGATTTTTGCACAGAACCTTTATTTTATGAATTAAAATATTCTTGTGAAATTTGAGCGCAATTGAAAAAATATTTATCATAAAAATCGATATTTTACGGGTTTTTTCTTTTTTTTATAACAATTCTTTGACTTATTAACACTTACATGCTTTATCCGATTGTAATGATTTTTTTCGCAGAACCTTAATTTTATGAATTAATATATTTCGTGTTCAATTTGAGCGCAATCGAGAATTATTTCTTAGTAAAAATCGCAATTTTTATTTTACGATTTTTTTAAACAATTACGATTAATTAAAACAAATTTTAAAAAAATAAGTTATTTTTTATTTCATTTAATTTAATTATAAAAACATTTCAACTTAATAATGATTTTTTCCACAGAACAACAGAAAATTCGCATAACACATGGCAGCTCAATGCACCAATTACGCTCATCCAACAACGCGGCGGGACTTAAGCGTTTTCCTAGTACCATACGTTGAACATAAAATGAGTTTTTAAAAACTTATAAATAAAAATATAAAAATACTGCACGCTCACAGTGTAGCATTAAAAACACTTTCAAAATTCAAATTTTGATTCAACTATCATCAATTATTGTGTATTTATTTTTGACATGCGACGAGGTTTGTTTGTTTCCCGCAGAGCACCTGCCGAGGCTCTGTCTACCCAGTGCAGCAAGTGTACACCTTCCCGTGTATAACATGTTATATGAACCTGTTTGTTTGTTCCCGCAGAGCACCTGCCCGAGGCTCTGTCTACCCAGTGCAGCAAGTGTACACCTTCCCAGAAGACCATCATCCGCAAGGCTAGCAAACACATCATCGCCAAACGACCCGCCGACTGGAACGCCATCAGGCCAAATACGACCCCAAGGGAGAGCACCACACCACGTTCCAGAGCTTCCTCAACGGACAATAAGAGTCTAGCCGCCATTTTGATTGTTTTACAGCAGCCATTTTGTAAACCTTTGAAACGATTACATTACTATTGAATTGTTATATTCCTACACCAACTATGTTTTCCATCTTTGGTTTCAAATATAATCTGGTGACGAATGTATTGTTAACTATTTTTTTTAAATTACAAGTCTGTTAAGTAAAATAATAAACCACATTCATAAGTTATTACTTAATATGCCAAAGTCTATTGTTGACGTTTTCTATATCATCTGTGTCAGTCAATTACTAAAGACTTGTAATAAACTAAAATGTGATATTTCTCAAAATAATAACTTATTGTTAAATACCATGATTTAATATTATTATCAACGTATACCTGAGTGTCTTGAGATTAAATTGACAAGAATAATTCTAAAGACCAATGCCGAATTATAGTGCAGCTACTCTTGATTACGACTAAGTATAACGTGCGTCCAAACTAGGGAGCAAAAGCTTGATGCACAAGAAAACACTTAATACAATCTGTTAGTAGAGGTGCTAAATAGTCAAGTACACAAAAATACTCCTCGTCCATTATAATTAAAATGATAGCCAGCCCCCTGAACCTAAGGGCCACAAAAACATTCTGTATCATACTTTTTGAAGGTTCGTGTAAAAAACAAACATGTTGATCTGACGTCGTCTTTGGTTTTTATTCTGAGACGTGATAGACGAACAGAGGGACGGACGGGCGTGATGAAAGAAAATTTATGAATATAATGGAGCTTAGCTTTTGTTAACTTTCTGTTTTTGCCATATTATGATGTTATGGTATAATTTGAATTTTATTTTCTGGAATTTATAAGTGAAAATGATCAAAAACACCAATAATTACACATTTTTTGATTGATTTGTGATAATTTAGAAAAGGTGATATGATATGGGAAAAACATGACCATAATTATCAAGTATACAAAATGTTATTCGGATTAATTTTAATTATTTATGGCTGCAGGAAAAGAATACGTGGAACATCTAATCATCAAAGCCTGCCATCAGAAATCTATCGTTGATTATCCTAGAATGAAATACCTTACAGCTGATAAACTTGAACCTGAAATCGAGGTTTTACTATTCTGGGTCAATGTCTCATCATTGCGAAGAAATCAAAAACAACCTTGATTAGTATAAGGAAAGATACTCACGGTCAATATTACCACCGAACCACCCACGGTCATGTCTTTATGAGACTGCTTTTGTTTTCTGTCCGCGAGTTATAATGTTCATGTAAGTTGCACCTTGTAATTTAATTCCTTGATTATGTGACCAACAGTAAGTAGCGAAAGAGAAAATCTCTTTTTTTAAAAGTTGTGATAATGTAACAATTTATGTAATTTTATTTATTTACTACCATTTCACAAAAATAAATAAACGGTAACTTTGGGCTCCTGGCTTTCCAAGTTGGGAAAAGTCAAAATTTTAGAGATAAGCAAATTGCAAATTGAGACGAGAGTTTTTCCTTTGGTATGGTAAGTGTATTAGAAATCTTCGGCCTTTTTTATATAAACACCGTCTTTAAAAAATCTTATGGTTATATTGGGCACACTCAACAAATATATCATTCGACCTGCCAGTGAAACGCCTGTTGACGAATCAGTATATATTTGGAATTGGATTCATAGTCAGAGCTCTGAAACAAAATATGTTTGTCCTAGTAAAAAAATAATAATAAGGTTCGTATGATAGCGGATAACACTCACCTAGAGAACAATTGTGTTTTTATGCTAGGACGGGTGGTTGTCTCATTGGCTGGGAGTACGGGGGGGACGTTCCTGATTGTTGGTGAATCTGTAACACAAGAAAAAAAAAATAACAATACAAATCCAATATTACTACTAAAACTTAAAAAACTTACGCTAAAGGCACTGGCACACCTCAAGTATAAGACTACAACTTACTAGCACAAACAAACTTGTCTAAAATCTAAAACAATGAAAACACTCAACAAATATATCATTCGACTTGCCAGTGAAACGCTTGTTGGCGAATCAGTCTAAGAATATATTTGGAATTGGATTCAAAGTCATAGCTCTGAAACGAAATATATTTGTCCTAGTGAAAAAATAATATTAGGTTCGTATGATAGTGGTTAAAACTCACCTAGAGAACTTGTGTTATTATGCTAGAAGGGTGGTCTTTCTCATTGGCTCCGTGGACGAGGGATGTTCCTGATTGTTGATGAATCTGTAACACAAGAAAAAAAAATAACAATACAAATCCAATATTACTACTAAAACTCAAAAAACTTACGCTAAAGGCACTGGCACACCTCAAGTATAAGACTACAACTTACTAGCACAAACAACCTTGTCTAAAATCTAAAACAATGAAAACACTCAACAAATATATCATTCGACCTGCCAGTGAAACGCCTGTTGACGAATCAGTCTAACAATATATTTGGAATTGGATTCAAACTCATAGCTCTGAAACAAAATATGTTTGTCCTAGTAAAAAAATAATATTAGGTTCGTATGATAGTGGTTAAAACTTACCTAGAGAACTTGTGTTTTTATGCTAGGACGGGTGGTCGTCTCATTGGCTGCGTGGGAGAGGGACGTTCCTGATTGTTGATGAATCTGTAACACAAGAAAAAAAAATAACAATACAAATCCAATATTACTACTAAAACTAAAAAAACTTACGCTAAAGGCACTGGCACACCTCAAGTATAAGACTACAACTTACTAGCACAAACAACTTTGTCTAAAACAATGAAAACACTCAACAATATATCATTCGACCTGCCAGTGAAACGCCTGTTTACGAATCAGTCTAACAATATATTTGGAATTGGATTCAAACTCATAGCTCTGAAACAAAATATCTTTGTCCTAGTAAAAAATAATATTATGTTCATATGATAGTGGTTAAAACTTACCTGGTACCTAGAGAACTTGTGCTTAAATACAGTAGGACGGGTGGTTGTCTCATTGGCTACGTGGGAGAGGGACGTTCCGATAGTTGATGAATCTGTAACACAAGAAAAAAAAATTACAATACAAATCCAATATTACTACTAAAACTCAAAAACTTACGCTCAAGGCACTGGCACACCTCTAGTATAAGAACTACAACTTACTAGCACAAACAAACCTTGTCCTAAAATCTAAAACAATGAAAACACTCAACAAATATATCATTCGACCTGCCAGTGAAACGCCTGTTGACGAATCAGTCTAACAATATATTTGGAATTGGATTCAAAGTCATAGCTCTAAAACAAAATATGTTTGTCCTAGTAAAAAAATAATATTAGGTTCGTATGATAGTGGTTTAAACTCACCTAGGGAACTTGTGTTTTTATGCTAGGACGGGTGGTCTTCTCTAATATCTGCCAAAGAGAGTAGGCCTAGGCCTACTTATAATAATAATGCAAATGTAGATATTTATAGTTTAAATAACAATGAGGATGCCATTTTTAAATTTTGTATAATTTTGTTTTGTTGTAATATTATTGTTTGTTTTTTTTTAATTATTGTTACGCCGCCTTCTAGCTAGGTGGGAACTTTAGGCAGGCAGTGCAACAGCAGACAGGTTGTGTTCCGCAAAGACGACCAGAACGAACAGTATGCGACCAATGAAATTTAAGTAAACACAATTTGCACCAATGATAGATCAGATTTGCAAGGAACGTATGCGATGCGTAGTTGTTTCGATTGTTGTGGTCGAGACTAGAAGCCCAGAGTTTTATTCCGGTCGTGGCAGGTCTTTGAGGAAAGCGCGGTTATTTCAAATTGTATCATTGAAAATCATGAAATTATGTCACTACCGAGAATGTTCCTGTAATAGGGAACTGTCCTTCATTACCAAATTTGAATATGTCCCTACTAATAACCTCAATACCGACCAGTACAGTTTATTATGCGTCCGGCTTTTGTTAACGTTAACTGTGAGCGAGGAAAAATTTGAACCGGGCTTCGCGCCGGAAAACGGCCATGCGCCATTGCAGGTAGGAGTGACGTGGATCGTGAGGTTCGCCGAGGCGGCGAGCTGGCAGTTCTGCCAATCAGCTTCCCCTCCTCACCTCACGATAACGTCACAACCAAAAAGAGCGCGGACTTAAGTCTTTGCGCGGGAAGTCAAAACCCAGGTACTTTGAACATGCATAGAATTCACAGATTTTATTTTGAATAGTTTATTTTAATTGCGATGTTTATTAAATTGAATGTTCAAATTACTAAATACGTGTAAGATATATTTGAAACTAAGGCCAGTTCCCTATTCACATGGGTACACAATAAATTAATCATTCATTCATTCAATCATTCATTTATTTAGTAAAATGATATGATTTATGTAATATTTTAACGAGATATCACAATTTTCATCAAAACACGGCCTTGTAGAAGCACGCAACCATTCCGTAGCCAATGCAGTTCCCAACAATCAGACGTTGAGTGAAACAATGAAAATAACAATCCCCAGTCGAGCCCAGAATGGTCGACCGGTCGCCTTTACGGAACACAACCTGAGATGGGTTCACTGCCTCCTAGATGTTCGTCGTGGCTCCTCACGACGAACATCTAGGAGCAGTGGGACAACCTACGACAAAAGAAAAACTCGAGCGGTAATTTTTGAGCCCCTAGGTCATATATTGAAATTTGAAAGTGGGGAAAATCAAAACTTACAAATTTAGCAGAATAATGCTGCAAAGGATTAGACTAAACGAAAATTTTTCGCTCTAAAAACAAAAACTCCCCCTTCAAAAATGGGGCGGTAGTTTAGGCACTAGGGCTATCCAAAAAGTAGAAAAAGGAAGCTTATAGCTGACATCATGGATAGCCATGTTGCCAAAAAGCATCTATCAAAACCAAACTTCATGTCCTCAGTTTTTTATGCAACGAGTGATTTTTTAGCCCGACCCCTGAGATTTTAAGTAGTCAGCGCCTACGGCTCCAACGTCTCCCTTTTTACAACCCTCTTTCCTGTATTAAATTTAATGCATTTAGCAGGCATTGAACAAAACAGTTGAATCTAAATTGAATGTCATAATAACATTTCAAGTATGTATATCAACAGTCTCTATTTGTGTGAATAGTTTATAAAACAACTGTAAAAGACTTTATCTTCAAGCCACATTCAATACGGTTGGCAAACCCAATCTCTAATTCACTGTTTAGATTCTGTTAAGTGTTAAAATGGGTACGGTAACTTCCTTGCATATTTTCCTAGAAGAGCACCTTAACCCAGCTCTACACAATGTGTCGGGCGTTTGTTATATTCTTTGGTCGGGCTGGACTTTCATGACGTGCGCGATGGTGTTTACCCTCGGCTCGGCGCTCAACTACTACTACGCGTCAAGCTTCTATGAGCAGGTTGGTCTTGTGGTTAGCGTATCTGCTTCCAATGCAGAAGGTCCAGGGTTCGATTCCCGCCAAAGTCAGAAGTTTTTTTAACTTCTGATTTGGACTTAAGTCCAAAGTCAATCAGTTCTTGTCTTAGGAGTTTGTAAACGGT
This sequence comes from Sweltsa coloradensis, assembly GCA_024449915.1. Classification (NCBI taxonomy): domain Eukaryota; kingdom Metazoa; phylum Arthropoda; class Insecta; order Plecoptera; family Chloroperlidae; genus Sweltsa; species Sweltsa coloradensis. The sequence continues at coordinate 253,012 of JAMZAV010000818.1, read as the reverse complement.
GACTTTGGAGCTGTTCTAGCAACGAAGCACATAATAAATTCAGAGTTGTTCTGAATCGGCCTTGTTGATTCTGGCGTTGATCCGCGGGTGTTCGCACTGTCCATCCCACTGGTTGCTGTTTCCTATTAAAAATATCGATCTTTGGTTGGTAATCGCTCACTCGTCGATTGCGTCGGGGCCTACAGGGTAGGCTTAGTCGCTTTGATTTACTGTCCCCCACTGAAAATCAGTTCTATAACTGTGTGGGTAGACTCTAAATACAATTTATTTATTTTTATAGGACAACAACGAGTATTGGCCGCCTCTTGTCGCCTCCAGGCTGCGCACCACCTTCGTCTACTACGCCTACTCGATCTTGCTCGCTCTCGTGAGCGCAGTGATCGTCTTCCAGTTCCCGGCAGCCTTGGTCTTTCTCAGCGAGCACACACTATTTACTATATCCAATACAATCTTGGCAAAGCTGATGAACCAACACTTCGTAGAGGTGACACCACACTTTGGGGTGAAGCAGCTTGGCTTCGTGATTTTCTCGACTACCAGCGGGATCATCTTCACGCCGTTGTACGTGCTCGGCAACGCCGTGATGATCCAGGCGGCGTTGCTCACGGCGGCCACTTTGGGCGTGGTCTATTTGCTGGCCATCTACGCCCCGCGTTCTTTGCTCCAGTACGTCAGTAGTTTCCTCTCCTTCTGTTTCATTGTGAGCACGATATCGGTTGTGATCGGCAAGTTTTGGAAGACCTCGACCGACGTGGGTGCGTACGCATACGCTATCAACATGTTCGTAGGAATGGTGGCAGCGGCTGGCATTCCCGCCCAAATTTTCGACGATAAAATGTTTATCGAAAATGACGACCCCAGGTACGATACAATCACCGTCTCCATTTTGATCTTTCGAATGACCCTGGCGGTGTTTCTTAGAATCGCCATCCTGTTGGCTAGAGGGGGTAACGTGGCGTTCAAAACATGTTTGTGGTGATAATAAAACAAACCATCAACAACTGTATCAGGTACCATGCATCGTCGTTTTTCACATAATTTAATGTCAATAAGTAATTTCTAAGACCTATTTCATATCGATCCTTACTTGTGCAGCAGAAACCTAAATTTAGAGTTGCGAGCTAGATAAAGGCGTCATATATGCTATTCCTGAGGAGCACAGTGGGCAAGACGGGAAGTGACACTGACATTAGAGAAATGCTGGGTGTAGAGTAGTTAACTGACATGATGGTTTGGACATGGTCCTGATGGTTTCATCATATGAAACAAATGGTGGACGAGAGGATGCCCAAGAGAAAATATCAAAGAAGGAATGGAAAGATACCATAGTAGGAAACAGAGGCAAGAGGAAATGTGGAAGAGATACCACAGTATAACAATCTCTTACAGTAGCGAAACTTCAATGCACTGCCTGCAGGATGATTTGCTGTCGTTGTCGGGTGCGCGTACCGCCGCGATACAAGTCGACCTAGCGAAAGTCGACTCAACTAAGGGCGACTGGCCACAGCAGAGTCGATAAAGTTGCCCGTTGCCCCCTGGGTAAAACTTCTTTTTTCGACTCAGCGTGGCCAGTCATCGTAAGTTGATCGTACTTTCGCTAGGGGCGCGCGTGACGGTTTGACGCGTGATTTGCTGGATTTTTGCTACTGTAAATATTGGTTTTCTGTGGAGATCGATTGTGGGAGGATAGAAAAAAAGGGCCCGCTGATAGGTTGACTTTATGGTGGAGAATTTTCATAACTTTTTTGCATCAACTCAAAATGCATTGAAAACAGCTATTAAAAAGGGCATGCATAAAGTAGCATGCAAGGGTTCAATACGGGAGAGAGTCTGATTAAATCCGGTCATCGAGAAACTGCCCTGGAGGTTCTCATAAAATTTTTTTATCAATCCCCAAATGAATTTCTGGAATTGAGTCCTGTAAATAAACATCCCTAGAACAGTCCCTTTAATCATCTCCTCATTCGATAAAGTTAAGGGGGAATAATGTGTATCATGAGTTTCTCACGATGTTTCATTAAGGAGGGTCCCTGTGTGATTTGATGCTTCTAAAGTACTACACTAAAGTTCATAATAAATCATGTATTAAGTCATTACAATTATTTGTAATCAATGGTAGTGTAAATTCATAAAAAGTGTCAAAATAAATTGTATTTTATATTATATATTAGTAATAAACATGTACAGTTATTAAATTGCAAGAAGAAATTTCAAAATTGTAGGGGGTTTCAAATTTCTAGTAGGCCTACTGAGCATCTAAAGTAGGCTAAAGTAAAAACAGTCTGATGTATAGATACACGTAATACAATGACGCTGGGGTTTGTAGAACTTCACGCGAGTGACCGAGGGGGTTAAGAGGACTTAAACCCATTCATTCGCATTCAAGAGTGAGAAACCCCTTCGAAACCCTTAAGTCAGGATTGCCTCTGGCGGGATTCGAATCCGCGACCCATTGATATTAAACACCTATTGTAGGCTATACGCAGTCTCCAATACTTCCGCACAGGCGCGAGCGTAGCAAATTGAAGGCTCAATTTGTCATGAACAAAATGGCGGTTTGGCGTTTTAATTTATGCTTTTTTATTGCATTTAAGTATTTACTGGATTGTGTGATATGGTTTCAGCTTGTGCAGCATGATATTGAACAAACAGAAACAATAAGAAGTTATTGCAAAAGGGTCCTTGCAAACCTGTCAACCTGGCGGCAATCTTGAGAACTATTTGGGCAACAAATCGCCTCCCACTTGATTAACATGCACACTTCCATATTCAAGATGGCTTCAAATTTTTCACGGAAGTGGACCAATGACTGCTGATCTAGCCAATTATAGATCAATATCTATGCCGCGAACCTCCGAATCAGAGTGTTCGCGCGTTAAGCTTATCTGTCGGTTGATTTTTCTTAATTTTTCTTTTCAATTTTTTATTAAGGACATAATAATGTCATATTATAAAACAAAACAATTTTTAGTGTAGGCCCTATGTGTCCTTTTAGCTATTTTTTAATTCAAACTATTGTTTACTAAGAATAAATGTTATAATATAAGATAGGTATTCAAAATGTCATTATTTAGAAACTCAAAAAATAATCTTTCTCGAGATCATTTTTCCAACAATTCAACTCACCATTATCAGGAAATGTGTACATTTGTTTAAAAGGGTCTAAAAACCCCAAAATTATTTTTTTACCACGTGATTCTTAGCACAATACTACACTAAAATGACCGTTTAAAAATTATATCTTGTAACTGTGATTTAACACGAATTTTTTGAATTTTTTTGATCCAGAAATTGTGTTTTGGGAAATTTCTTAAATCGGTGCTTTGACCTGCTTCTTTTTTGGTCCACATAGATACTAGACCATTGTACCAATCTAAATGCCGCCTAAACAACATCGTGTCTTGAAACTGTGCCCAAATATACCCTCAAACACGCAAAAATATGCTTCCAAAATCACACCCCATCTTGGTAATCAGCATATTTTACCGAACTACTTGCCCAAATTACATAACAAAATATGGAGAATTTACAGGAAAGGCTGTAGAGTACGTCAATAATGGCCAATATTTTTTTTGGAATCAAAATCCTCCAAGGTCACTTGGGCATAAAGATCGTCCCCATGTTATTTCTTATGGGAGATTTTTTGCCGATGGGACCTAGCTCGAAAAATGTCATGTTTGACAATTTTTGGGAGGTCATGGTGCCCCAATAATTTTTCTGTTAATTGCTACATTCCATTACTAGTTACCTGAATGAAAATATTTTTTGAGTTTTGCGATTAAATACCCCTTTAATTACTTTTCAGTTTTCACTGTCCATTCAGTTTGTCGTATTTATTTACTGAACATGCAGTCTTTATTGCAAGATTCAGGTTGTTCACATACCTAGAATCGTGACAATGTTTTACTGCGATGAGTCGGCGCCGAAGACGTTAAACTCAATTAGTGTGTCGTATTTGTCTTCAGGTTTGTGCGCAGTAAAGCTACGAAGGCGAGGAGAGAAAGAGTGTTTGTTGTTCGCAAGTGTTTTGTGACGGGCTCGCTAAGTTGGCAGAAGAACCTTTTTAAATCAATACTTGTGACGGTTGTCGTACTTTGGTCCGAATTTTTCGTTTGTTAAGGAAAATATAACAATATATCCCAAGCACATCATCAGTCTATATAACGAGGGATTTAGTTTTAAGAGGTTGTTATAATATTTAATAACAAATCATAATTATAACTTTTATTTTTTAACATATTTTATGTTATTACAGTGAAATCTACTAAATGCTATTTCATTTTCATGAAAATTTAAAAATATGTTTTATAATCAGCTCTAACTATTCCACTCAGTGGCGTAAGAACCGAGGAAGGCAGGTGGAAATGCCCCACCACCAAGTTTTTCTAGAGGGCAAGGAAGGGGGGAGGGATATTTAACTTCACGTTCATTTTTTGAGTTTCTAGGTCGCAGATAGTTGCTGTAAAACATCGTTTACAGAGTCCGAGTGCAGGAAGTTTAGGTTTAGTTTTTGTGCTATTAAATTTCAGTTATTTCAAAACTGTCTCTATTATTGTGCATAACATATTTACTTCTTTACTCACGATGGTTTAGTTGGGCAATCAAATTGATTTAAAAAAAAAACGAAAGTTTATATCCTTTAAATAAAATGGTAATCCATTAAATTGCCATTTATCAGTTAAAACATAACGAAATAACTTGTCTGGGTCTGGGGCTTTGCCCAAGACTATCCTCCATATCATTATGTCTCTTACTTTAATCTTTAGCATTATCTTGTACCAATTGTAAAAAACCTCATCGAACAATCTCTTCTCCAGTTATACTATCGTTAAATAATATATATTAATATCATTATCATAAGTAACTCACTTATTTTCAAATTCCACTTTTACTTATTAGTATTTATATTTTCCATCATTACCATGTGAAATATATTCATGAAGATAATAGTTATTAAGGATTATTTATTGCCTCTCTTCCAATAGGGGTTATATCTGTTACCATGTATCGATCGAATGAATAGATTGAATCTGAATCACGGAATTTGCTAATAAATGTGCCCCCCCCCCCCTTCCCAACTTTCAAAACGTTCCTACGCGCCTGATCCACTAACGCCCAGGGATCACCAAATACATTCTGGATCATCCTTGTTGAAGGGCAAGTATGGAAACGCATGCCAATCGGATGTCATGTTCGGTTTTTATCGTGTGACGTGACTCACGGACGGACGGACAGACAGAAAAGTGATGCATAATAGAGGAGCTTCTCTTGTTGTTTTTTTCAAAACCAAGTTTTAGGTCAAATGTATAGAAAAACAAAATAAATTATTTTCAAAAACTATGTTAAAAACTCTGCGCAATGTAATATGATATCATCCATGTGGAGCATATGAATAAAAATCAATACAAGTTTCACAGAAAAATCCATACAAACAATATTTTGTTTAAACATTAATAAGCAGTTAAGAAATTAAATGAGATCCAAATTAACTCAACGGTTGTACATTTCACAAGTTGAACTAAAGATTGGGGGATTTCCTTACAAATTATACGATTTCACATGTAAATTAACACTATATTCAACGCTAAATTATAAGGTGTGAATTATGAAGTTTGCATGGTAGATATTATATACTCACTAGAAAATAAATAGCATATTGTTTTAAATTATATTCTCAAAATATAACTGTATTCACTGTACAATTATTAGGTGTGGAACTTTAACTACGAAGTATATAAAAAAGTCTCATTACCAAAATTATTTTAATAATTCAGAGAGCTATTTCTTAAAAAATAATGACTCAAGTAATTGCTTGGAATGACGGCTATTTTGAAGACACAGTCCACATACTAGACTAATAAAGTTGGCATGCGCAAGGATTCGCGACGAGTCACAGTATAAATATCTGGAACTTATAGAACTTAAATACAGCAACTTTAAAGAAATTGCGAATAATTATTGTGTACAAAAATAGCGGTTTAATTACGAAAACAGTTAGATACCAGTACATATTCAAAGTTTCTTCCCACAGGTTTAAAATAACTGTAGGGAAAACTGAACGAACTCTTGCAAACTAGCGGAGAAAAATGCATTGTGATCCACCTTCCACATTATTCACCAAAGCCATGATGAATGATGTTGGCATTTTCGTATACTCTGAGACAAAATTAAATAAAGTAGACGGAAATCTTGATTGCCCTAACACCTCTTCAGCACATAACATAGTTTCGAAAGTGAAGACGGATGGATAGTTATATTGATACTCACGATCCCCCATCAATTTAATTCGACACCTACAACAATGAGCTATTAATACAGAAAATAGATACAAAAAACAAAACGTCTCTCATTCAAAAGTTTATGCCACTTTACCATTATTACCATTTTTTAACACCTTTTCAATTTATAATTTTGGTTTTTAGTTTTGTACGTATTCGTTATGTTAAAAAAATGGTTACTTTTTTACTTACCGTACTTTGTAATTTAATAATACTAGTACGCATATTAAAAATATTCATTACCTCTAAAAAATATATTTACTACCACAAATTAATCTAGAGCATAATACTACACTTAAATGACAGTTTATAAAGTTATATCTTGTACTTATGACTTTAAAACGAATTTTTTAGCTTTTTGATCCTGAAATTAGCGAAAATTGGCGTTTTGGTACAACCTGCGTATTCCCTTTTTTTTACAGATAGGCCTACACATAGATACAAGATCATCATATCAATCTAAAATGGACATTTTAGTGTCTTGACATTGTGCACAAAATATACACTCAAACACACAAAAATATGCTTTCCGAAATTACACCTTCTCTTCGTAATCAGCTTATTTTTACTTAAACGACTTGCCCAAATTACAAAAACAAAGGGGAGAGGATATACAGAAAAGAAATCCAAGTAAGTCAATGATGACCAATATTTTTTGGGACGAAAAACCTCCAAGGTCAAGGGTCTCAAAGATTGTCCCCATGTTATTTCTTATGGGAGTTTGACACGTTTGACAATTTTTTGGTGGATAATGGTGGGCCCATTTTTTTGTTACTTTGTAAATTCATAACAAGTCAGCCCAAACAAAATATATTTTTTGAGTTAAGCGGGTGAATACCCCTTTAATAATATGTTCAACATCTTGTACTGTTTTAAAATTGCGATAATGTTTATTTTTTTAGTCATAAATTTAGCTTGGCACTTCTGGGTGAATATACTGGTCGTTTAAGATATGAAAATAACACGTAGCCTATTATTTTAAAATTGGTTTCTCATAGATTTAAATATGTCCTTGAGTGTACAAAGTATTGACTCTTGTCTATTTTGTTCTTGTGATTCAAATGTAAGAGGTAATTGAATACACGTCATCGTTGTTATAGCCTATCGCTTTACCAACTATCGATTGCATCACCTCTCCTAGGCATTGGCATATAGGCATCTTGACAATAGTCGCCTCATAAAACCAAACATGAGCATAAATTAGCCTTGACATCTTCATTGTACATTGTGACTGTGGACATTTCTTTCAAGGGCACAGAACTTCACATAGCTATGCCATATTATACACTACTCTGTACTATAGCAGGGATTACACACTTGTAGCGGGTAACTGACGAAAGTCAAAATATATTATCATTGACTCAAAATCAAATAGAAAGCTCTTGAACTTTTTAAAAACTTATTGTTATATATGTCTCGATTTTCCCAATCACCATATTTCTATGTTTACCACTACAAAGCAGAGCATAATAAAAATAATTGAAAAAATCCAGATTTTTGGAAACCGTGTCCCCTGCCAATTTTTCCGTTTGCCGGTACAAATTGACAAAACATTCCGGTTATCTTAAAAAAATTCGTAGAGCGTACCAAAGTGCGTTTCAACTGAAGAAAAACATTCAAAAAATCTCACAGAAATACCACCATCTACGTTGAACGATGTGCTAAATGGAATTATTCTTTGAAATTATATTAAAAATACAATATTTACCGTTTGCCTTGTCAGAAAATTTTAAAAAAATGTTTTGTTGTTCTAATAGTGCCAAGTTTAATTTTATTCACTATATTTGTACATATTTTAGAAAATGAAAAAACAGGGTGGAACCAGCCGTTTAGCAGCTGTTGATTGGCTTTTATATTTTGCTTAGTCATCATGTAAGCATCAAAAAGTGTCTATATGAATTGTCATTCGGACAAATTAATGGCTTTGTTGACATTGATTAGCATATTACGTGTGTCCTCGTGTGGGAAGTTGGTTTTAGTGACTTTTATTTTTTACTTTTTGTAGATAATTATTAATCGGAAGTCCAATTGAAATTCAGCTCCCCCCCCCCCCCATGGGTAATTGTGAGTATATAAACGTGTACAAAATATGTTAATACATTCCAGATTAAATATCATTCCTAGATATATAAAGACAAAATATTTTAACTATTTCAATGATTGAAATTATTAACATACCGACCAAAATTATATTTTTGTGCTAAAGTAAATCCATACGAATTAAAGGTGGTATTATTGCTCACATACACAATAACTGTAAAGTAATTTAATTTAAAATTAAAATTTAAATTTATTGTCCCGCACTGAAAATCAGATATTTGACTGAGTGGGCAGACTCTAAATACGAATTAATTTAAATGTAATTAACGTTGTAAAATTATTGTGGGGTGTCTAACTGTAGGTAGATAAGAGTTTAAAACAATCGTGATGGGATGTCCCAGGGCTGTTTAGGAGGACTCAATCCCTTGCATTCGCATTAACAACTGCGGAAAACCTCGGAAAAACCTTCAGTCAGGATTTCAGTCTTACGACGTTATTTGAACCGGGGAAAACCTAATCAGAGTTGCTCGAGCCAAACACTATGGCTAATTTATGTTATTATTACAAAATGTCGAAAATAACCAAAAGACAACATTTCATAAATAATTCATATTGTGTGATTAAACCAATAAGATATTATAGTATATTTTTAATTTTATCCACTTAAATCTCAATGTGATAATCTTAATTTCTTAATTTAAATAATTAATGAATATAAGCATCACTGTGCGGATCATAATCAAGGTAATGGTATATTAAATTAATGAGTAACAACCCTGTATATAATATAAAAACATAGCTAAAAATAATTTGTTTCTTTGGAAGTAGATGAGTCATCGGGATTGGTAAGAAGACACACTTTACAAACAGTGTTTTTATGTCTAAGATTCTTTCTTTCGTCAGTGACGTCAATGTATCGAAGCCTATGTTGATCCTGCTTGGCTATAAAGGGTCAACCACTTGTTCAGAGGCTCAGAAGATCATTGGAGCTCTGAGGAACCACACCATACAAGGTAGGCTATAGACACTTTATACACGCACGCACGTACCTCGTTGGTATTTCGTCATTTGTGAGGTAGAGATTAATTAACAGGTCTATAACCTCTAGAAGATTAGATATCCAACAAGTTTTTTCGAAATGTAGTGAAAACGCAACCATTCAGGCAAATTATAAAATATATTATTTAAATTACCTTTTACTGCTTTTCTTTTTACTATTTTATCAAGGAATTTTGATATACAAAGTGTTTATATTTATATTTTTAATAACAAATCCGCCTTACAAATTATGAAAATGTAGGATAATTATTAACTCTGATTATGTATTTTTGTATCATGCAAAAGTGTGCTTAGTATTCAAAGAAATACAATTTTATTGTATGCATAAACGTAAATAAACGTCGGTATATTATACATTTTGCAATAAATGAACTAATTCGATAAATTTAAATTTCTAAACCAAGTATCACCTGTTGAAAATTAGATCATGTTATTTCTATGTTGGTTTCTAAATGTACATAAGTTTGATCGACAGGTAATCCTATGTTACATAGACAAAGCTAACAATAATATTGAATTCGATATTCGCGTGTTAATTCGATGTATACCATTGGTAGATTCAGATTGAAGTATATAACTTCAGAGTACCGTACTTATTGTTTTTAACGATATTTTTGATCAAGCAAGTTGTTTCATCAAACGGTCGAAGCTTATAGATATGACATTTCTAATATATACCATTATTTAATAAAATATAATTATGGAAAGTTCAGTGAGTTGACACGTTGATCGAATCCATGATAAAAATGTATCAATCTGGAAACGAAGGAAATAATACTTGTTCCACAATAATATGTGGCACGCGCATAAGTCTTTCAACTTGAAAATACATGTCTCTAATTAAACGACGATAGTGGTTTTGAAGTCAATTTATCATATAATACATGTTATTCTTTTATTTATTCCTTTGAGTTATTATATTTTAAATACCGAATTTTTTAGTAACCCTACTTTCGTGTAACTTGCTATGGTGAACTGTATCCAACAATAGTATTATTTGTTGAAAGTTTGTGTGTATTTCGGAAGAAATAAGAGTTATATAATATCTAAACAGGTTTTAACTACACATAATGCCATGCTGAAATATTTTTAAATGATGCTCATAAAAGCTTAAATTAAAGATGTTGAGGTGTTTCAATCAAATGTTGAAATGCTTGCTATAATTTGGAGATTATACATTATTTTATAATCGCAAAATTTATTACACTGATTTGAATTTTTGTAAAGTTTTCAAATTAACACTTATTTTTACTCCATAGATGACAATATACGCAAACGTCACTATATGTAGTTAAATTGATCAGCCTGCAAATAAACTAGTAGTACACACACCAATTCAAAATAATTTAGCTAAATCGTTTGATTGTTCACAGCTCATTTTAAGGTGAATCTCTAGAGTTACATAATATTTCTCAAGAATGCAGTAAAGATGTCTGAAAAGTTTGCAGAATAAAAGAGTTACTAAACAGAAGAGTAGCTTAATATTTAATACAATTCAGAAATTAAAAAATCCATCCCGATCGGGGCATAAAAAAAATGGACTGGCCAAAACCTGATAATCAACGATTTCTATTCAAATTGTCCGATTCAAGTTATCTAGTTAAAATTAATTTTTTGAGTAGTATTTTTCGTATATTGTTTCTACAAATCATTATCTAGAACTAAATTATAATGGAAAATGGTTTTCTATAGTGTCTTGCATAGCATGATTTTTTCGTCAGACGCTACAAAATTTTGTATTTGTACCTTCTTTGTCCCCAATACAAGTTAGACTCAATGAACGCACAATTCCAGTGTAAGAAAGTTAGAGAAGGTTTAGAGAATTTCGAAATTTAATTTTTAATATGGCCGTTGTTGCAATAAATAAATAAATATTTAAATACAAAAGCAATGAAGTTGAACCAGTGGCGTATCCAAGGGGGATATGGGGTTTAACCCCCTCCCCCATGCCCTAAAAAACCGAGTGTGATAGAGAGAGTTGAAGAAAAATATAAGGAGGAAGGGAGCAAACTATGATATTTACATAATTACATTTACCATGTCAAGACTTCCTGGTATGAATATTCTTACTGTTCAATGTCACACTTAAATAAATACTTTAGGTATACGAAAAATAATAAAGTGGCATTATCCGAGAGGCCCGATGCGGTGTTTGAGTTTTTTTAGCGTGTTCACAGGTGATCAAAACCCAAAACGTCAAATATGAGGGGAAAAATGTCACCCTTGGTGAAAAGGCCTACGGCGGATGGGGCTTATTGCGTCAGACCCCTTTCCCTGTTTGACCTTCGACCTCCCCCCACCCATTGTACATTCATGGATACGCCACAAAATAATAAGTTTGGATTCGTGATTTAATCGGTGATTAAACAATCAAATATAATTAAATTACATTAATACATTGATTTTTATTGAGTGCATACTCGGCCACAAGAACTGATACCAATGAAATAACACGGTAATATTTGGCCCAAGAATACTTTTGTATAGGTCTAGTTGAAATCTATTTAAAAAAATATATATAGTATTTGTTTAAAACAAATCAAAGTACAATTAATAGTTGTACGAAAATAATTGTAGATCGCAGATGGCATAGCTCCATAGCAAGTTATGCATGGTTCCTTTCATTACAACTACCTAAAAATAAAACACAAAATATTAACATAGGATAAATGAGAGTGATAAATTATACAAATAAACAGAATGTTGTACTATTATCAAAATAAGAAAGTATAAAACATACATTTTTAATTATGTTTTTATAGCAATAATTTTTTATGGCATTTTTAATTGTATGCTCAAAGCAATTTTGTTAAATTTGTTATTTTAATAATTTGGTAAATTTGGTATTTTAAAATGTATTGTATTTTAAAATTGCAATTTGTGTTAAAATAGCTATATTTGCCAAATAAATTAATAACCATCCTATTGTTTCCAGAGCCATCAAGCAGTCCTCAATGAAGGTAGTGGCGCTGTTAGTGTTGGTCGTGGTGGTAGCCCTGACTGGGGCCGCCCCTCAGTCCAAGTACACGGACAAGTATGACAACGTGAACATAGACGACATCCTGAGGAACGATAGACTTCTGGATCATTACTTCAAGTGCCTCATGCTGGACAGATACCGCTGCAGCGCTGACGGCCTGGAGCTCAAGAGTAAGCACGTTACATTTAAACCCTTTCAGTACCGAATTAAATTGGTCAAAATTTAGTTAAGTAATTATTTTAAATAACTTTATTTTTACTAAGATTTTTAATGTTTTTTAAAATATTTTCTTATCTTGTTTTATGAGGAATTTTGGGATTTTTTGTATTTTGAATTAAGGCTTAATTTTAGGTAAGGTAAAGATGTAAATTTGATGTACATTCCTAAAACAAGATTTATTTTCTGATTTTTTTTCACATTTTACATTTTTTGTATCTCAAAAATATATAACTTTTCCCGGACAAACCAAATAACCCTGCATTTTTAAGTCTTTTTTGCAGATGAGTTTTTTCAATCTTCTCTGAAAAAGACACTTTTTGTCCAATCGGGATGGGAAAAAAATGTATTTATTTTTCATGAATGAAAAAAATGCGGTCAAATTGAAAAAGCTATATTTTATCCGGATATAAATTTAGAAGGTAATGTCTACGATCATGGACGGGGGAGACTGAAAGGGTTAAGGGCTCGTCAACCGTTAGGTTATAGTGCGCCACTCTAGCCTAGGGGATGTGGGGATGAAAGTTTCATGCTGGTCAGAATCAGCCACGGGTACATTAATTTTGCCACTTTATGTAAACGTTTATGTTGTCATCTTTTAAATTGCTTTTTATTCTGTTTACCAAGTATGAGGATATTTTGTTATCTAATTTTTCGAACGGATTCCATCAATCTTTGTCTAGGACAATAAAACAACGCAAATATAAAATTTAAATGAAAAACACTTCAAGAGAGAACAATAACACAACAAAACCACGTAAATAATATCAAGCAAACACAATAATTTAAAATTTTATATTCGAGTTGTTTTTTTGTCTTTGACAAAGTTTGGTGAAATCCATTCGAAACGCCAGATAAAATAATTATGATCTAATACATGATAAACCGAAAAACAATTTTAATTAATTTTTTAAAGATAACACATACAAATAAACAACGAAAACATCAGAAACTTTAATTATTGTATCAACATATTCTAGATTAATTTAGTATAAACACGCAAGCAGTCATTTAAACTTGCTACAAATAAATAATTGTATTGCAGCTAAAAAATATTTCGTAGAAGGTAGGGGGATGAACAACTCATAATCTGTACTAAATAGATTAAAAATACAAAACAAGGCGACAAAATGAAGTTGACTCTTTTTGTTTTATATTCTACTATTTATCTGCTATTACAAGATTTAAGTTTTTGCGTTGCACCATCAACGCAGATTTTTATATTTCCCATAGTATGATAATTATTTAAATGTGATTTTTGTTTTATATTTACTAACTTCCTGTCCCTCCCAGAAAACCTGCCGGACGCCCTCGCCAACGGCTGCACTAAGTGCAACCGCAAACAACGAGACGGTTCCGAGAAGATTCTGCGTTTCATGATCAACAACAAGCCTGATATGTGGAAGAAGCTGGAAGCGAAGTACGACCCCACGGGAGCATACAGGATCAAGTATCAAGAGGAGGCCAAGCAAGCCGGCATCAAGATCTGAACATACTATCGTCAGCCACCTAGGCAACAAATATAATTTACCATACTGCTGTACCTTACGAATGAATAAAACGGCTTGTTTCATACCATTATGAGTAAAATATACATTTTTATACAACATTGTATTTGTTATTTGAAGGGGAAAAAATTATTTCATTCAGGCTTACTAGTTACGAATTGCAGAGTTTAAGAAAAAATATTGGGTCCACCATGACCCGAAAAAAAGTTGTGAAACTTGATAATTTTTAGAGGTTAGTCTCATCAAAAATCTCCCATAAGAAATAGCATGGGGATGGTCTTAATGCCCCGTGACCTTAAGGGATTTTGTTAAAAAATATATTGACTTTTTTAACACAACCCTTTTCAGTAAATCTGCTATTTTTTGTTTCTTTGATTTGGGCAAGTGGTTCGGCTAAATAAAATATTGCCAAAGAAGGGGTGCGATTTTGGAATGTATCTTTTTGCATGTTTGAGAATATTTCTGCACAGTTTCACGACATGATTTTCTAAAGGATCGTTTAAGATTGGTGCAATGCTCTTTTATATCTATGTGAAACAAAATATAATCAAGGTTAAAATCGATTTAAGAAATCCTTAAAAAAGCCAATTTTCGCAAATTTCAAGATCAAAAGTCTTTAAAAGTTCGAATTACATCACAATACAAGATTAATTTTTTAAGCGGTCATGTTAGTGTAAAATGCTACAGATTGTATGTTTAAAAGTAGTTTTTGGGGTAGCGACCCATTTGAAGTCCAATGTTGTAATGAGTTTTTTCTTGGAATAACATTTCGACAAGCACAAACCTGTAATTGTTTTCACAAATGGCTGATTTGCTTCAAATACATTTCCTATTTTTAGTTGTAATTCCCGTGAAACATATTCATCTTTAAATTTCTAGGTACTTACGATGGTTGTCAATGAAAGTGCAACCTTGTATAATACAAATTAACATAACATAGCAATGTGATCCTTTATTCCAATAAAGGATTGAAATCCTGAAATAAAGTAACGAGATTACATCGAGAAATCGAGAATAAAAAACTTCTATAAAATACTTTTTAAGGCATCTCGGCCCGGAAATGAATATTTCTGTGATTTCGCTAACCCAGGCGAAATTGTTGTTGTTGTTGATGATAGAATGACTAAAACAGAAATAGTTTTGGTTATTTTGCATAAGTGCCACACAATATCTCGTCTGCTTCTCTGCAGACATTAACAAGTGCACCTAAGTTTGACAGTTTCTACAACACATATTCCTTTGAAGGTGCATGATAACCAGGAACTATTGACTACTATTGACCAGACATAATGCAGTCTAATACTGTGATATTTTTCAGTTTAAGTCTGGTACGAAAAGGAATTTTTCGCGATATTGACAATGTTTTTATAACACTCGAAATACTCAAGAAGTAGCCCAAGATTAGCAGTAGAGTAGTTTGTATTCATAGCGATCTGTTATAAGAACGAGTAAAAAATTGTGCTTTTGAGCTGTCTCGGTAGGCCTTTTTTAAAGCTAGTTTGTTTTGTCGAGGCAACGTCTTTAAAGGGGCTTCTCCCCCAAAAAATAGTTTTTACCACATAATCTCTAGCATAATACTATACTTAAATAACCAATTAAAAAAATTGTATCTTGTAACAGTGATTTTACACGATTTTATTAAAGTTTTTGGATACTTAAATTTGAGAAAATTGACGTTTTGGGGAATTTCATAAATCTGTTTTAACCTGCTAATTTTTTGTTCCACATAGATACTCGAGCATCGTACCAATCTAAAATGGCCTATATAACATTGTATCTTAAACTGTGCACAAATATACACTCAAAACACTAAAAAATATGCATTCCAAAATCACACCCCTTCTTGGTAATTAGCATATTTTGACCGAACCACTTGTCCAAATTACAAAACAAAATATAGCGGATTTACAGAAAAGGTTATCACGTACGTCAATAATAACCAATAATTTTTTGATCAAAATCCTCCATGGTCACGGGGCATAAAGTTCGTCCCCATGTTATTTCTTATGAAAGATTTTTGCCGATGGGACCTAGCTGGAAAATAACCAAGTGTGACAATTTGTGGGGTTATGGTGGCCTTAATAATTTTTCTGTTTCTTTGTTAATTCATAACTAGTTATAGTATGAATGAAATATATAATTTTTTAGTTTAGCGGGTGAATAACTCTTTAAGGTCGACACAAATAAAAAAATATGTTGAACTAGAATTTTTTTAAATGGCAGTGCAAATACAATAAATGAACGTGTACAGATGTTAAAAACAATCAATATCCCTATTTAGATTAACCATTTAAGTACAACGGTCAGTGACGTTTAGTGTTTTGGGTGAGCTATTCGAGTATAACAGTTAAAGAGTGGAAAATTAATCTTAGAACGTTATCACATACTTTACATACGAATATATTTCCAATACATACGAGTGCATACAGAGTACATAATATTATGATGTGTTGATGCTTGTCAAGTTATTATCGATATCTTTTTATTTAAATGCTAATTATCTGTTAACACAACCACGTAAAGTTTTAGATGTAGCAACTTATGATGTAAACCCCTTATTGAGCGATGTCAAAATGAAAAACAAACAGTTGTGTATATTTCCCTGTCACACAAGGAATTCTTCGTCTTTATGGTAACCGTCACTACACTTTTGCAAGAGATGCTTGCAATTCATATTTAAATTATTTTTAAAACTTTTTACTAAATCATAAATACTATTAACCTCAAAGAATGAAGTTATCGTTTATGATGAGTGAAAATATAAATGGATGTACGGGGATGATACGTAAGGATTTCTCTTATAAACCAAAGACTCATGATATGCATAATTAAGCTTTGTGTAGGAAAGCGCTATAGACGCTCAGTCTCATATCTTACACCCCGAGCACTAGCGGGCCGATTAGAACCCATCATGAAGGG
Organism: Sweltsa coloradensis; assembly: GCA_024449915.1. Classification (NCBI taxonomy): domain Eukaryota; kingdom Metazoa; phylum Arthropoda; class Insecta; order Plecoptera; family Chloroperlidae; genus Sweltsa; species Sweltsa coloradensis. The sequence goes on along the minus strand of JAMZAV010000818.1, from coordinate 236,012 downwards.
AGAAAATCATTTCACTGCCACATAGATACTTCCTCTAGTTGTCTAATCTGATAACGATGTAAGTGGCTGTGGAGTTGTGTTTGTTGTTGAGCGGATGGTCGAGCACCGCCGTCTGTATGTAAATGCACAAATTTACGTACATTTAGACGGCTGTTTTCACATTTCATGCTGGCTTCTAATTGGCACGCTCCCCTCTGTCATACCAGAGTCGATAAAGAAGTTTCTCCTTTGGGGAGGTCCCCTTACTCCCAAGTCAAAACGGAATCTAACGTCCTGCGCGCTGAGAGCGGCTCCAATGTGAAACTAATAAAAGCACTGCACGCTAAATACGGTCAGTAGATTATCGATGTGCAGTGACGCTGAAATCAACAAACAACAGACGAAACGTCAAACTTCAATTTTATTTCAATCATATTAGCCCTGGGCCCTAGTCTTTTAAAACGATTTACTTTTGATTTATTATTGTACTATAAAGTGTTGCGCAGGCGTCACTGACATTTTCGTGCGAAATAAATTGAGATATGCCTTGTTTTAGCCTAACGTACGTAAGTGTAGCCTAGGCCCAAGGCCACAATACAGTTTTCAGACGTAAGTACGCCCTTGGCATTCAAATCGAAACATTAAAGGGGTATTTAACCGCTAAACTCAAAAAATATATTTAATTCAGGCTAACTAGTAATGAATTTAGCAATCAACAGAAAAATTATTGGGGCCACCATGACCTCCCAAAAAATTGTCAAACATGACATTTTTCGAGCTAGGTCCCATCGGCAAGAATCTCCCATAAGAAATAACATGGGGACGATCTTTATGCCCCGTGACCTTGGAGGATTTTGATCCAAAAAAATATTGGCCATTATTGACGTACTCTACAGCCTTTTCTGTAAATTCTCTATATTTTGTTTTGTAATTTGGGCAAGTGGTTCGGTCAAAATTTTCTGTTTTAACAAGATGGGGTGTGATTTTGGAATGCATTTTTTTGCGTGTTTGAGGGTATATTTGGGCACAGTTTCAAGACACGATGTTATAAAGGGGCATTTTAGATTGGTACTATGCTCTAGTATCTATGTGGACCAAAAAAGAAGCAGGTTAAAGCCGATTTTAGAAATTTCCTAAAACACCAATTTTTGCAAATTTCTGGATCAAAAAAATTAAAAAATTCGTGTTAAATCACAGTTACAAGATATAATTTTTTAAACGGTCATTTAAGTGCAGTATTGTGCTATAGATCACGTGGTAAAAATAATTTTTGTGGTTTTTAGAACCATTTAAGCAATCCTGATTGTCGGCCTAGGTCCTAGGCTTAGGTCTACTATAACAGAAATATCCTCATCAATAAAGAGAGTTTGCTTTATGAGAAAACATTCGCCAATATTCGATCGTATTTAATGTTTTGACGTTTCCGCCATTTGTCGTCATCGACTGTTAACTATTAGAAAAGTGACGTAGTTTTATTGAAGTAGTTCCATCAATCGTCACACAGAGTCGCGCGGAACGTTAGATTCCCAACGCCAAAAACCGACTTTTTATTTAACCCAGGGCGGTATAGGGAGTTGGAGGACCTCCCCAACGGGGAAACTTCTTTATCGACTCTGGTCATACTGAGAGTCTAGCATATTAATTGAATGTCATTGCCAAATACTGATTGACACAATATGAAACAAGTAAGGATAATTATTGTAGTTATTACAGTAACAAGTAACAACACACACATAATCTATGAAGAATATTTTTATTGGTTATACAGACTTCAAGCAATGGCTGGCTCTACATTGTCAACGTAAAGTGATAAATATTAAGTAAAGAAGACAAAAGATAATTTCACGACTGTGACCGTGATACATATTCGTCAGTACAGAAGACAAAAGGTATTATTTCAGATTGTGGTTGTATTAGAATCAAGTCGTACTTCAGGCGGTGAGAGTCTTGAGACGCGCATCATACTTCTGCCTTGTAGCTTCCGCTAGGGTCGTACTTCGCTTCCAGCTCTGCCCAGACTGCCGGCTTGTTCTTGAGAAGGAAGCTGAGCACCTTGTCGGACCCAATCTTCTGCTTCTCGCTGCATTGAGCGCAGTCGTTGGTCAGCGCGTCGGGGATGCTAGCTGAAATACAAGGTTAAAATATTAATTTATTTTGATTTTATCTGTGCCCAATTTACAACAAGACACATTTCCCACAAGTGCAATTCACCAAACATTAAAATTACGTAACGCAACAAAACAATACAATATAAAATTAGTAACGTAAAGATGACTATAAAAATAATATAAACATGAATGTATGTATGTTTGAGTGTATTATTGTGTGTGTGAGTGGTTCATTGTTATTCTAATTTTTAAGTTGACTCAAGACATTCAACGAGCAGTATTTTATTATGCAAACCAGAAAACTCATAAACAAATTTCGCCAAACGTTAATAAGTATTATAAACGAAAGCACTTCACAAACATATTACGCAATTTCTCAATTTCGTTAATCGGGAAACACTCCCGTAGGTGTAATTGATTTTATGGAAATCAATCCAGAAGTAATGCAATGTTTTTCACGTTTTTCTTATTTTTGCTTTTATCATTTGACGGGAGTTAACATAACTGTTAGTTTTGCAGGCCAATATAACAACAACAAAAGTTTAAATGTGATTTTATTTGAACTTAAGTTTTGTAATATAATAATATTACATATGTTTATGTATATCCAGAGACTTTTCAGGAAAATCTTATAGGACGTTTTGTTGTTCGGGCGACAATATAACTTTGAGTTATGAGCGTTCGTTTCCGGGACTAGTTGCTTGGTAGTTTTTAGTTGTGCAACTCTTAACAAGTTAATAGCCCTTCCTTGACCTCCTAGGGTTGGATCTCCATGCGCATGCGCCTACACTGCTCATTAAACGGAAAGTAGCTGGCGTAAGTGGACAATTATTATATTATAGATGGGGAATCTCCACCGTCATTACTTGAGCATTATATGTTTGAATTGATTAATTGCACTATACATTCACAGAACACAAAGGGGAAATCAATTTTATATCGCATTTTATTTATTTATTTATTTATTTATATATTAAGAGGATATAGGACATGAGTTTTAAGCAAATTTCTGTTCTCTCGGCAGACTGACACCACAGATGTTTGAAATTTTGGGTAGTTATCCACGGACGCGTATTAACACTTTACCAAAAAATACTTTTAAATCATTTAAAACGATTAAATTGACTTTCAGGATTTTGGATTTCGTTAAAAAGTGTAAAATTGACCATATTCGTGGATTGCTTTTGGCTGTTTATCATAAAATATTGAAGAGTTGTACAGTGTGCATGTATGCTTTATTGACAGCTATGTATAAAGTTTCATATTCGTCGGATTCTAACCGGCCGAGCGAATAGATATTATTTTGCCAACTGTCGACATGTGGTGTCCTATTCCCTCTAACGTCTATCCTATATTCAGTTATAGAAAGTGATTTACAGAGGAGGGACCTTGGCTAGGAGACGGAGTTTTATGTTTTGTTTGGTTTGTTGCCTTTTGAAGAGTACTGAAAGTACCCGAGATATTGCTTTTCCTTTAATTTCATATATTAATTTATTTAAAAGAACATGATAAGTCCAAATACTGTTTATACTTATTAAATAAAACTAATTTCATAAATGCAGACACCGAAATCAACTATAGTTAAGTAAAGTTTTTTGGTAAAATTATTTGTGTATTATATTGGGTGTTGTTTTATATTATGTATTGTTAATAACTTAATATAGTTGATTGTTCTTGTGGGACATTGTGTCCTGTTCTAATGTGACCACAAAATAATAAAATAATAATAAATAATAACTAGGAAAACGTTATACACACAAAAGTACACACAAGTCGTTGTTAGATGAGTGAGCGAGCCATGTGTTTAGTACCCGGGAACATTCCCTTATTCCTTTCCTCTCCCTCTGAGGCTGGATCAATACAGCATCGGTATTTCCTCCATAGCCTATTAGGCTAGGGAATAGGGAGGTAAATGTTCCAGGATACTCTACAAATGGCTCGCGCATTCGTCTAACAACGACTTTGGCGTTTTCCTAGTAATAATTATAATAAAATCCAAGACGTACCTCAACTGAGATATTATCTTAAAATCAACTTTAAAATGATTAGGACGAAGTAAAACACACAATTTAGCATATTATAAAAATATACTTTCCCCAGATGGTAATAATCTGCATAGTTCGCACGCAAAAATATATACACAAAATTGTACTAGATTGTCAGCATTACTATACTGGTTTGTGATTACTTCGAAATTTACGAAAATCTACTATTATCAAAAACTAATTGTTTGTTTTTACAGGATTTTATAATTTTTTTAAACGCACTTTTTACAAAGTCTTTACTTACAAAAGCTCTGTTAAACATTAGAAGATCTAGTAGAAGTTTGTTAAATAGTAGACGAGTTTATTTCATAAGATAAGATATCCTTTCAACCGCTAGTGTTGTCCAATTCGTACAGTTCTATATAGTTTCTAAACTTATTTCTAAATTGTACGATTGATATCAAATACATATTATATTTTACATATTTAAGACTTAATTTTGGCAAATTATGTATTGTTGTACTTTTGTTTAAATGTTTGGTAAATTTGTCAAAGCTTATTATTTGTGTCTAACATGTAAATTGATCTGAAATAATGTGAAGAATGCCCGAAAGTAAATTGACGGCCCCAGTTTTTAAAACTGGCAGTGTGAGAGGAGACCAAAATTTGGGAACATATAATATCCATTGATTTATAAATCGTCAATCCCATAGTAATTACACTTATGCACGTGAGAACAGAATTAATGTAAAACTGCCAAATTGTTGAATTAAAAATCTATATGACTTGAAATCGCTAAGTATGAAAAATAATGTTGAAACGTTATTTCGAGTAAATACAATTGTAAAAACAAACAATTACGCTTGTGTGTTTATCGATGAATTGGTTTGATTGATTGAATTGATTGATGATGTCAGCTATGGAGCTTCATTTACCGAAATTTTAAATATTATAATATTACGTCGTAATAGAAAGTACCGTCGCATTAGGGTATAAGGGGTTGGGAGGATTCGACTCCTTTTAAAAGTTAAAAGCTAGATGGCTGAGCTCAGAAAAGCTGGTTTTTACTCAGAACGCATGTTAATCTGGATCACTTGGAAGCTCTATCGTGTGTCCTATCAGGTTGTGGTTTGTACCAAAATGTCATGTAAGAATGTAATAATTTGCGCTTTTAATGCATATTTTCAAAAAATGGCTCATTTTTGTTATAATGCGACCAAACATGTAATTGATAGTAATTTCCCAAGCTTGTGTATAGGAGACAATAATTATTTGAAATGTTAAAATGTGTTCTGACAGCGACATGCTCTTTCTTCACAACCTCTAAAAAATTCAAACTTTTTGGCTGAAAATTGGAGATCGATAAGTGATTCAGAATGCCTTTCAAGCGATTTTTAAAATGGACATTTACAAATTTGGCCCCAAGTTCAAACAAGCGTCGTAATTTAAAAAAATTAAAAATTAACCTAATCACTTACTCTTGAGCAGCTGACCATCCGGGGTGCACTTTCCCTTATCCAGCAGACAGTTGACGTAGTTCTGGAGAAGTCGATCACTCCTGAGGACGTTGTCCAGGTCAATGTCGTCGTACTTTGTATCGAACGCCTTCTGCCTGGTCACCCTGCCAGCCTCGGCGACAACCACAAGCACCACCACACAGAATGCAAGACGAACAGACACCATCTTGACTCGGAGTTTGTCTTTGGAATACACCCTAACGAGGTAGCTCGCTAACTATTTATACCGGCTAGATGAACATTAACTATTCGCCTTGGAATACGATTAGTACTTGCAAATGCATTACGACAAATTATCTTCGATTCTATGGAATACTCATAATAAACAACTGAGTTTTTTGCTGTAATGATCGTAATGATTTTACCGTGTTCTAACGTTTTTTTATATTCCACATACGAAGAAGAGTTATTCATAAACATATGCATTAAGTGATAAATCGGACCTATTGTACTTGGCAATCTTTTGACCTACATCCTTGAATAGGGAAATGAGTAAGCGAGAGATTGATTATAGTTATTGATATCGAAGAAAAAATGAATATTCAATGAAAAACGAGAGGCTTTTCAGGTAAATCGAATCAAGAGAGGGAAAGGGTTGAAGAACATTAACTTGAGAGAGGGTGTTCGTTGGATCTGCTCTATAACTACTCAGATCTTTTTTTTTTTACGAAATAGCCGTTCGTTTAACGAGATCACTTTCTCGAATTGCGTTTTTTGGACTCGAGTAACTTGATCTAGAGCAGTAAGATCATGATTTTCTTGATTGGACTTTTAAGGAGTAAGTTAAAGCAAGTTTGATTTAATAGCGAATTACACGTGTTATAAAATGGCTTCCCCGATGTCAACGAGATTTTTCTTTTTGGATTAATTTTACTTTTTTAGAGTAGATCTTCGCCCTAAGAAGCGTTTTTTTTTTTTAAACACGAGATAATGTGATCTAGCTTGCTCGAGATATTTTGATTTTTGAGCCTAATTTTATGTGATCTGAGAAACGATTTGAGTAACTCCTGAGTAACGGCCAGCGAATAGGCCTAATGTATACTCAAATATGATTTTTTGGTGAAATGGTTGTATTTCCTGTACTCTCATGCTATTGGTTGTATTCCTGTACTCTCATGAAAAAAGGTGTTGGAAATTAAGGGTTTGGTTAGTTGGACAAAGGCGCGCCAACCGTTAGGTCAGTATGCGCCACTCTTAGCCTTATGGAGTAGGGAGGAAAAACCTATGCTGGTCAGAACCAGTCACGGGTAGGGGAGGAAAGGGGGTGGATCGTGGTCGTCATCGTCTTTGTCTTCGTTATTGTTGTCATTGTCGTAGGCATTGGGGAGGTCGTCAAGGGGAGAGGGAGGGGTCCCCAACGACGATTACCAGAGCTCACCTCGAATATTGGGGAATAGACCTAATACGCCCCAACTTACTAGCTGATGTTTCAAGATGAAGAAGTGCCAATTCTACTCCGGGCCTAGAGTGGGGGCAGGGTCTCCTATACAACTGTAGTGGAACTTTTGGGTAGCTGACTTTAGCACTCTTGTCCTCATGAATAATTGGCACTTTGGGGTTTGGCACAAACTAGGGAGTTTAGCGCTAATAAAGACCTATAGAATAAAGGTTTGTTATGTGTGAAATAATTGACCATTTTAAATAAATTTATGTTATTAATTATTTGCGCACATGGGAAATCTATGACTAATGCCGTAATGCATTTAATCGTTTGTGATGATGCATTTTAACATTTTCCTCCTGAATTTGCATAATCATATTCAATTTATAGATAATTGTTCTTAAACCTTGTGCATTATTAAAAGAATATGAGCAAGCACATTTTCAAGGTTTCTCGGTTGGAAAAATATACACTGCAGATTTTGTATTCGACTGTTAAAATATTTAACACGATTTATTTCAATTATAATATTCTGAACTCTGGATTAAGTTTAGTTATCACTCCATTTAACATGTATTATTTTTGTTTTATTTATTTTATGTTACTTAATTTTGTTTTCGTATGAATTAATAGTTTGTAAATGCCTAATCAACCTAAGTTTCGAACTAAAACAATTTAATACATTCACGAAAAACCATTATTCGAAAAATAACGGTGCAGTCAGCTTGGATTTGGAATAAGTTATGCCCGTGGGACTACCCCAAAATTTATATAAACCCGGCACCTCTACCAAGCCAAGAAGGAGAGACGCTGTGTAAATGTGTTTGGGTATCATTTTCGACAATCAGTTGCGTTAGTAACTTCTCTCACCATTTTTAGTAACTTCGTGGTCGTGCTTGTTTTGAGAATATAAGGGATTAACCATAGGCAAGAAAACAAAGACTCGTTCACCTCATTATTTATTATTGAGGATTATTTTTGGTAAATCTCTGTCAAGATTGCCAGAGAACATGCGATTTTAAATTTGAATATTAGTTATCACACTAATTTCCCGTCCATGCCCCCAAAAATCTATAGATACTTGAGCTACTACGATGCAAAAAGCCAATTTAAAGTGCTCAACAATTATTATTACATTAATAACCTTGCAAATAGCTTACAATACTGCAATATCCCCCAGTTATCTTAAAGGAGTGGAAGAATTTTAGTCCAGCTCTATCCATTTAGTTAAAAAAAACAATCCACATTTTAACAAAAGCAATGCCGAGTATACTTTAATGTAATACAAAGACGATTCATGATAAAACAGTGGTACATGACTGATGGGTGAATGAAGCAAAGGAAGAAAAAGGAAAAAAAGAATTGTGATGACTAGAGATTGAGTTGAAAAATTGCCACAAAGGAATAGTTAGAAGAAGGATTTTCAATTTATAATTAAAAGAAGTGACAAACGTTCAATAAATAATTTAGCAAATTTCTTGGGAAACATGCACTGGGATTAATGCGTATAGTAGATTGCTATTTACATGTGATCAAGTAGCCTATATAGATCGAGAGCATGTGTGCATAAGTGGAACGGAATTTTCCATGAATATTTAAACACTAACATTATCTTTATTGACTGAAGAAACCCATTGCACAAAACTTTAATACGAATTGCTGCTAGCAGGTATTGAACCAGTGATCTTCCTTATCATAGTCTTATCTTGGCGTTGCGCATGCTGCTGCGCTAAATATGTATATATGCAAAATATGTCAATTTAATTTAAACGAAAACACGTTAAAATTACTGAACGGAATTTAAATATGGAGGGTGAGGATAAAGTGTCCTGAGAATATGCTTAAATGAGCCAAGAACATGTATCCATCGACTGATTTACGGATCCGAGTGGTTGGAATAAATTGTAGATTAGAATAATAATAACTTTATTCTTGTGTTTTAGCTTAAGAATGAATGGGAGAAGGCATTGAATTAAATATTTTTATAACATATTATATTTTATAATAATAATAATAATAATAATAATAATAATAATAATAATAATAATAATAATAATAATAATAATAATAATAATAATAATAATAATAATAATAATAATTTATCATAGGAAAGCCTTCCCAGGGTGCAATTCATGCCCCTCTTCAGAACTAGGTATGTTGCGGATAGGACAATTGTGAAGGGATGTCCGAGGGCTGTTTAAGAGGACTCAATCCCTTGCAATCGCAATAACGACTGAGGAAAACCTCGAAAAAACCTTCAGTCAGGATTTACGGGATTTAAACCCGATACCTCCCGAATCAGAGCACACAACACTTACCACGATTGGGTCAACACAGAAATAATACAACACGTTATAATGAGCAACTAAACTTTTATTGTTAACAAAATCTATCAACTACTGGTTAGTGGTTTTAAATCCTCTCGTTAAGTTATGGTCCGGTCCGGTCGTATATTATTCTTTCAGCAGTCAGCTCTTAGTTCTTCTTCGCCAGCTTAAGACGGGCCTCGTACCTCTTCCTGTAGACTCCTGAGGGATCGTACTTCTTCTCCAGCTCGCTCCAGACTCCTGGCTTGTTATTGAGGACGTGTTTCAGGACCTTGTCGGAGCCATCCCTCTGTTTCACACTGCACTTTTTACAGTCGTTGAGAAGGGCGTCGGGGAGGTTTCCTGTAACAACAACAAGTAGAGGTTAAAGCTCTTTCAGTACCGAATTAAATTGGTCAAAATTGAGTTATTAAGCAATTTTTTTTTTTAATTATATAATTATATAATTAAGTGGTTCGATTCCCGGTTGGGGCGGACTTTTTTAATTTCTGAATTGTAGTAATTAAAACAATAAAATTTTTCAAATTACAATTTTTTTTCTAAGATTTTTAATGTTTTCCAAAATATATTTTTTCGTGTTTATAGAATTTTGGTAATATTTTGGATTTTGAAGCTTCATTTTAGGTAAAGATGTAAATTTGATGTACTTTCCTAAAATAAGATTTTTTTTCGATTTTTTTTTGCATATTTAACATTTTTTGTGTCTCAAATAGTAACAATACTAGAAACATATTATTACTTTTCCGGGACAAACCAAATTTTTTCCCATATTTAGCCTTTTTAGCAGATGTGTATTTTAAATATTATCTAATAAAGGCACTTTTTGTCTAATCGGGATGGGAAAAAAGTATTTATTTTCAATGCACTAAAAAAAATTGGGGTCAAATTGAAAGAAAACTAGCTTTTACCCGGGTGTAAATTTTGAAAGTTAATGTTTATGATCATGGACGGTTGGACTGAAAGGGTTAAGACGTGACCTTCGGGGAGAATAATAATTCTATTGATTACTAGGCCGCTTTGCTAACGCTTTTTCCAGTTGCGTTGATGGATGAGCTTTTATGGTAGATTATCGTTGCCCTAGAACTACGATTTCCATGAGAAATATTTCTTAGATTGTCCCTTAAATATTATAAAGTATCTTAGTTAAGTGATTTTAAACGTCCCCATAATGTTTCATCAAGATCGGAGTCACGATGGAATATATCACGAAAATTTCGCATTAAAAATCGATTAAAATCTTAAGTACGATATTCATGAGATATACTTCCTCGATTTTACCCAAAAATTTGTCAGATCTAAGTTTGACATTTCAAAAGTCCCATCCAATTTTCATCAAGATCGCATAATATGCCGTTTGCCCGGTAAAGAGCGAACAAACAGACAAAAAACCAACCAACCAAAAACAAAAACAAAACAATAAAAAACTCACGAGATTTTTTTCGGGGTAAGTGAAATTGAAGTCTTCGCTTCGCTCATCCAATGAGACTTTAAGCAATACAATACAAAACAATCAATCAATCAAAAACCTTTACAACAAAAATGGCATGGTTCATTCTTTTATGGCTCGTTCTTTAACCTGACTAGTGAATCAATACAAGATTATAAATACACAAAGAAATAATACATATAGATTTTAAAAAATCACATGTGACTAAGTGGGTAGACTTTAAATACAATTTATTTATTTTTATTTATGCAAAATATTCAAATAAAGGTGATAAACAATCACATCACTATTAACGTTTAAAGATAAACTTTGTAATAATGCTACAGTAAAGTCAGTGAAGTAACAATGACGTACGTATTATTCTTTTCTCCTCCTACGTTCTGAAGTATTCATCGATGCTGGCTGTCATCTGTGCTGTGTGTTAATACTAGGAAGCTTTGCAAACGCTTTTTCAGGCGCGTTGTTGGATGAGCGTATGTGTTTTTAAACGAAAAAGCGTAAAATTGCAATTTTTATGAGAAATTATTTTTCGATTGCGCTCAAATTTCACACAAATATATAAATTCATAAAATTAAGGTTCTATGAAAATAGAATTACAATCGGATAAAGCAATAGAATTTTTTTTAACAAAAAAAGCGTAAAATTGCGATTTTCATGAGAAATTATATTTAGATCGCGCTCAAATTTCACATCATTATATTAATTTATGAAATTATTGTTCTGTGAAAAAATCATTACAATCGGATAAAGCATGTAGGTGTTATAAGTCGAATAATGTTTTAAAAATATTTAAAAAATCGTAAAATTGCGATTTTAATAAGAAATAATTTTTCGATTGCGCTCAAAAACGTGGCAGTTCTAAGTTCAGAGATTTCGAAGGCCTCCAGCCGGAATCGTGTTAACAAACAGACAAGAAAAAAACAGCAAAAAAAAACATTCCGGATATTTACTCCAGTGTAGTGAAATGGAATCTTCGCTACGCTCGCTACGCTCATCCAAAAATATTGTTTTACTATAATTTTTTAAATGTTTATGTTTGGGATTGATTCATGATTATACCAGAAAGGTTATAATAAAATTGTCTAGTCCATGTATTGAATAAAATGCTTCTCTAATTGTTTAATGTGATGGGGAGCGCACTGTAGTGCTAGTTTATGACTTGTGTTGTGTGTATTAAGATGAATACCATTTTTAAAAGATTCAGGATTTTTTACCGACAGTTGTGGCTCCACAGACCTAGATAAAACACCATATCTAGACCGCTACTCTTAGGACAGAATGTGCTAGTTAGAAGCTCCAATGTTGGCTCAAGCGTTGGGCGGGCAACTCTTCTTCTGGAGGTCGCGGGTTCAAATCCCATCGAGACCGGCAATCCTCACTGAAGGTTTTTTCCGAGGTTTTCCATAGTCGTTTATGTGAATGCAAGGGATTGAATTCTCTTAAACAGCCCTCGGACATCCCTTCACCTGATGAGGGGCATGAATTGCACCCTGGGCAGTGGGTAGGCTTCCCACAAAAAAGTTCCAAGTAGAATATTAATTTGAATTAATTTATTCTATTTGTAAATAGACAAAACATAATATATACTTTTTTAATGTGCTTATTTAATGTGAAACGATAATCAATGATTTGTTTTATATCCACATTCAGTTTTATAATCAAGTTCTTTTAAACTCATTTAAGTGTTCACTATAATCTTAATGATATGCTTATATATTGCCACAAATGTAGACATTATATACAATTTCATAATGTAATTGTTGGTTGTGCCTTTATCATTCTGCTAACGAAGTAAACACCAATTCTAAATTATTAGATGTAACACTAAATGCTATGCATGCATGATTTAAGTTTGAGCTATTAAAATAAAACAATATTTTCTCTTCGAAATCTGTTAAAGTTTTAAAACCTATAGCGTGACCTGGAATTTGAAGCTCTGGGTAGCATAAACCAAATAGAAAAATCCAATGGATGATCCCAATGGACCTACGCATGCTAATAAATTTTTCTTGGGAAACCTCCAAGGGTGCAATGCATACCTTTTTTTAGGTGTAAGAGTATTGGAGCGACAATAGTGATTTGTGAAGGGTCCGAGGGCTGTTTAAGAGGCCTCAATCCCTTTCATTTTCATTAACAACTGAGGAAAACCACGGCAAATAGCTTCAGTCATGATTGTCGGTTTCGACGATATTTAAACTCGGGACCCCCGAATCAAAATCACGCGCTTAACGCTCGAGCTAACACTGTAGGTTATAGGAAGCATTAAACTCAATGGATGAATCCAATTAACCAACGCATTTTGGAAGCATGAACTCAATGAATAAACCTCATGATGAACACTATGGACAACCCATGGAAGCATTTAGCTCAATGGAACCTACGCATTTTGGGAGCATAAACTCAATGAATAAACCTAATGGATGAACACTATGGACAGACCCATGGAAGCATTTAGCTCAATGGAACCTATGCATTTTGGGAGCATAAACTCAATGAATAAACCTAATGGATGAACACTATGGACAGACCCATGGAAGCATTTAGCTCAATGGAACCTACGCATTTTGAAAGCATAAACCCAATGGATTACTCCAATGAACTAACGTATTTTGAAAGCATAAACGCAATGAATAAACCAAATGAATGAAACCAATGAACATACGCATTTCGAAGCATAAACGCAATGAATAAACCAAATGGGTTGAGCCCAAATGGACCTACGCATTTCGAAAGCATAAACTTAATGGATTAAACTAATGGATGATCGGCTATTGACTGAACCTCACTTTGGTAACAACTTACAGTGAGAGTTGTGGCGGCTACCGAAATAATGAGACCTCCCGATATTATTACTTTTACAATTTCAAAACTATCTCTACAATGAATTTATGTGCATTTTGTTATTGTTGTTCTGCAATAAGTCCTCAATTAGAATTTATACCAATCTTTCTTACTTGGGCTATTAGCTTGAAAATACTTTAAATTTAATGTCACCCGCTGAAAATTTGGATTTATTTACCACTTACTTTTGAGTTCCGCGCCGTCAGGACTACACTTGCCCTTATCTAACAAGCAGTTGGTGTAGTTGGCAACTAGACGGTCGCTCTTGAGAATCTCGTCCAGATTAACGTTATCATACTTGGTGGTGTAACCTGCCCTGCGCACCCTGGCGGCCTCGGAAGCAACCACGACTAGGACCACGCAGAATGCCACTCGAATAGACACCATCTTGGTTCGGACTTTGAGTTTAGAATATACTCTGCTCTCATACTCGACCAGTATATATACTAGTCGTATAAACTATATTAAGTGCCCACCTTGGCGAAGCGCCGCTGGCTTTTTCAAGAAGGTAATGAACTTAAGTCTCAATAAAATTACGCGATTTTTCGTAGAAACAATTCCAGTTTTTTATTCTCCTCTCTTTGTTTATTTTTGTATAAAGTGCAATCACTGTTGTAAGTAATGGAAGGGTTCGATCTATCAAGTTTTTAGAACCTAGTATTAAATTAATGATTACATGTCAGCATGAAGTTCAACGATTTCCGTTTTTTTTTTAATTTTTCATTAACATTTTTTATTACATTTTCTATTTTGTATGCTCATAGTTGGCTTGAACGAGAGACGGGACGAGAATGATGCACAATGACGGTGTAAGACATGGTATAATTGGATTACGACTTAATGGTATTGTAGACGTTTTGCTTCACACCTCATATCTTATATTGGCTTTTGCAGAAAATAAACAACCACCAAACCACACTTAATTATACTATCTCAGTACGATATATAATGAGACGTGCTTAAATCTTTCTTATGCACACCACATCATTAATAAAAATAACTTTGTTGGTAGATATATTGCTTTACGTCAGGGATTGCAAAGTGGCCATAATCCAGTAGCTGTGTAGCTCTGTTAAAGACATTGTTGCAGATAAACAAATTGCAATAAAAAGTTCAGATTAGGATTTATTTCTAATTTTTTTAAAAAGTTTATTTGGATTATGGGCGCGTCAACCTTTGTGTCATAATGCGCTACTCTAGCCTAGGGGATATGGGGAGCAGGTGCCCATGCTGGTCAGAACCAGACACGGGTAGGGGGAGGAAAAGGAGGATTCTCACGTCGCGGTAGTCATCGTCTTTGTCATCGTCACCGATAGTTGTTTCAATGTCATCGTCGTCGAGGAGGTCGTCAAGGAAAAGGAGAGGTGTCCCCGACGACTATTGCCAGAGCTCGCCTCTAGTTTCGGGGAGTTATATACTCTTATCTTACTAGCTGATGTTTGCGAGGTGGACATTTTTCTCTTGAATCGTCTTTTACGATTAGCTGAGCCATGCTCTGGGTCAATTCTACTCCGGGCCCAAAAGGAGAGTTGCGAAGGTGAAATTTGTTTTTGCGCGGTGTATCGTAGGTATCGTCGCTCTACAAATATCTTTACTCCTTTAGTTGATACTATGGCGAATTAACTTGACAGTACCATAAGTTACTTAACTTTTAGTATGCATTTTTATTTTCCAAATGCTTCTATTGGATCGTATTTATTTATGAGTTCAAGGTAATGAGCTCTGGTGTTTCATTATAAACATGAGTTTGCACATTTTCAAGGTGTATTTCTTTTACATACCTACAATAAAATAAACATTGGTAAATTTACGCGAGTAAAACAAAATCTAGATATTTTATTTTATTTGTTGTCGAAGGTTTCTAAAGTCAGGTTCACCTTAGGTTTGCTATGTAGAAAAACACTATTGCGTAACTTAGGCGAATATTTAATTACATAATTAAAACAATTATAATTAGATACACTGCACGCAAATGATCGTTTTTTTGTTCGTCTTCTAGTTAAATTTATTTTATTTTGGAAATCATATTTATCTTAATCACTTTTTGTTTGGTAGTGGCTTGTCACGTACAATTTGCAAATCACGGCAAGTAATCTACAAAGATCATGTAACGGAAGCTCAAGATGTACAAATAAAAATATGTTTTTTCTTTTTTTTCACATTTGTTTCACGGCCAGTTGAAAATTGCAACGTAATTTAGATTTAGGCAAAGAATTAGAGAGAAAGATAGAGTTTAAATACCTGGGCAGTATGTTACAGTATGTGAAACTTGATCAAGAAAGAAGGAAAGAAGGAAAAAGGATTAGGCCTATGTCCAAAAAAGGCAAACTGCTAGTGTACAAATTATATTTCGTCAGCGACCTGGAATCTGGGAAAACAAGGCGAAAATCGTTTAGTTGTCTCAGAATTGAAATTCCCAAGAAGTGTTTTGAAGGTAACTATACAATGGATAAATTGAAAACTAGTGGGATAAGGAAGGAACTGGTTCTTGAAAGTTTGAGGTGGCGTATTGAAAGAGAGCAGCTGAGATGGTTTGGACACATGAAAGGAATGTGAACTGAAAGAATGCCAAGAAGAGAATATGCAAGTTAAGCAGGGAATAAATAAAAGTAGGAAGACCAAAAGATAGATGGATTGACCAAATTAAACAAGCATAGAAGAGAGATATGTTTCTTGGTGGGAGGTAGAATTAGGAAGATAGTGGGAAGATCGGAAGAAATGGAGAGATTTGGTAAAAACGCAGCAATAGTATATGGAAGAGAAGAGTTGTCAGATGAAGAGGAGGCTTAAGAAGTTGTGTCCGGTCTGGCTATAACCGGCAGCTATGAAAGCCAAAATGGCCTGAGTAAATGGAGCTACCTCTCCCCCCAACCTGTACATTATTTTGAAAATGGTGACGGATAAAAAAAAAATCGAATGATAATATAGAATATTATTTTCTCCAAATTTAGGTTTCTATGTCTAAGTATATTGAATGAGGACAGTAGAAAGGGATGATCAGCCACGATAAGATGTAAATCAATTAGTCAAGAAGATACCTACCGTTATCGACCTCGCTCGAGAATATTTGGTTCGTTTTGGAGTCGTTATATTCACAGAGCCATCACTCGATGACGTCATCTAACAGGCCGTGGGGAAACATGACGGGCCTATTTCACTTTAGCATTTGGCCTTTGTGACTTTTAAACATCGGGCCCAGGGCATATAATATTAGACAATGCTGGTATATATTTATGGATTCCCCTAAACACTGCTATAACCTTAGCGCAGCATTTTTTGTAAGTGTAGAAATAATTCAGGCAGTTTTTCTAGTGACATAAATAGGGCAAGCCGTCCACTCCTTGCCCATCCTCTGGATACTAGCTTAGTGTGACTTTAAATGTACCTTTTAGAACAAATCCGAGATTTGCCAAGTGAGTTTCGGTGGTGTCGGTAAAATAATAAAGTCTTGGTTTACTTTTGACGCCTAGTGTACAAGGCTATTCTAAATCTTTTGACCGAGGAACAAAAACAAGAAAATTTGTTTCATAAAATCATCACTTTTCTGTCCGCTTGTGCTTGCTCCACGATTCAAGCTAACTAAATCCAAACATGACGTCCGATTAACATGTGTTTAGGCAGGCATTGCACTTCAACAATGATGTTGCATAATGTTTTTGGTGACCCAGAGTATCGAGGCCCCAAAGTTTATAAATTTACGAACCGGCATCTCCACCATTTTAAAATTTGTGGACGAGCATCGATGTTTTTATGGTAAGGTAACCCGTCACCAAAAACAAAAAGATCGACGAATGACGAATAAGACTATATTTGTATTTGTGTATTCTTCGCCGCATCGCTCCCTTTTTTTGGATGTTCCCTTAAAGTTAATAAATTAATAAATTAAAATATATTATTTCATTTGCAACAAACAAAAATGCCATTGCACTACAGAACAAATCAAACATAGTGCGTTTAAAGTTAAAAATATATTTATGGTTGGTTATTTTGTAACTTTTTTAAATCTGTAGGAAAATTGAAAATAGAAATTGCCGTTTGCCGTGTAAAGATCAAAATAACACGTAAACTTACACAGGAAAAAACACACCTAATTTATGTGTTTAGAATGTATCATTCAATAAATATTTTGATTTTGAGTATTGGTGAATTTCACGAATGTGTCACGATATTATTCAGATGGAGCAGTTAATTCTCAAAACTAGTTTCCAGCTTCCTTGTTTAACATACGCAACTTCATTCAATATGCGGTTTATCCCAACGAGTAGTGACGTATGTTGTTTGTTTTCTACACTGTTAAAAAAATGTCACTGCACTCTTCTGGGAATCCCGATACATAAATCACAAAACATACTCGGTATTCAAATAGTAAACTTGTTCTATGAATCGCAGAGAATATTGTTGATTTTGTTACGTAAACCGGTCAGGCTGTCACCAACACTCGCACAGCGCACGTTAGGCCATATTCTGTGACGCATGCTCAGGACCGATTAAAAAAATAGCGTTAACATTAAACCAGTTTTGAAATTGCTTCAGAAGAAATCACGACAGTTTTATCTTAGGTTTCAAGGATCGCAAAACATGAAAACAGTCCGATCTTGCATTCTGTGCATTGTACACAACACTCTATCGGTATCAAATAAAATAGCTAGCATTGAAATATAAATTATTCACTCGTATAATTATTTACCAGGAAATGTATAGGTAACGATTTAAAAGTGTGATTGTGATTGTTGATGACTTACAGAAATAATAAATACCCACACTTATTTAAAAAAATATAGTTTGACAAATACCAAACAAAAAGTACAGAAATGGCATTGAGTATAACTGTATAACGTTCAATAGTTTGCTTATGTGTTTGTTCTTTACGAAAGTTTTGAATTTTCTTAACAGCATTGTGTTCGAATGGACGAAGTTCGAAATCTCAATCGAATAAGCATGGGAACGCTACGATTCGAGCCGAAAATGTACGTTCGTACTTTTTAAACTATAGCTTACGCCTTCATTTTTTGATCAATCAACACAATTCCTTTTACACAGGTACTCAAAAATGTGTTAAAAATCCTTGTACATTGCAATTGTTTTATTAAAAAAATCTTGGCTTCGAATGGTCACACAAAATCTGGACCAATAATAGCAATGTCTGTGGACTTAAGGAGTAGAGAAATAAGTTTTTATGTCAAAGTGTGTAAACAAAACAAAACAAAAATTGATTTCCTTTCATGTAATCCGAAAAGTACGTAAGAAGTTCACTTTGGACGCTGAGCGTCGCCATCCAAACTTGTAAAAAGTAGTAGACTATTACCTGGCAAAAAATGTATCTTCGTCAATATTAATTATAAAAAAATTAATTATTAAAGCACTACCTATTTAAAGTAACCATTCATTGTTTTTTAAATTACTGCAAATTAATGGCAACACGACTAGAATTATCTGTTGGCAATAGAGCGTATGCCCACCAGACAATGGGGTGATCGTGAAGTATTGCGCACGACGATTGCGCGGTGATGCGCAGTCAGCAGTCATGCCGCGCAAAACTAACAAGGCAGACACAACACATACCTCAGTGTCACGATAGTTCTGTTATATAGACACGATCACAATACGGTACAGTTGACGCCACGGACTATCGCGGGCATGACAAGTGTTTAGTGAATTATCAGACAAAATTACTGTCCCACGAAATCATATACTGAGTGGTAGACTCTAAATCCATTTATTTATTATTATTTATGTTTTATTTATTTATTTATTATTTATTTATTTATTATTTCATTTATTTATTATTTATTTGATTATAGTTTCATTTATTTATTATTATTATTATATTTATTACTGGTACGGACACATTTCTGGTGATAAATACAGCACGACTGTAAAGCAAGCAAGTCTTTACGAGACAGACATGTACACGGCACGCTCGTTACACTTAAATTAAGATGTACAACGCTCTGGAGAAAAGTTGAAAATACATACGTAAAACCTAAAATGCACTTTATGCAGAACAACACAACTAAAGTCAGTCAACGCAACGGGAACAAGAATAGGTTGTGACTTAGTAGGGTTTATTACATAAAGTAATTCTGTTTGTTGTATGTTGTTCTGCACAAAAAAATCTGTCATGTGCATTTTAGAATTCACGTATGTAGTTTCAATTTTTCTCCAGAGCGTTGTACATCTTAATTTGAGAGCTTACAAGCTTGCCGTGTACATGCCTGTCTCGTGAAGACTCTTAAAATTAATCTAAACTAAACTACAATAGTTTTTATTCGCTGCAAAATTAACACAAAACGAGGAACGCGTATAGTTTTTACTGCCATGCCATTGATCGAGCACAATCTACTCTAGCAGTAATCAAAATCATTGAGATCTTTAAGACATGGCATGCTCAATGCTCATGCTTATGTATAATTAAACATTATACATTTTTGCACTCCTAATACATTCACTTTACCCCGTGATTTGAGATTTAGTAACACTACTATCGTGAAAATAGTCTGTCGACAACGCTAGTGACAATGATCAATCGACTACTTTAATGAAAGGAGCAAGTGATAACTGCCACCTCAAATTTGCATCATTCCAAATTAAATAGTAATTCCTTACATTTGCTGTGTGTAGTTGTGTATTACATTATAGAAACATAGGCAGACGCCTTAAAATGTGTAATATGAGTAATACTATGAGTATTACCAATACCCAGCTTATACACTAGACCTACTGTCAGATGCGTGCAGCGTTGAGCCAAGCGTATAATTATATTTATTGATCTTTAACAACAGGTATTAACCCACAAGTGTTAGGTAGCTAAAACTAAACAATTCAAATCAATACAAATACGATATATAAATCATTAAATACATGAACAAGTACAATAAAAATGAGGTTATAAAATACAAAACTAGTGAAAGGTTAATAAGGTGACAAGAGTGATAAATGAGTCATGTTAGTAAACTGGCATATACAGCTGCTTTAAATAATTGAAGTTTCATGTGGTTGATGTCAATTTCTTGATTAGTGGTTAATAATTTATTATAGGTGTCTTGAATTCGGAAAATAGGTTAATAGCTTGTTTTGAAAATTATTACACATTTTACACTTTTAAATTCGACTGCTAGTGTTTCTTTAATGAAATACACAACTGTGCAGGAAATGTCAGAAATGCCAGAAATTCGAGATGGCAGTTCTCACTCACTCTTCTCACTATAGTTGTCAATCGAGTACTGTCAGTAACGTTGTCGATAGTAAATAGATCCCCGAGGATACGGCGGCGCGCTGTGGTCGTTGCGTGTTCGCGCATTCAACTCACCAGGCGGCGCGCTGTGGTCGTTGCGTGTTCGTGCATTCAACTCACCAGGCGGCGCGCTGCGGTCGTTGCGTGTTCCTGCATTCAACTCACCAGGCGGCGCGCTGTGGTCGTTGCGTGTTCGCGCATTCAACTCACCAGGCGGCGCGCTGTGGTCGTTGCGTGTTCGCGCATTCAACTCACCAGGCGGCGCGCTGTGGTCGTTGCGTGTTCGCGCATTCAACTCACCAGGCAGCGCGGAGATATCAAACCCTACCGTGACCAGAACTACCGGAGCGCAGTTGTTGTTAGATGATTTCCGTGAATTAAACTTTATCAGACTGCGAATTAAAAGTTGGTAGAGAACGAGATGAACGTTATCTAGTTTGGTCCAGAATAATATTTTAACACAACAAACTGACAATGTCAACCCAAATCAATTCATTCCAGTGTTGTTTATTACTAGGACTAGGAAAACGCTAAAGTCCCGCCGCGTTGATGGATGAGCTTTTTAAAGTTTTAGTTTGCGTGGGATATCTTTACTTTTGCAAGTGCTTTGTTTTTCTGCCGACGCATTGTAGGTGATTGTTGTCAAGTTTCTATTGTTTCTTGTTAATTTGTTATTATTTAACGTAAAAATCTTACATTAAATTAAGCTATATTTCTATGGATTCTGGCTAACTTTTTCAACATTTTCTTTCAAAAGGTACTACATCACCATAACCTTAATGTCCATGTATAATATGAACGTTGTAGCCCCACCCGTTTGGTCAGAATTGGCCCAAATGACACGAAAATATCGCACAAAAAGTCAAAAAACGTATATTAAAAGCTTTATTTCTCTCAATTCTGGCTAACTTTTTCAACTTTTTCTTTCAGAAAGCAATACATCACCATTACCTTAATGTCCATGTGAAATATGAACGTTGTAGCCCCACCCGTTTGGTCAGAATTGGCCCAAATGGCACGAAAATATCGCACTAAAAATCGAAAAAAATCGTAAAAGTACGATATTCATGAGAAATATTTCTTCGATTGTACCCAAAAACGTGGCAAGTCTGAGTTCAGAGAAAACGAAGGTCGTGTCAAATTTTCATCAAGATCGCATATGCCGTTTGCCCGGTAGAGAGCGAACAAACAGACGGGAAAAAAAAACAAAAAAAAAAAACAAAACAAAAGAACAATCGAGCTAAAGTTTTTGGGGGGTCGGTGAAATTGAAGTCTTCGCTTCGCTCATCCAAAAACGCTGAAGTCCCGCCGCGTTGATGGATGAGCTTTTTTAAAGTTTTTAGTTTGCGTGGGATATCTTTACTTTTGCAAGTGCTTTGTTTTTCTGCCGACGCATTGTAGGTGATTGTTGTCAAGTTTCTATTGTTTCTTGTTTATTTGTTATTATTTAACGTAAAAATCTTACATTAAAAGCTATATTTCTATGGATTCTGGCTAACTTTTTCAACATTTTCTTTCAAAAGGTACTACATCACCATAACCTTAATGTCCATGTATAATATGAACGTTGTAGCCCCACCCGTTTGGTCAGAATTGGCCCAAATGGCACGAAAATATCGCACAAAAAGTCAAAAAACGTATATTAAAAGCTTTATTTCTCTCGATTCTGGCTAACTTTTCAACTTTTTCTTTCAGAAAGCAATACATCACCATTACCTTAATGTCCATGTGAAATATGAACGTTGTTGCCCCACCCGTTTGGTCAGAATTGGCCCAAATGGCACGAAAATATCGCACTAAAAATCGAAAAAAATCGTAAAAGTACGATATCATGAGAAATATACGTGGCAAGTCTAAGTTTTGAGAAAACGAAGGTCGTGTCAAATTTTCATCAAGATCGCATATGCCGTTTGCCCGGTAGAGAGCGAACAAACAGACGGAAAAAAACAAAACAAAAAAACAAAAACAAAAACAACCAAGCTAAATTTTTTGGGGGGTCGGTGAAATTAAAGTCTTCGCTTCGCTCATCCAATTAAATACAGTTTTGAATATCCGTTATTTTAATGATCTTATGTATACCTAGGCTAATGTATTTGATTGTTTTGATTTTTTTGCATTATACTTTTTTTTATTGGCATGATGACTGTCAATTTGCGAAACGTTTTATAACTTATTTAGTAAAAAAGTTATTTTCCACGAATCTATTTTTAAACATCAATTAAATTTTAATTCAACAGCACTTTTTAGGTTACAAATAATATAAACGTAGCTATCTTCAAAGTTCTGATTAATTAATTCTTCTTAATTAATTAATTAGTGGGTTTGATTATTAGTAAAACAATTAAAATGAACGTACAGTAGGTCGAAACACTGCATATGGACTCCCAGACAAATTGTTTTCTTGGAATAATAAGTTGCACGGTGTCATGTCGTAAATGTTGTTATCGCAAGGATCGCAAGAAAAGGAGAGTTTAATTTACCTTGGCGTGACTGTCCTCGAGCAAAACTATAAAGCGAAGCTCGCTTCTAGGTGTTTCTTCTATAACGCTCTCGCACTCGCCTTTGACATCGAAACTTAGTTGGATGAGCGAAGAGAAGACTTCAATTTCACTTTAATCACTTACGCCGAGAAATATAACTCGTGTGTTTTTTGTCTGTTTGTTTGTTCTCTACTGGGAAACGGCATATTCGATCTTGATGAAAATTGGAGTAGACCTTCGAAATCTGTGAACTTAGATCTGCCAGGTTTTTGGGTACAATCAAAGAAATTTTTCTCATGAATATTGTACTTTTACTATTTTTCCGATTTTAATGAGATATTGTCGTGATATTTGCCTCACGACCAGGCAAACGGGTGCTCCGATCATGATGAATCTTTATGGGAACGCTCGAAATCACGGAACTTAGATATGTTTTGATTTTAGGGATAATCGAAGAAATTATTAATATTTTCTCACAGAAATAGTATTTTTAGGGCAACGATATTTTATCCATAAAAGTTTATCTGTCAACGCTACCGGAAAAAGCGTTATCGGAGCGGCCAAGTCGTTCTATCATACTCAATGATATCAACGACATGAGGAAAAGCATTGTGGTTGCATGTTTTAGACTTTGTGTTGTTTACGCACTCGACAGAATGTACATATTTATATGGTTACAAGTACATCTGCGGGAGTAACCTAAAGCCTGTTCCACCCTGTTTTTCCATTTTCTAAAATATGAAACTATGTAAAAATGGAGTGAATGAAATTGAAACCTGGCCCCATTAGAAAACCAAAACAATCTTATTCATTTTTTTTTGATCGGGCACCCGGCAAATATAGCATCTACAATATAATTTCAAACTGTAACATCTAGCACATCTTTCAACTTTGATAGTTGTGTTTCTGTGACATTAATGTCTGTTTTTCTTCAGTTAAAAAAAAGAGAAAACGTGGGATTTAACACTTTTGTATGTTCCACGATTTTTTTTAATAATCGGTATTTTTGTGAATTTGTACGGAAAATGGAAAAATTCGAAGAATTTATTTTTTTCTTTTAAACTGAAGAAATCAGTTGAACATTAATCTCAAACAGAAACAAAATCATCATCGTTGAACGCTGTGCTAGATGTAGTTGCAGTTTGAAACTACTTTGAAGATGCAATGTGTGCTGTGTGCCCGATCAGTTTTTTTTTTTTTTTTTTTTTTATAAATTTTGGTGTTAGTTGTAGTGTAAGTATAGTAACATGTTTCAATTTGAGCGTTGTTCGACTTAAATAAAAAAATATGTTTGCGGGTAATTGAAAACTCGAATTAAAGAAAGAAAAAGAACACCAAAATGCAGTTGAAGGAACAGGTTTAGGTTTTAAAGAATTTGGTCTGCATTTCATACCTAACAAAACACAAGAATTTAATTTTGAGGATGGACGAAAAGTTGATTTAAATTAAGCAAAATTAAAACAGATAATAATGTTCAAAGTACTGACAGAGGGTGGTGTTTTGGTTGCTATAACACAGAAATTGCATTTTGGCTAACAACATGTCATGTCGTGTTCAAACATGTTGATTGATTTATGGTGACGTTCTCTATGGATGGAAACAGTAAGGCCTGGTCCTTCTTCGGACATGCTTGACCAACGGAGTGTTGGTCTGCCCGGCCCTAGGGTTAAAACATAAGTTTACTCTTATTGCGTCTGTATACCGCACCAGTGAACACTCTTAATTCATCTAATACATTACCTGCACTCTGTATGAGATAAGTTAATGTTCTTATTCCTGTTTTAGTCAGTGCGAACCAGCGTGAATAATGCTCACTCTCAATCTCAGCTGATGCAACGTGAGTTTGCTGTTTTAGAACATGCATCGAGACCCATTAATCACTTATGAAAACCAGTAAAAAAACAAGGAAAATAACCAATTGTTGTGCATTATTATATTAACTTATGCTAAACAGTCCTTTGTGTGTTCATTTAATTCCTGCAACAGCTCAATGTCACAGCGAACGCAAACGATCAAATCTAAAATATCTGTGCTTACACTCGGAGTACACCAAAGTACTTATATTAGTTTTCTTGTTATTTTATGAATAATACTTACTTTCCTGTGTCCGGTTCAAACAACTATTTCCAAAAATTGCAACAGCCATTCCTTTCGCATTTGCTTCCAAGATATCGCGCAGGGTACATGGTTTCGTCGAGGCGGGGGCAAATCAGGAGGTGACTCGGATCCTGTACCTGTCCGCACTCACACATGGGCTCTTGGTCAGCTGGTAGAAGGCCCCACTTATGCATGTTGGTCCTGCATCTCGGCACTCCAGTTCTTAATCGGTTTAATGTCCACCAAACCGCGAAGGTACAGTTACCACCTGGAGCGATCTCTTCCTTGGTGCAATGTTCGGTGCAGACAGTTCGCTGTTCCAGTATTATTACATTTTTTTATTTATTATATATTTATTATATATTTATTATATTATTACAGTATTATTATTGCTCCAGTATATATATTATGAATAATATAACCACTCAATGTATAGTTGCATTCGTAATTAATTAATCAAAATCTTTTACTTTTCTGAGGTACGTATTTGTACCGTCTTTAAATCGAATATTGGAAGTCTCGCCTTTTCGTGCCTTTTCTCAGGTTTAAAATTGTGGACAACTATTTTATATTTCTCAAAAGTTAGATTTTTTTGTAAATAGTTTGCCATTATTATGCTTTTGGACCTACAGCTTCAACTATGCGATAATTCTCATAATTTTCGTAATTTTGGGGAATGCAAATACATACATACAAAGTAAACAGCGATTAGTCATCAATCAATCAGTGAATCAGTGAATCAGTGATTAGAGAATATGGATCATTCAGCATTATTTAATCAATAAATGCTGTCATTGTCTGAGCCTGATAGATTCATAAAATTTAAGTAATTTTCTTTGGTTGTGGACGATCATCGTAATTTCTGCAATTTCTTGTTCATGATTTCCCTTTTTGTGTTTTAAACTTTCTGAATTTGTGAACCCTAATCGATTTTGAACGAGCCTTAAATCACCCAGTTTGTGCTTTGTGGTCACCGGCTTGTAAAGTGTGCGTCAAAACAAGATAAATATTGTTAAGAAATAAAGAACATAAATATAAAATGGCGTATGGATTAATTTTGATTACTCAGAGCATGGCAGCAAAGTCCACTTAGCCAGGTTCGCGTGACATGTATTAAACTAACCACCCATCATGTCGATCCCGTCACGTGCATACGTAACACCGTCCACTTATACCGTATCAAACCACACACTTTTCCATTGTTCAACAAGTCTGATTAGCTATCATATCACTTTTCTCACAAGGTCGCAGACACTTCGTGCAGAAAATTTATAACTAGTGGAAAATTAAATAAATAACACTGTTTTAATTTTTCTTAGAATTGTGTCTTGTAAGCCACATGCCAGTCTAGGACTTAAGATTATAGTGATCTTGTAACTCTTCTATTAATCTACACAAGCCGGTATTGGCTTTTACGATTGGTTTATATTACAGTTGCCCGTGCATTCACAGAAATGCAATAACATCTGTGAATTTGTGGTTATAAGTTATACGATAGTTTCTTGAGGGAAATTTTACACGACCCCCTGTAAGCCAAAAGCGTTATGTGCATATTTTGAGATTATCGTATTATGTATCTCGTCACTATTGTGGCCATTAATAAGTGTTAATCAATCTTCTGACAATTAGGCCTATGCAATGTATGTCATGAATGTAATATATGTGCAATGTATGTATTTAACACTGTGGTTTAAATATGATTTTACCACAACTGATTATTGAATCAAAACGCTAACATATTTTATGGATGACGAATTTCTATTGCTAAAGGCTACAAATTGATTGAACATAATAGAAGACTATGATTTCAACAATGCCAGTGTCCTGTCAAACTATTCCACTGTAACCAGGATTCCTTTTTCTAAAATTTCACTGGATCAAAATCGATTAAAAATCGCACCAAAACCAAAACAATTATCGATATTGTTGCGATCACCGACGGATCCGATACAGTGAATACAAACAATGCAAAACAAAAGTTTGCTGCTCAAGGTAGAATCGATTGGGATTGGCAACCATGGCCTTCAGAATATTTATCGCAGACAAGGCTGTAAATCAAGTATATCAACCAATTACATGTTATACTGTTTTTATAGTTAGTAATGTCTATCTTGGTTGAATTGTTAATAAAGTACTCTGCATACAACAATAATTTGATTTCAATGACGGGATAAAAATATAAACATTGATATACTACACATCACTACAAAAAAATCATAGTGCTGTACTAAATGGATAGTGATCTGATCATGCCAATCGTCATTAAAACCTTAGAATGTATAAAGGGTTTTAATATAAGTACAAAAATACGCATTTAAAATTAATTACTAGTCTTATTTTATTTTTGGTATGTAAGCAATACAGTTCTTTTATCGACATCAAAGCTTTGTTTATAAAATACAAATGAGTTCGGGCCTAATTGGGTCCCACCAGTGTAAAATTAAAAACTAGACATATTTAATTTTGTCGGAATATAAACGAAATTCTTATTATCCACATTAAAGCTTTGTTAATAATAATATACATGGGTTCAGGTTGCATTATTGGGTCCCAACAGTGATTAATTTAAACTATACATATTTAATTTTTGGAATAAAAACTTAAGTTCTTATCATAATTATTAAAGTTTTTTTTTTCGTGATTCCTGGCCAAAATGGGTCCCACAGTGAAAAAGATATTTTATGTTTTGGGTGTAAGCGACAGTTTTCTTATTCACATTAAAGCTTGGTTTATGTAATATACATGGTTTGTTCCCCTCTCAAGTCTATTCTGCTGGCTTGCTAAGTTCCTTGAGTCGAGCATCGTACTTCGTCTTGTAGCTTCCGCTGGGGTCATACTTCTTCTCAAGTTCTGCCCACACTTCGGGCTTGTTCTTGATAAGATGGCGGAGCACCTTGTCGGCACCCTCCTTCTGCTTCTCGCTGCACTTGGCGCAGTCGTTCGTCAGGGCGTCGGGGAGGTTGTCTGTAAACACATCACACATTAGCACACTTGAACTGTTTCCACAACTTGCAGAACAAAGTATTAATGAAGATGTCAAGTGATCTGTCACACTTGTCTTTTATACATCATTTGCGAAACAAAATTACATACATAATATGTTAGTAATTTGTCACACTTGTTTTCCTACGCGAAGCAGAATGTGCATACAAAAGATGTCAATTAATCTGCCACACTTGTATTTCTACAACTATTTGAAAACAAAATTTACAATCAAACTTTGTCAGTTAATTTGTCTCACAAACAAAACATAAAACATATGTCAAGTAATGTGCAACACTTGTATTTCTACAACTATTGCAAAACAAAATCTACAAACAAACTGTGTCAATTTGTCACACATCTTCTAAAGCTATTCCAAAAAAAGGTGAATGTATAAGATGTCAATATTAATTTGTCACATTTGTCTTTCCACTCTATTGCGAAACAAAATCTACATATACAAGATGTCCCTTTACCTTGTCAGACTCGTTTTTCTACAGTAATTGCGAAAAAAAGAACATAAGTTAGGTTAGTTAACATACGTTTATTGGTCAAAACCTGTCTTTCTACAACTATTGCAAAAAGTGAATGCATAAGATGTTAATTAATCTGCATGTCACACTTGTATTTCTACAACTATTCTACAACTACTACTATAAAACAAAATGTACATATAAGTAATATGTCAAATGCTGTCAAAAGGCTCGGGTTCAGCTTCCAGATTAATTGATTTATTGAAATGCTTCAAGAAAATTAAACGAGCTTTAATCATTATTGACGAACGGTGATATTATAAATTATTGTACAATGTATCAATTCATAGGTGTTTCAAATAGTTTGGCCATGATTCACTCATATATGATGTCTGTTTCGGATAGGTTACTATATGGATTTAATTACCAAAACAATTTTTTATAAGATATTGCCTTATATTACAACACACAACATGTATTGCTATTTTGTAATTGTGCTTATTGGAAACCTGTGCTCTAAATGCACAAGAGCATACATATAATTATGCTATTCAGATGTGCCTAGGTATCCTGTCAAGAGTTCTGTCTTAACTAATAATATTTGCAATATCGTCACCTCAGGACTTATATGTGCCATATCCACTTTTTGCTTTTTTGGAGTTAGATGTTTTAGAGTTATTGTAAGTACTTATTGTTGCTAATAAAAAAATAATATAGTCAAATATTTAAGCTTAAGCAGTGTTTTAGCAATGTCAGTTTGTTAAATATCCATCCAGTGCTTATTTGTGCCATATCCAATTTACATATACTAACAAGTGGATATGGCACAAATAAGTACTGAACCAATTATCTAGTTTGATGAAATTTTGTTCTATATCAATAGGAAGTGCTAATTTACGCATGCCCTACAATTAAAAAATATGAAATACCTTTCATCTAACCATTTGAAGATAATTGCAGCAAAAATTGCTTAAATTCAAGCATAAATAATAAAATATGTTATTTTGTCTATTTGAGTCTTCATTGAAATAATTATTTATTTAAACCCCACAATAATTCAATCATAATAGTTGAGAACATTAATGGTTGGTGTTATTCTCTATTCCACAAACTTATCTCCACTTAAAATGAAAATCAGTGGATATGGCACACAAATTGTAATCAAGTTATCCATTAAGTTGAAAATCGATGTGCCAAATGGAAGTGCTTATATTACGTATACCCTGCGGGTAAAAATAATGTTAAACATTTTAAATCAATAAAATTTATTATTGTTAGAATATTGCAACAAAAATTTCTCAAATTCAACTATAAATCACGGTTTGGCGGTGAATCAAACATTCAAACCTCATTTTCTCCACTTTGGTAAAAGCGGATATGGCACAAATAAGTTCTGAGGTGACGAAATATTAAAACTTTGTGTACAAAACATTATTATATAAATCCATTCCATGATCAAGCTGACACAACTAATGGAGGTTCTGCAGTCTGTAGCCATCTTAATGACGGAATAGCCTTCTCAATAAAAACGAGAGATATTATAATTATTCATGTTTTTCATTCTAATTAAAATCAACACTTTTATTTTATTATACACGTCCTTTAGTTGTAGCGCAAACAAATTGTACATCATAAGATGAAACTACTGTGGCGTTGAACCAATGGTGTAACTATTAATCATGTCATAATACCACAAAGAGCCAAAATTAAATTATGCATGCCGTTATTAAAAGTGAATTAACAAAAACAAGAACTCTCATTACGCTTGTAAAGAGTATGACGTAATAAAATACATGGTGTAGTTGTAAACTGAGATCGAGACGATGTGAGAATAATGCGTGTACGATTACCTCACACACTCGTTGCACTCTGCGTTATGCAAGTTTATTGTTCACTTTGTGTGTGCGATAGATTGAAACACAAGCATTGTGAAATGTTTCTTTCGCTCTGGTTGGTAATATTGTGTAAACTGATTATCAGGAGTTTGTTCACAACAATGCTTTAATTTAAAGCACTTTCAATGAAATATAATATTTGTTATATCATTTTTACATTTACGAAGAGAGGTACTAAAAATAAAAAAACTTGAAAATTACAAATTCTTAAAATTGAAAATGGTTACATTACATTGTATAATGCCATTATTCAACTTTACAAATAAATTGGTTAACCGTTGAGTGATTTTAATATTCAATTAAAAAAATTGTAAAAATAGATGAAAAAAGTTTTTATATATTTTGCGCACATACATTGTATAAAAGTGTTTTGTGAGCATTTTTTTCACTTTTGATTATGTATTTATTACGTGCGTAATTCATTTATTTAAGAAATTTTAATTTCACAGGCTGACTCTCCGACTGATGCTAGCACGGGCAATGTAAGTTTAACAGCTTGGTCAACCTATTTTTTGCCAAAGTTTATATATTTTCTCAATTTAAATAAGTTTGTACCACATCAAACAACAGCCGGGCAAACTATACTGTCCACTCTACGCTTCCATATTCATCAAGTGCCCCTCCTCCTCCTCCCCTTCCCCTACCCTCGACCGCAAGGACCCAATTTGTGTTTTTTTTTGTAAACAATAGGAAATTTTATTCTAAATTATACAATACAATGTAAGTGGATGTAAGTTCATACATAAAGAGCTGCTGGCATGTGTGGTTGAAATGATTTAGTAAATGCATAGCAACACGAGAATGATTGGAAAAGTAATGTCAACAACTCCATCTACAACTCCCCTCTCCCCCCCCCCCCCTAACAAGCAGTTTGAGCTGCTCTGGTAGTTATATTGTTCCTTGGTTAACAGACCATGTGCTGCATTGCATTCGCTTTCATTGACTAGAAGTTCGCTGAAACCGGTGATACAGTTGTTAGAATTAATTACGAAATAACTTATACAATTTCTCGATTTGGTTCGTCGGGAAACACTCCCGTAGGTGTAATTGTTTTTATTTACTACAATAGGGAAATTCACTTCCGCCAAATACTGTACGAATAGATTTTTTAGAAGAAGTATTTCGTCCCGATTACAAATATGACTTTGTTTTTCCGTGAAATAATAAATCCAGTGATTTATAGCCGTTTTAAAAGCAGCACTTTTTAAGCGGCAAAAACGACTTTGACTGTCAAAACTGTGTTGATCCAACGCCGTCTGGATAAACATACATCCAGACCAAGATGTTGAATAGTATTATAGTAGGATCGAGATATACATCAAGACGCGGTGTTTAAACAAAGCAGCGCCTAGCGTACCTATCAGTATGAAACAGATGGTGGACATTTTTACATTTAACGCCTAGCCAGAAAACGAGAAAAGTTGACATTGCAATCAAAAAACAAAACTGAAACAGTCCTAGGTCTAGGCCTATTTATAATACAACAGTCTAGGCCAATCGTTCCTGTAGGATATAGGCATTGGTATGTGAATACTAAAATTAGGCCTACTCACTTGACAAGCCCTAGGCTTAACTTGCCAACCCTAGGCCTGCAAGTTCATGTTCTGACACACATCCCGCACAAAAACCTTACTTGATGACTAATTAAAGCCTATTGTAGATAAAGAATACCATGATAGTCCTAGGCTATGCAAAAACTTAAGACAAAATGCTCGTTTTTCTTTATCACAATGATCTCGCGAAATCTCCTGTCACATACGAAAAAAGAAAAACAAAAGACGGTGAAAATGTACATCCCTGTGGAGTTGTTTTGTGTTGAGCGGATGGGCGAGCACCGCCGTCTGTATGTAAATATGTACAAATATACGTACATTTAGTTTCCAATTGGCCTTGACTCAAACAGTTATGACGTAGTACCGTCCAAAGAGGCGCACGCTCGTTTTTGGCGCGCAAACTGGGGGACCATTTAATTCTGTTTAAATTACACAAAAAACATTTTTTTAAATAAAAAAGTGCAGTGACTATTAAGACATGAATAAGAATTAAATAAATATAATATTAGTGGAAATTCCTATTTAGAAATTAAAAAAGTCCGCCCCGACCGGACTTTTAAATCCCGGTCGGGGCGAACTTTTTAAATTATAAACTGTAGTAAATAAAAACTTATATAATGTTTAAATTATTTTGACGTTGAATCTTTGACGGCCTTTGTCAACAACAGTAGAGAAACCTCGATTTAAATTTAAGATTTCGCTTCAAAGATATGATACAAATAAGTCTTAACCGAGTCATGGAGTGTTTAATTTGATTCTGATCAGAAGTTATGTCCATTTTTGTGAGGCTTTGTTTAAAAAAAGTGATAAACACAAATATGAATTTGAATTTTAAAATTTATAATCGAAAATGATAATTTGATAAAAGTTCCAACTTATTTAATTACCCAAAAAGTATATTCGAAAACAGTACTAAATGCCACAATGATAAAACGTGTACTTCGAGACTGTTTTTGCTCATTGTTGTTTATAATGAACTCAAAAATATTAAGAATTTTTTAAAATATTATAATTATCGTGATTTACATTTATTAATTGGCGAATATTGTCAAATGTGTTCTATATTTACGGATATTGATTTTTCTTTCTAATTTGAGTCTCGACAAATAGCTCCATGTTTTGACTGGATCATCACTTTACAAGAATATTAATTCATTCAAAGTTGTTCATTGCGCAACTGTAGAAGGATGATGATAATGATTGTGCACATTTTTTAAAATTATTCCCGAATTTCAAACAAATTAACGTTCACTTTGGGAGAGCATTAAAAGCATTGATTCAAGCAAATTTCGCTTTCTGTATTTATTTATTTTTTCTATCTTTCTGTATGATAAACAAGATTTGTTTAGTGTTTTCTTTCATAAGTAAGCTCCACGCAGCTCCTTGGCAACAGAACGTCTTGTCTCGCAACTTGAACCCACGAATCATGGGGGTCGTCATTGACGTGTCTTCATTAATTCCAACCTCTTAATCTGCTCAATTTGCATTTCAATACATGTACCATGCAAGTCGTACTTGAACTAACTTCATAAGCCATCAACTCGACTAATTAACTTTTTGTGTTTACGTCAGAATCATTAGTGTCAGTTACTAACCATGATCTCTTTTAATAGACACTAGTCTGATGGATTTTGTATTGCGGTACAATAATGGTACAATTACAGCACCATGGGCCATCGGTTGTTATGTTGTAAATATATTATGTCGGCGTGACCATGGCCTACCTTATGTCGGTTTATGTTGGTTTACACTATAAATATATTTCAATGAACGAAATTCTGAACAATTTTTCTTGTCCAGTAAATTAGATAAATATTTAAGCATCACTCTGAAAAAAAGGTTTTCACAGATTTTTTAATTTAATTTTGCTAACACGCAAAATAAATGTTTTATAGTGATGTCTCGAGAACGGTGCAAAATATCTAAAATTGGATTGCCAACAACAATGTGGTTTTGTTAGAACGATACAATGCAAGAAAAAATATTCAAATATAATAATCGGTGTGGTTTTTATATAAAATATGCATTTAATTCATTAAATATTAAATAATAAAACTTGTTTACCATAGCATTACAACTTTTTTTTGTGCAGGCTATAGTTCTCACAAAATCACATAGCTGTGTGTATCAGTTTTCCGGTTGCGCACCGTTATCAAAATATCGCTAAAACTATAATTTCGCATGGTTTTAATATTGGTGGTTATTATTATTTATTATAAATTTTGTACTGCCAAAGAAGATCTTGTTTTTAAAATATGCATAAACAATAATAAAATTATTATTTCAAACTTAAGTACTTTTTTCCCGAGATATTTTCGAAATTTTTAGGGGGCCATTTGCACTATTCGATTTTCTGTATATAAATATATGATTTCTCAAATAGTAAAAATATTAAAAATTAATACATAAAACGACTTACTCTTTAGCTCAAGTCCATCAGGAGTGCACTTTCCCTTCTCCAGCATGCAGTTGACGTAACTCTTGAGTAGTCTCTCACTTAAGAGAATATCGTCTACGTTAATATTGTCGTATTTAGTCGTGTACTTGTCATCCCTGGGGTATCGAGCTGCTTGTGTAGCCACCACCGCCAACACCACCAAGCACATCGCCAGACGAAGAGAAGCCATCTTGACTGAGCCTGAGTATGACTTAGTATGACTTAACCTAGATACTCGCTAGCTATATATACAAGCGAGGTGTCGACACTGAGTAGCCAATGTAAAAAAGAGGAAGGGGAACACTATGCGAATGTTGGTGGGAGATTTACATGATGCTTATCGTTGTGGGTTTTTTGTGTTGTGACCTTGGTTTTGAGTAACTTTATCTTCATCTTATGACAAAATGAGGTAATGTGCTCTGTTGCACTTGGTGTGTAATGTTTATTGTTGGAAATTTAGACATAATGGGAACACATTTGCATAAACCAATGACCTAAGTAATAATCTTTAGGTTTTTTATTTGTCCAATATATACACCCAATTTGATTGATTTAAGCATAACCATTGTTGTGTCATCATGCAATTGCAATGAACGAGCTACTTCCGTATTTCTTACTAATTATAAATAATTGACTTATTACTGCAAATAACAGTGAGTAATATTGTCAATTTGTCATTTCCAGTGGTGGACTGGCTTATATGGAATTACAGATTGCAATAATTGTTATTATTCTGATGTTTTCCCATGTTATGCGAAATCAGTCCAAAACAAAAAAAAAAGATTTTTATTACTCTTTTGGGGCGTCAAAAGTGAAATCAAATTCGCCATTCTGTGGGGAAATGACATGTCTGTGCTAGACAGATCAAGCTTTATTTAGTTTGGGGGGGGGGAAGAGGGGAGTTATCATGTCATCGTATGTGTCGTCCTTGTCGTCGTTGCTGGTCGATGTCGTCGTTGGGGAGGGTGAGAAAGGGGACGGCGTCTATGGCGACGACGCGGAATGCCAGAGCTCGCCACTAGTTTCGGAGAGTAATATTATACTCCCCTACTTACTTTAATTTTTAATATGACAAGAATAAAACATAAAAAATCATTTTTGCGAAATGGTATCCTGTTACGAACAGCACAGCTGTGGAACATATTCTAACCCGGCCCCATACAGACGAGGGAAAAATGAAATGCAAAAGATGATGCGACTTTCATTAGTTTCTTACTATCTTCTTAAGAGACTTATGATCTCATAAAACCAAAACAAGAAGAAATTAGCTAGTTAACTTTGTGTTTATAATAATGGATTAAAAATATGTTGACAGCAGTGTGTGAGAAATAGCA
Source organism: Sweltsa coloradensis (assembly GCA_024449915.1). Taxonomy (NCBI): domain Eukaryota; kingdom Metazoa; phylum Arthropoda; class Insecta; order Plecoptera; family Chloroperlidae; genus Sweltsa; species Sweltsa coloradensis. The sequence continues at coordinate 199,941 of JAMZAV010000818.1, read as the reverse complement.
GGTTGGGGTATCAAGGGGCTGTTAAGTATAAATCACTATGAGTAAATGTATTTGCTGGTAAAGAAAGCAAGGAATGAATATACTATGAATATGTAGGCGCCCTTGCATGAATACCAAACAATAAAGATTCGTCTATTTAGATTTTACTCAATCAGTCACATATATATTTAATTCAATGAGGGATTTAAATTTAAAGCGGACTAATCTAATTATGTCGGCACTGACGCAATCGAAAACCAAACAATGGCCGACCAGAGGCCGGTATTTGAAATACAAAACACCAATCCACCTTGTTGGGCATGATCCACCCTCGGTCGACTTTAAGGCTAATTCGGAACAACCTAAGAATCTATAAATGGGCTTAAATAAATAAATAAATTGTATAGACTCTACCCACTCAGTTACATAACTGATTTTCAGTGGGGGACTGCAGTATTTATTACTAGGACTGCTCCGAAGACACAGTTTATACACATCCAGAACCAAGAATTGATATATTTAAAACCAAGGACCTTCTGTATTGGAAGCAAGGACTCAAACCAATGAACCAAACTATAATTTAATAGGTAAATTTTTCCGCGTTAGAATTTGACTAATGAGTGCTGAAGGACAAAGTAAGTATCATTTCTGACTTTTACATGACAATGTTCTCAGTTTCAAATTTTAGCTAATGGGGCTAATAGAGTAACTAATAATATGTGTCACAATTCCTTAATTCCAAGGATTTCGGAGCATTGAATATTTTGCACAAATTCAGGTCGTTACTTTCATTATCACTAGAGATAGCCCTGTAGTGTATTATCACCTTACAGTATTGGTCAACATGGCCTGGTTTTTAGTGCACTCTGTGTTGTAATGCTGGATAACTGGGACATCTGAATAAACAAGGACGAAACTTATTAATGAATAAACTAAGAATATACTCTCACAGAGCCTTAATTGCGCAAATCCATTAAAGCCAAACAATCGCATTAAAATTAAAATTGTTGTAGTGTAAATTAGAGGTTAAAAAGTGTTCGAGCACATCAACGAACAGACTCAGCGCTGAAATGTTGCTTTTTTGTTTTTGGCAATTTGGACTTAGAATGTTTTTGATTATTGAGTTTTTTTAATATATAAAGAAGCAGTCTCCCATGATTTTTCACATAAATAAGATGTATCAAGATTTGTAGTTGCAACTAATTCAAGTTTAGCAACTTTTTGTGATTTGTAAAATAAATTATATATGATGGCAGCTTTATTTTTAAATGTGTGGGGCGAGTTGTGATCATACGCAATTAACACGGCAATATTCCTTCAATTCACATTGCTTGTATTGGCTACGAACAATAATTGCAATCCAAAGTGACAATAATAAGTAGTTTCAGTGTAATAATTATATGTTACCAACGGTTTATCTCAATAACGAATCACTTTCACACCAATTGTAGGAAGCAATCCGAAGCATGGATGCGATTTCACTTTTAGAGGATTTCTATAATTGATGGATATCAAGATGTCTTTCAAGATTGTTTATCTTGTTATCACACATTGGCACATAACTTTATGTTCCCACTACCAAATAATCAAAGTGTTAACTAGCCTATACGGGACGTAAAATAAAAATTAACCATATCGTCTTGCAGATGAAAATTTAAGATTATGTATAAGTTTATTTAATTAATTACAACCACTATCAACTAAAAGAACGAATAATTTTTAAAGATATAAAACGTAATAATGAATGCCAATTTTATTGCTAGCGAAATTTGAAACTGATTTGATATAAAGGATGAGATGGGATGGGGGGGGGGGATTTTAGGCGGTTTTATGACTTTGTATAAATAAAATCGCCTAAAATCCCATCCCCATCCCATCCCATCCCATCCCATCCATCCCATCCCATCCACATCCCATCCCATCCCAATCCCATCCCATCCCATCCCATCCCATCCCATCCCATCCCATCCCATCCATCCCATCCCATCCCATCCCATCCCATCCATCCCATCACTCCCATCCATCCCCTCCCATCCCATCCCATCCCATCCCATCCACCCCATCCCATCCCATCCCATCCCATCCCATCCCATCCTTTTTATAAATCAGTTTCGAATTTCGCTAGCAATAAAAATTGTCATTCACTATTAAGTTTTATATATTTAAAAAGTATTAATTCTTTTAGTTGATAGTAGGTGTAATTAATTAAAAAAATCAATTCACAAATTAAAAAATCCAGCTCAGCTGGCTATTTGAACCATCACGTTTGCATTTCTGTAGACATTGAGTTCATATTCCTTAGATGTGGATTCACAAGTTTTTTTTTTTGTACCGTTAGGCATATTATAAAAACATTGCTGGATAATAAAACTCAAGTAAAAACCAACCACACGTGCTAGAATATTATTATGTGCAATGGAATATTGTCATGACTCATGATAATCACACATTACTTAATCGTACTTGACGTATGCTTGACTTTTAGTTCGCGCAACCAAGAGAAAAAATATCGTGTACTTTTATTTATTTATTTAACGTCACCTTTTTAGTGTTATAAAAACTTATTTACAAAGTAGGACAACTAAAATATAATCTAAAATTATAAATGCAGACACAATGATGTACTATAGTTGCAAAAGTAAGAAATAGTTATATCCAACAAAAATGTTAATAAGACAATCATTTGGTAACAAATTAAAAATGACATTAAATAAAATTAATTGATGAACCAAATTTGTCATATTATTTGAGCAAAGTGTTTGTCCTTTGATTTATATTTAGAATATAGGATTCACCCAGTTCTCTACAAAATTCAATATTGTCAACTAAAATAAATCGTTTTATAAATATAAACTAGCTCACTTCCTGTGTTCAGCTCTCAATTGAGAAGACTAAATAAATTATTGTGAAGCATTCAGCAGAACGCAACAACTAAAAGATTATATTCTCAATCAAAACGCAGCAGTGCCTTTTTTTAGAGAGTCAAGCTCCCATTATTATAAGTTTATGAATGTGGGAAAGGAAGGGATGGAATATTTCCATTTTTATGGTTTGATTAAAAAATATTAAACAAAAATGTTTTCTTGATGTTAAACTTAGTTGCAAGGTCGAACATAAACTCCACAGAAATGTTTTTTTTTTGGAAGCCTTAACCCAGGGTGCACTTTATGCCCCTCTTCAGGTGTCTATCTAGGTATTTAGGATTTTTGGATAATTGTGTAGGGATGTCCGAGGCTCTTAAAAACCTTCAGTCAGGATTGCGGTCTCGACGGGATTTGAATCCGGGACCTCCCGAATGGGAGTCGCGCGTTTAACGCTCGAGCCAACACTGTCGGTACATAAATGCTAATTGTTTAAAGCTACAGGTTTAAGTTCCAGACCACATGTAATTTACACGTAGAAGTTGTAGCAGTAGCATACATATGACGTGCAGTGTTGGGGAGTACCTAGATACATGTATCTGGGTACATTGTGTGTACCTTAACCTATACCTAGACACACATACAAAATTGTACCTGCACCTGTATCTAGATACTATTTTTTGTGTATCTTCAGCAAATTCAGATACAGGATACTTTCTCTCAAATTAATTAAAATTTTTAATATGTTAATTATATTAATTTATTATTATTTAATATTCAATAAAATTCTAGTATTGGTTTATTTAATATTCCACTCTAGCCAAGAGGATATGGGGGAAGTATTTAATGTCGCCGGCCAGAGCTCGCCTCTTGTTTCGGGAAGTAAAATACTTCCCTACATACCAGCTGATGTTTCCGAGATGATTTTTTTCTCTTATCTCGCCTTTTTCGATCTCTAGGCCAAATTCTCTTGCTGACCCAGAGAAATATTTTCTAATTCATAAATCTTAAATTAAATCAAGTTCTTGAGTAGGCCTACTGTTTATATACCATCGTTTTGCAATCCTCTGCCCTAGTATATAGGGCATTCAGTCCAGTGGGGGGGGGAGAGGAAGGAAGGGGTATTTATACCTTTTGTTTGAAACATTGTTGGCATTGAATTTAAAAAAAAAATTGATTCTCTAAATAGACGGGCAAATAATGATTGAAACAAATTATATTGATCTTGCAACTAAAATTTTGTATGTAAGACTAGTGATATAATATATTCATCCATTTGGGCACAAAATGACTCCTGTGACAAAGGTAAATAACAAACTAATATTGAAAACATTTAAACTCGTCTAGGTTTACAATCACAAGGAAGTATCGCAGTGTACGCAACGTTATGTTGTAATAATATTGTCATTAAATTATTTTCCCTTCAGGATGTTCTTATATCACTTGCCATCTTATCATTTTCATAATCACATAATAATTATACTTATAATTTGTTATCAGTATTTATTTAAAAAGTATCTATGTATCTATCATGTAGGTACTTTACTAAGTATTTTGTATCTTTACCTGTATCTAGATCCATTTGAGCCAAAGTATCTTTACCTATACCTATAGATACTTTAATAAAGTATCTTACCCAACACTGATGACTTGTACACGTTAAGCGCATGACATAATACTAACGTAAAGCAGTATAAATTACCACATTTATATTGGGTAATTTGGCTGTATATATTGTGTAGCAATTGAAGACAATATTATACATTTATTGACAGAAATGATGCTCGCATGATACTGTTCCACTAGTAATTTAAATTGTGGTTATGCAAGGATTTATTCCTACTGTTTCACACCCAAGGTTGAGCCCTAAAAATTGCCAAATTTTGATATCCAAATTCTACCTTTCGACTTGTTAGGTCTCAATTAATTTGTGTGAATTTGAATTTGCGGTAATTATTTATGGACTTGCGAAGTATCTATATTCACATGTAAATAACCATTGGTCTTGTATGTTGGAACCCGGGTTAAAAAGTCAACTGTGGCTATAACACGCGTCCGTATACAAGAAGAATTTGAATCGCGTAACCCACCAACACGAGTAAGACGCTAGTAATATAAACGAAATACGGGAGTTGAAAGATGAGTAAAGAGCATTTACTACAGGTAGATGTAATTTATGTTACAGTTGTAATGCAGCATTGTTATCAGATGTTTAAAATTGTGTTAGCTTCAGTATGAACAATTCTTTATACGTCGCCTTACGTGGACCTATTTTGTTAAGAGGGAATAGGGCACATTTGACATTTGGCAGCTATTCTTTCGGCCAGGAAGTATCTGACGTATATGAAACTGCTTAACAAAATCCAAAAGAGAGATACCCAATTTAGTTTTAAAAATAATTATAAAATAAATTTGAGAAAAGTGTGTTATACTGTTAACCCATTTTTTTCCGCCGTGTCAATTGTTCAAAACTTCAAACATCTGTTTGCCAAAATCGCAAGTCCTATATCCTCTTAACAGCCTTCCTTTAACTTTACAATTAATTTGTTTTTCCAATTTGACATTTATTCATTTAAAGTAAATACTTAAAGTAGTTTCTTACAAGTTTGTGTTTTTGGTCCCCTTAAGAAGGAAAGTGACAGAACGTCAACAATGTGTCTCGTGTCAACTGTCGTTAGTCACACCACAGTTCTTTGAAGTCACTAACTCGAATTACGCCGAGTAATTAGAGGAGATGTTTGTTTCAACATCCGGACTTGCTAAAATAAAACTAAGAAACTATGTTTTGCAAAGGTTTTCAGGATAGAAAAGTAAGTGATCCTTAGGGCTAGGATATTCAGGACCTTTCAAAGTGAGAAAATGGTAGGCAAATATTACCTTTAAAACAGCAAAAAAGGACCTATTTAAATTAAATGGAATCCTTTTGTTTTCATTACTTTCAGTAATGTTTTATTAAATTATTACAGTTACAACAATATATTTTCGTGGAGAGGGGGGGGGAATTGTTTTGTCGATGTATCAAACACAAGATTAAAATTAAAAACATAATTTTTTTTTGCTTGGCCCGATAATGTGGCAAGCTCGACAATACACTCGCACTGGCACGTTTAGCATCCGTTTTAGCAAATTATATCAAAATAGGACAATAGTCCCTTAAAAATGCCCAAAAAGGACCTTTACTCATTAAAATGATGTAAATTGGCATTTTAAGGCAAAATAAAATGCATATTTTTGGCATCCCTAACACTTGAAACATACTTAAAACTATTTTCCAGGCGTGTATTTACCAAATGAAAAAAAGGAGATGTCCTGATGATCTAGCCCTAGCTGATCATAAAATAACAATTCCCGCAAGTAATTCAATTATTTCACTAACAAAATGCCTTTCTAAATGCCATCTACACATGCTCAATTGAACTATGTAGGCCGATAATGTACAATTATTGTCGAATGGTGAATAAACAACTCCACTCTACACCGTTTAGCAATAGGTTATCCTCGATGAATCTTCACTGCACACAATTCTGTGAAACGGAACATTTACAAGATACAATTTACACGTTTCCCTCAAATTTAAATTCAAGCTCTTGTGCAAAGATACATTCATAAAAGAATTAAGAATGATCGCACGCACCTTAACACAAATCTATCCTCCATCTTAGTTCCCACTGCAGCACACAGTAGTCGTTGTCCTTCAGCTATAGCAGAGGATTGTAGGTTTATTAGTAATTGTCACCGGATGTGTTGGTCGTTGTTTCATCTTCCGACGTCAGCCGAGCAAAGAATCTTACTCTTGGCCTTGTCGAATGTTCTGACTCACGCCACAAGTTGTGTAAATATCTCATGGTGGTTCCTCTCGCGCGTTATTCTTATGTCTATATCGAGGATGAGATAGGTAGAGATAAGAAGATTCACATCGCGTCTGCGTTGGCATTTCATAACCTAACGAATTTCTAATTGCACGCACATTGTTGTTTTAGAGTTGATGATAAGATGTGTAAAAGTTCCTTGATTATGCTACTTTGTAGTCAACTATAATGGGAGAAATGAATTTTAAAATGTGAATTGCAAGTGTGCTGGGTATATCAAAATACACCATTCTTCGTTTTGCTGAAAATTAGTGTTGACAACTCTAGGCTACTATTCTACTTGTATTAAATTATGTATCACGTAAGAGTAGCCTTACTGCCTTACAACATGCTATGAATACATGGCTATGGTCAAAGCCTGCCAAAAGTAACTTGTTTAGACAAAAATACGAATGTGATTTGGGCTGTACCCTTCTCTTACAAGTAATGACGAATTTTTATGCGTAAAAAAGTAAAACAAACATATATAAAAAAAAAATATATATTATATTTAGAGTCTACCCACTCAGTTATATAACTGATTTTCAGTGGAGGACAGTAAATCAAAGCGCCTGAGCCTACCCTGTAGGCCCTGTAGACCGGTATAAACGTATCAACATAATAAATAGCGTTGCGTTGATGGTATTTTTAGTGGGGAACGTCTTTTATTGAATCGAAGTTGGCCTTGTGGTATAATATCATGTGAATTAAAAAATAATGTAACTTGATAACATAAAATAATATATATCGTTCAAACATTTTTCCCGTAGATGCGTAAATTGCACTAGCAACGGTACAAAAGTATTCAAAATAAGGAACGAAACTCATCGATATTATACCTTGCTTATTCCCGCATTCAAATCTCCAGTAAGACCTGGTTTTATTACTACAGTTGAACGTGAGTTGATTTTACTGGGGTAACCCAATTGAGTTTACATTAATTTCAATTTACTCTCGTAATCATATTGTTTTCAACCTTCACACGCAGAGCGCTGCACGCTTTACTGCAAACCTAACGTACAATTCACGTATGTACAAAGTCAGTCTGACCCATAGGGGTTATATATCTATGGTCTGCCCGTTAAGGTCTCTCTGTCTATAAATGCAGACATGCACATGCTTAATTGAGTTGATTTGATGCTGAGAATCAGATGTTATAGGTTATGTTCCCTGGAAATGGCGTCACGATAGTTACGGAAGTCAACCGTCCTCTGTTTACACTACTCGTATCATTGCCAGTTACGTGAGTAACTCCGAGTTTTTACTTTAGCGTGTAAGCGCAATCAAGTAGCTACCACAGTTCATATTTTAACTCAATTTGATTGGATACTGCTTAATATGAAACGTTAAGTAATATCTAATCGATTCGAGTTACAAACTGAGCTGTGGTAGCTATTTGATTGCATTTGCACGCTAAAATTACCCTCGTTATCGACCAACTTGCGTTAGAAAGCGAGAATGAAAACCAGATGCGAAAGATAGTATGTATCGTCCTTGTTCAAGGACAATGTAAACACAAATACCACGTGCCTATTTGCGGTCTTGATCGGTTTACATCGTGAGACGCGACACACGTACATACGAACAGAATTAATCTGATATTAATGCACTAAGGCTTTTCGAGACGATGAGTGGTGATAGATGAGGATGAAGGATGAACAGAAAGAAGGAGAGGAAACCCGGTACCGGCACGTAGCCTACTCCCGTCAAAAATTATCAAGGGGACCAACGCCTTTACGTCCCATCTGAAAGGACAGTGTAACCTTGCCAGTCATATAGGTTCCAATTCACTTACCCGAACTGCCGAGCAGACATCGAGGAGGACAAAGCCGTTACACTAGCTCTCGAATCATCCATCTGTTCTAGCCAGTAGTATACGTGTGTCTCAGGGCAGAGCGTCCATCCACTCTTCCCCTGACCACGCCCCTTGAGTGGGAACTGGGTGGACAGAAGAACCAAAGGACGGTCATAAGAGCGATGCATATTGCATATAACATAATCACATATTCTAAACTCAATGATAATAATAAGGGCGCCGTGCTTCCTAAAATTTTCTCGTGATAAAACATGCTCATTTAAAAACGTACTTGTGTTATCAGTAATGTATTCTTATTATGCAAGGTCAAATAAATAAATAAATTTCAAATTACAGTTTTCTCAGAAAACCCTTTGTTTATCGACCACGAATTATTATAAACTTTGCTTGTAATTCCTTAAAACTGTATTTTGGTTTTAAATGGCAGCCAATTAATGATTAATTAACGAGGTTGGCGAAGTGAAACTCTTGAGATAATTAAAAATATTATAAATGAATTTAATCCATTAACCACTCACACATAAGTGATAGCTTCCATGAAAATAAAATAATAAGTTTCAAGGTCTAGATTAGTCAGAAATTTAATAGAATCTGCTTATAGAGTATCCAGGAACTAAAATGTTTAAAATAAATGTAATGTTATTATTATTTACTAGGAAAACGCTAAAGTCCCGCCGCGTTGATGGATGAGCGTTTTTTGTTTGCGTTTTTTGCGTTTGTTTGCACTTTTCTTTTGCAAGTGCTTTTTGAATGCATTGTAGGTGATTGTTGTCAAGTTTCTATTGCAACTTGTTAATTGGTACTATAAAACCTCAAAAAACTCATAGTAAAACCTTTATTTCTGTGGATTCTGACTAACTTTTTCAATTTTTTCTTTCAAAAGGTACTACATCACCATAACCTTAATGTCCATGTGAAATCTGAACGTTGTAGCCGCACCCGTTTTGGTCAGAATCGGCCCAAGTGTGTCGAAAATATCGTACTAAAAATTTAAAAACTAATATTAAAACCTTTATTTCTATGGATTCTAGCTAACTTTTTCAACTTTTTCTTTCACAAGGTACTACATCACTATATAATCTTAATGTCCATGTGAAATATGAACGTTGTAGCCCCTCCCGTTTGGTCAGAATCGGCCCAAATGTGACGAAAATATCACACTAAAAATCGAAAAAAATCGTAAAAGTACTCTATTCATGAGAAATATTTCTTCGATTGTACCCAAAAACAATACACCTCTAAGTTCAGAGAAAACGAAGGTCCCTTCAAATTTTCATTAAGATCGCTTATGCCGTTTGCCCGGAATCCTGCTAACAAACAGACAAACATACAGAAAAAACAAAAAACAAAACGAAACAAAAAAAACAAAAAACATTGGAGCTAAATTTTTTGGGGGGTCAGTGAAATTGAAGTTTTCGCTTCGCTCGCTACGCTTGCTACGCTCATGCAATTATAAATTGAAACTAGTAGAACAGGTAAATTGATTGTTAAAATGAAATTATTTGGACGTACACTGTTCTTAAAATAAATATTTTATTGTAATATTTCGACACAAAGTCTAGTGTCTTTATCAAACTGGGTTGAACAAAGCAATGTTTTACAATACAAATAAATAGAAAATAACAAAAACGACCATGAAACATTTATGCCAACAAATTATGATTAAAATGAAAATAAAACATTGCAGAAATAAATTATGTACAAATAATAGGTGAGGATAAGAGCATGAACTCCAAAACGTCAAAACTTCCAGTTTAAGGTAGCAATGCAAAACGTCAAAACATACAGGGCAAGAACCTATTCCATATTGGTGGACAATGGGCGCTAGGAGTACTCATGACATTAGATGTACATGCCATGAAACAAGCTTCCTTAAACTTCCTTTTATTCCAATTGGATTCTTGGCATTTTGCATAGGTTCTCCCAATTGATGAAAATGATGGTTTTCATATACATGTTCTGCGATTTTTGAATAATGTACTTTCCGCTGTGCTACATTGTTCTTGTGTTCTTTCACCCGAACTTCCAATGGTCGTTTAGATTCACCTATGTATAAGGATCCACATTGGCACGGAATAGCATAAATAGAGTTTTTGGAAGCCTGTGTCTGGTCAAACGGTTTCGTTTTGGTTAGAAGACTCATCAGTGTACCAGAAGAGCCAAACAACCACTTAATGCCAAAAGGTGCCGTACAGTATTGGTAAAGCAACAAAACGTGTCAACTTATATTTCAATGCCTATAAGCTGCATGGTTGTAGCAGATGATAGCATTCACAAGGCTAACTTCAAAGAATTTTTTTAAAATGTTACGACATGATTGTGTCCTGACACAGTTAAACATATTAGTTCAAGTTCATGAACAGTATTACGATTACTGACACTAAATTGTCACCGTTCAGAATCATCATTATTATTACATTCAGAAATCCATTACATCATCTCTCTGAACATGTTTGTTTTTGTGTGGCTCGTGAGGCTTTGCTTCTAATGCAGAAAGTACATGGCTCGATTCCCGCTTTAGGTAGAAGATTTTTAGCTTCTCATGTGGACTCAATTCCATCAGTTCTGGGCTTAGGAATGTATAAAAGGTGACTTTTGAGCCGTATTAGCAACGAAACACTCTAAGGCTTTTCCGAATTAGACTTGTTGATTCTGTCACTGTCCGCGGCTGGGTGGATTCTCGTTGATGGTATCGGCGCCTACAGGGTTGGCTTGGTCGGTTTTAAATTTAATGTTCCCCACTGAATATCATTGATTTGACTGTGGGAAGACGAAAATACGATCTTCAAAAAATGTAACTTTGTCGATCGACAACGGGTCGGAAATTATTATCGACCAAAAATAATATGAAAACTTTATATCTAAGACGCCTTAAACTCCACTTGCCACCAGTGGCGTAGGAATCGGGGGAGAGGAGGGGAACAGGAGGGGAAAATCTTACGTGAGTAAAATATTTATCCCAGAATTTCCGTAGTAAATATATGCACATATACATACAATTCGACAGTCACCTTGGTAAAACAAATATGTTTGCCTTTATCTTCGTCTTTACATAAAAATTTGGTTGAAATTTACTAAAATGAGCCACTTCACGTTCATTTTTTGAGTTTTTAGATCGCAGATAGTTGCTGTTAAACATCGTTTAAGTGTGTGCAAGTGCAAGTGTGTGCAAGTGTGTGCAAGTGCAGTTACAACATGATGAAATAACTGTAGTATCGTGAATTTGTTTTTTGCCCCAGACCCCAACTACCGCCCACGAAATCTGCTAATAAATTTGCCCCCTCCCCCCCCCAACTTTCAAAACGTTCCTACGTGCCTGCTTGCCACAACCTTGTAGAAAATATGATGAAAATTGGTTCAAGATTATTCAAGGATTCAAGGTCCTCTAAATCTCCACAACTTTGCCGGCAGTAAAGTTAATGGCGTTTTCCATTGGCCGCACTCAGGTCGCACTAGTGCGCCCTAGTGCGCACTGGATTGCCACTTGTCTTTTCATTTGTTCAGTTTTGTAATTTTATACAAGTGGAGGTTGACAACAATGACATCTATGCACTCGCCGAGTGCATACCCTGAAAGTCCAATAACAAGCTCAGTGGACGGTGCAATTAATCTAGAAAGCAGTGAACGAAACAATAAACCAAAACAAACGTGGTTATTTCCATATAGGCCTAAATACAACTTTTGAACTTTCGTTTCTTTTAAATAATTTTACATGTAAGTTAGTTTAAATAATGGGAAGTATACTCATTCACTGCCGTCCTATATTATGGGTAGGCCAATTATTTAAGAAGATGGCGTCCTGTACTGAAGTACTGAAGTGGTAGAGGGAATTAGTGATCATAGGGTTCCAATAGCTGAATTCATCATAAACGAGGGAGTTGATGAACATGATGAAATTCCATTGAATAATAAAAGAACAGTTTGGAGATATGACTTAGCAAATGTGAATGACATAAGAATTGATTTGGATGACAGATATGATGGTTGGTCTGAGGGTAATGGTAAGAGGGGTATTAATGGTATGTGGGAAAGTTTTTTAAGTATAATGAATGAAGTGAGATCATCTTATGTTCCCAGTAAGTTGATTCATGATGGAGGGGGGGATCCTGTTTATTATAATCGGAAAATAAGAAGGTTAAAGCGTAAATGTAGGAAGTTGCATAATAGATATAAATTAACAGGTATTGGTAAGGATGAAATTCGTGAAAAGGGAAAACATTTGAACGATGAAAAAATGAAAGCAAAGGGGGATTATTTATTGGGAATAATGGATGAAAAAGATAGTAAAGGGAGTTGGAACAGAATGTATAAGTATATTAAGGGTAATAAAATAATTAAGGACGTCCCAACTTTGAAGGGTGAAGGGGGGATAACATATGTAACAGACCTTGAAAAAGCTGATGCTCTAAATGAATTCTACTCAAGAGTATTTCAGGATGGTGATGATGTAGATCATGTACTTGATGTTGTGGGAGATGACAGGGGTTGTAATGCAATGGGCATATCTGATAAGGATGTTAAGGAAGTAATAAGGAACTTACGTAATGGCAAAGCACCAGGGAATGATGGGTTGGTGAGTAAATTTATTAAGATGGCTGGGTCATCTGTGGTTCCATACTTCAAGGATATTTGTTCAAGATCATTGAGTGTTGGAAAATGCCTAATGGATGGAGAAGTGCACAAGTAGTACCGATTTTTAAAGGAGGGGGAAAGGGGAATATAGGAAACTATATGCCTATATCATTAACCTCAATTGGGAGCAAAATAATGGAGAAAATGATTGAAAACATATTCGTGAAATACTTGATGAAAAGGGATGGCTAAATGAAAGTCAACATGGGTTTAGAAAAGGGTACTCCTGTGAAACTCAATTGTTAGGTTTAACAAATGAATTGAGTGGAATTATTGATAGAGGGGGTGAAGTAGATGCAATTTTCATAGATTTTGAAAAGGCATTTGATAAAGTATCTCATGGGAAATTATTAAAGAAATTGGATGATGTAATTGAGGATAAGTGGGTGGTAAGATGGGTAGGGGATTTTTTAAAGGATAGAACGCAGAGGGTAAGAGTTGGTAAGATCTGTCAAGGGAAATAAAGGTGAAATCTGGAGTACCGCAAGGTAGTATACTAGGACCATTGTTATTCTTAATTTATATCAATGATATTGTTAGTGGGGTGGAATCAAAGTTAAGATTATTTGCAGATGATTGCATAATATACAGAGAGATTTTATGTGAGGAAGATCGGCGAGGTTTACAGAGAGATTTGGATATATTGGGGATATGGGTAGATGAAAATAAAATGGGTTTTAACACTAAAAAGTGCAAGGTTGTTACGTTTGGAAAGAAAAGAGAAAAAGTGAACTGGGTTTATATCATACAAGGGGAGCATTTACAAAGAGAAGTTAGTTACAAATATCTTGGTGTACATTTGGAAAAGGGGTTGAATTGGGATTGCCATGTTAATGAGGTAGTTAAAAAGGGGCATAGAGTACTTAGTTTTGTAAGAAGGGTGACAGTGGGAGTTGCAAAAGGGGTGAGAAACCATTTGTATAAAACATTAGTGAGACCTGTGATGGAGTACGCAGGATCAATTGGGATCCATACAGAGTTGGTGAGAAAGATGAAATTGAGAAGGTGCAGAAGAAGGCAGCCAGGTGGGTTATGGGGAAAGGGTTGAGATGGAGAGAATTCAAAGATGTAAGAGGGCTAATGATAAGGGAATATGAAAGTTCTGGAGAATTGGTGAAAAATTTGAAATGGCAGACTCTGGAATGTAGGAGGAAAGAAGACAGATTGGCAAAATTCTATAGAATTAGTAGGGGATTTGAAGGTTGGAATGAAATTGGTCAAGGTGTGAGACAAGGGTTATATTTGGGTAAGAATGATCATAGCTGGAAATGTGAAAGGGTTGGGTTTAAAACTGATGTGGGAAAGAATTCCTTTTTGGGTAGAACAATAGTAGATTGGAACGGGTTACAAGGGGATGTGGTCGGGGAGAAAGATTTATATAGATTTAAATTAAGTTTAAGGGAGGGATAATAGGAGAGAAATTCTGCCACCGAGTGGAAACTCAATTGCAGAAACAATAAACTAAAAAACTAAAAAAAAAAACTCAACCGCGTTAGCTTCGATCAGAGGTCCCGAGACTACAGAGTCAGCTGTGAACATACACAGCCTCCCTCAGGAGATGCTTCTTGAAGTGTTCTCCTACCTGGCTCCGGTAGAACTGTGCGAGAATATATCCAAGGTGTGTACGCTATGGCATGATCTACATCAAGACGCATCCCTCTATAAGTCGCTAACATTCAGTGAAGGCGAGGCAAACACGGAGGTTGTCATCAAGATCCTTGGGTTAGCTAAACGGCTTGAAGAACTCACACTGGTCAACCGTAGTGACATGGAGACCATCTTAGAAGAGGTAAGCCTAAACAATACCCAGATACGGGCGTTAGTGCTGAAGGAAGGGGGTCGGATGAAGAACGGAATTAAAGACACAGTTATGAATACTCAATTGCAAAACTGTAGTCAGCTCGTCAGTCGGCAGCTGCGTGCGTGGCAGTTATGTGCACTTTAACTTTAAACTTCAACTCACCCACCTGCGAATTTTGCATGTTGTAGGTGGAATTATCAGTTCCAATGTTTTAATGCAACTTGTCAATAGTTGCCTCGTCTTAGAAGAAAAAAAAATACATTTGATTTGCAACAAAGAGCCCTTTGATGAAAATAGGCATCTATTCCTTGACGTCGAGATCATTGCCATGTGCAACAGGTTCTGTAAGACTCTTCGGTCTTTGAAACTAAGCCAAGCCAACTGGACTCATGAAGCATTCTCCGCGCTGCAAAAGTGCGACCACCTGGAGACTTTTGGTGTAATTTTAAACATTAACATGTTTCGACAATCTGAGGTTATGCTTAACATTGGAATGATGTCCAGTCTGCGCCATCTCGAGTTTGCTATGTGCATTTTGTCCGAGAGTACCTGGATACAGATGCTCTCATCTCCCGCATTGACGAACCTCGAGTCTCTGCACCTGATCTCCTGCAACTTGTCAGACGCAGTGGTGTTAACTATCGGCGTAAACCTTCAGAATCTACGAGTTCTCGTGATGCTAGATGTACTTTGGGGAAACGATATAAGCAAGAGGGGGTGGACAAGTGTCATCACGAGATGCATGAAGCTCCAGGTACTAAAACTAAGTGTCAATGACTTGGTGGCTAAAGCTGCAATTCTTCTTATACCTGTGAATCTACCTAAACTGAAGTTTTTGTACATATTTGGAGGTAAAAAAAACAAACTACCTGCTGTTTATTGAAACAGCCGCAGCTAAATATCGAATACCCCCTTCAGTATGAAGATTTATTTCTTGAATAGACATTGACGCAGTTTGTAAGAAAGAAGCTTTCTGTTGGTTCGAGACCGAGCACCTGTCATTGAAGACCAACCATCCCGACGACTAGTAACTTTCGTTGAATATCGTTGTAGTGTTTAAATACATGAAGTTGTCTCGCAACCTAACAAGCATCACTAGCAGGCACCGTTGCTAAAGTCTACTTATTCAATGCCCACAGTCACTCACTATGTTTCTCGTTAAAAATATATGCTTAAATACTTATTGTTCTTTTCTCTCTCTACCCTAGACTAGTTCTTTATTGTGCTATTTTAAAAGAAGCACAGTTGTAAATTTTACAAAACACAAATCTTTCGCTCACAGCATAAGGCTTTTCCACGCATCTTCCAATCACACCATTTCCATGCAGGTGTTTGAAAGTAAATCGTAGCTGGTACCTAGTCTGTAAGGTGCATCTCAGTTTGTTCCGCTGTTTCTTCTTATCGTGCAAGTATTTTAAATTTTTATTACAATCCAGAAAATATAAAATATATCCCGACTGGGGTTGGCGTGAACCCGGGTTTCTAACAATCCGAGTAGGCGCCTTAGCCAACTAGACCATCGGAACGGTTTAACATTTTAACTTCTGAATCTTTGCTACTATAAGCAATTGTGTATTTCATGCGTTCTTTATCTTATCATGTAGTATCGTATATTGAAGGTATTATTCAGTACGTTAAAGTGAATCTTTGTAATTGAACGTAGATAGTCATCGGCATGACCAACGTCCTAACACTATAGTAAGAAAAAGTGTATACACATCAGAAGCGCGGGATTCACCCGCTAAACTCAAAACACTATTTCATTTAGGCTGACTAGTTATGAATTTTAAAACTAACAGAAAAATTATTGGGCCCACCATGACCTGAAAAAAATTGCCAAACTTTGTATTTTTCGAGCTAGGTCCCATCGGCAAAAGTCTCCAATAAGAAATTACACAAGGGCGATCTTTATGCCCCGTGACAGTGGAGGATTTTGATCCCAAAAAATATTGGCTAGGCCTATTATTGACGTAGCCTACTCTATTAAATTTTTTGTAAATCCTCTATATTTTTTTTTGTAATTTGGGCAAGTATTCCGATCAAAATATGCTGATTACTAATAAACGGTGTGACTTTGGAATGTATATTTTTGCGTGTTTGTTGAGTGAATATTTGTGCACAGTTTCAAGACAGAAACGATGTTGAAAAAGGCTATTTTAGATTAGTACGATGCACTAGTAAAAATAGTAAGTTAAAGCCGATGTAAGAAATTCCCTAAAACGCCAATTTTCGAAAACTTCTGGATTAAAAAAATAGAGAAATTAGTCTAAAATCACAATAACCAGATATAATCTTTATTTTGCTATAGATTATGTGGTAAAAATAATTTTTGGCCGTAATAGCCCCTTCAAGGATACACACAAAAACACGTTAATCAGTTAAAACTAAATTCATGCAATTAAACTTAATAGTGGAATAAATTAATAAACATATAATTTCGGAATGTAGTTCAATTTTTTAAAATTAACATTTAAAGACTATACACACGCAATTATGTGTTGTGTAAATTAATTTTGAACATAGTTAAAATCGTAGTTTCATATTATTTAAATCTAAAATGCAATATAGTTGTTCATGGGCAGCTATTATTATGAGCTCTTAATAATCATGTCGAACAGCTTCCATCATGTGCATTCATCTCGCAATCACCAGTTTATGACCGTGACGTGTGGTTTGTCCATGAGAAAACACCGCCTTCATTAAATTCGATGTTTTTATTTTATCTCATGTTTAGAACATTATTGTATTTATTTCAACGTCATAACATGAAAAAGTTAGCCCTGACCAGAACCTAAGATTGTGATTCATATGTCTAGGTCTTTCTCACACACTCTTGTAAGCTTGATGCTACTACAAAGGTCACATTGGTTTGCATTATTCCAACTGATTCAAATGCTTGTTAGGTACTTAATATTTAATAACACTTTAATGGCACTTTAAAATTGGAATAGTTATTAGACGAGGGAGTGGAGCGTCTGAGGATTACAATTCAACTCACGGCTCTTATTCTGTGATTCTGTGTGTTTGTGTACATACCAAAATCAGCCGAACCCCAGAAAAGATTGCGCTGAAATTTTAAACATACATCCAGTACGAATAAACTGAGAACTGCTTACAAAATCAGCTAGATTAATTGTGATTTAAACCTACAAGAAATAATAAATTAAAAAACAGCCTGCAAATGTGTAGGAATTATTTTAACGACAATGGTTTTGTTTTTGAAAAAAAAATGTTTGTTATTTGTCAGGCTAAGAAAATGCAGTGCCCAAGGTGTATCGAATCTTGCACGCTTAAGGTACCCCCAAATACCACTCGGAGATTGAGTAAACCTTGCAATATTTACATGTATTTCGTACTGGTTATGTATTCCATAGTATTGCCACAGATGATGTACAACACTACGTTATATGCATTTCAAAACATGTTTAATAATTCTGATTCAGTAGGTCACAAGTTCGAATCCAGCCACCGGCGATGATGATTGAAAGTTTTTCCGAGTTTTTCTTCAGTATAATGTTAATTTAATGGATAAGACATTCCCTTCACAAGTTCCGAATAGCCTGATCTAAAAACCTTTGAATAAAAAAAATATATAGGAAACGAATTGTAAGAACAGACAATCCGAGGAAATCCAAGGGCTTGCCATGTATGCATTCAAGAGATCTGTCAACTATTGCTACATATGATTATAGCTTAATTCAATTTGCTATTGCTATTGTGAATTATTAATATTTTGCTATCTATTTCTTCTATGTTTTATACTTAGTGTTTGTTTTTTCTCACAATTATATAAATAATTAAATTAATTTCGTTTTTAGAGTCAACCCACTCAGTCATATAACTGATTTTCAGTGGGGGACATTAAATCAAAGCGACCCCAACCCTGTAGGCCCCGACGCAATCGACGACTGAGCGATAACCAAACAAAGATCGATATGTTTTAATAGGAAATTCAGCAATCAGTGGTATGGACAGTGCGAACACCCGCGGATTAACGCCAGAATCAACAAGGCCGATTCAGAACAACTTTGAATTTATTGTGCCTCGTTGCTAGGACGGAGCCATCCCACAGTGACGCTTCCCGTAAGGCCATCAACCTTTATCCCCCAATGATCCATTACTGCCTGTCGATAAAGACCATGTTTCACTTGGTTGGCCTTAGAAAAAATTATTTATTCCCCTAAGGCCAACAGCGTGTATGAATTATTTGAGGTAAGGGGCAGGACGTTGTTGGCCTTGGGAGAATAAGTAAATTCCCCTTAGGCCAACAAACCTTGTTTGTATATTCAATAATGAAATGCAGGGTGTTGGCCTAAGGGGAATAAGTAAATTCCCCTTAGGCCAACAAACCTTGTTCGCATATAGTCAATTATACAATTCAGGGTGCTTGCCTTATGGGAATAATTAAATTCCCCTTTGGCCAACAACTCTTCCTGTAACATGGTCATTATCGACAGAATGAATACAATTCACTGAATACAAGAATACAAAATTGTGTTCAGATACGCATGAATTTGAAATACACAACACTAGGCCTATCCCAATTCCTTCCTGTCTCTAGTCGATCGCATGTTGCTCAGTGCCGCTTCCCGTAAGGCCATCAACCTTTTTTTTTCCCCTATGCTATCATTACTACCTGTCGATAAAGACCATGTTACACTTGTTGGCCTAAGGGGAATTGATTTATTCCCCTTAGGCCAACACCCTGCATTTCATTATCGAAAATACAAAGAAGGTTTGTTGGCGTTGGGGTAATTGATTTATTCCCCTTAGGCCAACAGCGTATATGCATCGTTTACGGTAAGGAGCGGGGCGTTGTTGGCCTTGGGGTAATTGATTTATTCCCGTTAGGCCAACAGCGTATATGCACCCCGCTCCTTACCGTAAACGATGCATATACGCTGTTGGCCTAACGGGAATAAATCAATTACCCCAACGCCAACAACGCCCCGCTCCTTACCGTAAACGATGCATATACGCTGTTGGCCTAACGGGAATAAATCAATTACCCTGAGGCCAACAAACCTTCTTTGTATTTTCCATAATGAAATGCAGGGTGTTGGCCAAAGGGGAATAAATCAATTCCCCTTAGGCCATCAACGCTTCCTGTAACATGGTCTTTATCGACAGGTAGAAATGATGGCATAGGGGAAAAAAAAAGGTTGATGGCCTTACGGGAAGCGGCACTGTGGGAAGACACCGTTGCTCAGGTTTATTGCCTCACTCCACTTGTGACTCACTCAAAATACATCGTATTGCAGTCTTTTCATAACTTATACTTCAAACGGAACCATTTCGAAACAAGTATATATTATAATTTGTAAGTCACCAGACCTTGACTGAAATGTACGAGTTGTAAGCTTACATAAAATTCACAATAGAAGTCTTACAATAGTGCATAAGTATTTAAAACAAAAATGCCTCAACGATTGATGTGAGCATTGCTTTGTTAGTCACTGTTAAAATACCGCAACTAGAAAGGAGCTTAAACTTAACACGAGAACTACCACGACCACTTTGGCTTTGGACGAATCATAAGTGGAACACATTTCAAGATCTAAAGTATTTTTGCTATTTCTGAATTTTGGCTAATCCTCTCGTTTGAGATGAAATCGTTCATAATTTTTTTCTTTTCTTTTTTCTTTTTTTAGAGTATTTTTTATCTCACTCCTCTTTAATTTTTGTGTTTTATTATTTTGATTTTTGATATATTTTTATTAACTCAATTTTGTTTAATTTTACAATTTTAATACAGATTTTAAAAATGTTATCATAAATATTGTCTTGTAGACCTACACCATTTCAAAATGTGCTTATGAATCAATTAGTTATAGGCTATGTATTTTCGTTTTTAAATCACTTTCTGAATGAGATGGATGTTAAATTAATAAATAAGTAAATACAAAACAGTTAAGAAAATATATTTATAGTTGTTAGTTTTTACTTGACCCGATGATTTGTTTCTAGATACACTTTTATTTATTTCAATATCTTCTTCATCAAAATTTGTGGCAGTTCTACAATACTCAATCAATTTACACTTGCACAAAATTAATGGAACAGAGAAACAACCAACTCCAACCCCTGCACCCCTGCACCCCCCCCCCCTACCCCCTTCGTGTCTTCCGCTTACACAGCCGTGCTCGGCATATAGGCATAAGAGTTTAGGCAGGGAATACAAGGAAATTCAAGCAAACACCTATGGAAAATTAATATTATATTCATTTATATACAACATTATACGAAAACTGTTGACACAAAGACACAAACTAAATGACACCAATTTGCTGGTTGTTAGAGATGCCATGGGAGTGAGTAATATTTAAATTCTTACATAAGGTCCTTGCCTTTTTAGGTACATTTCCTTGTACCTTAAAACTGATCTTCGTATGTTATTATCTGCACGTCAATGTAGGTGCATTTTTATTCAAGTAGTAAATAATATAAAATAAGGATGAATATTCTTTCGTTTGATATATACATACGCGATGTAATGTAAGGTTGAGGATGTGACTAATCATTTCGGTTATCCTTTCTTCCAATGCACATGCCATCGGGTTTAAATGATGATCCAGTTACAGATATGTTATAATTTCTGAAGTGGACTTTTATATGGTTACCGAATTGCAAAATGATTGACGGTATTTCTGTTTTACAACTTCGTAAGTATATAGCATTTGTTCATTCGAACGTTTTCCGGTGAAATACCGCTGTTTGAGTGTTGTATAATAAATAAAAGTGAACAACAAAAAGTGGCCCTTATTCAAAATAATATAGACTTGGATGTATGGTTTGTAAATTTTCCGTGGTAGACCTGCCCAGCGACAATTTAATATCCTTCTCAGGTGACTCACTATGGTCGGGTATTGGTTATATTTAGTTTATTTATCACATTTAATCATTTATTTAAACTTTAAAGTGGATCCTATTTAGTTATAAAAACTGATTTACAAAGAAGGAAAACTGATTTAAACCAAGTAACGGGTGTTATTTGTAGGAAATATCATTAGTTATGTATATTTTTTTGAACTTTATCCCACTATTCACCAAATTTTCTAAAACTTTGAAAGTTGGCTCAAGAGTTGATGTTTCGGGGGCTTAAGTTCTCTTTACAGTACACGCTCGAAATATTTCGAACACTTATTTGAAAACTGCGAAGTCACCTAACAGCACATTCCCTTGTATTTAGTACATCACGAATAACAGAGCGCAAAGAACACCTACTATTCATTCCGTCTAAACAATTTCATCAATTGGTGTTCCGTCACATGATAAGGTTAGGATATTAAATTATACACCGACGATACTAATAACAACATTTACTCTTTATTAAACCTTTTCATAACATTCAATTCTATACTCTTGGTCCTAAACCACCCTATAATCAAAGCAACCTGTGGTTATCGAACGCAGTGACCGTCAATGGGTGGATATATAGCTGTGAGGATGTTGTCATCCTGTCAGAAGTCAACATGAGGTGTATGCTAGTGTTGTTTGGCGTTCTGCTGGCGGGCGCGGTGGTTTCTGGGAAACCGCAGGACAAGTACACTACCCAGTACGATGGAGTGAACGTCGAAGAGGTTTTGCAGAGTGGACGACTTCTCAACAACTATGTCAAGTGTTTCCTGGATAAGGGGCCGTGTACTCCTGATGGTACCGAGATGAAAAGTAAGTGGATTAGGATTTTAGAAAACATTATTTTTGAAAAGTGTGAATAGCAAGGCATTTCCATTGTATGGTTTTTGAAGATTTGATTTGATTTGATTGTCGTCTTTATTGATGGCGGGATTAAGGCCTGTTAAGCCTTCTTCCATCCAACCACTTCCTTATTACAACAAATCACGACATTACAGGATTACATAAAATATTGAAAATAAATTTTAAATACTTTGATCACACAAGTTAAATGTGCAATTTAAGAGCTTAAAATAATGTTATCATCATACATACTAAACTAACTAAAATAACAAAATTATGTAATAATTAATTAAATACATTAGGAGTAACATTATTGCAAAGTTAAATTTTCTAGGTATAGTTTTAAAGGAAAAAGGGGATGAAGAATTTTTCAACCGCGATAACTTTGAGAACGCTACTAAATGCTTAATTTGAGAATCTTCTAAACGGTTTGTTTGAAAAATATGTCTTACACTAAAGTTATACAATATGATCGTTTGCAAAAGACTATCTGTCATTTTGAAATAATTTCATTTCAATAAAACCATATTTTGAAATTCGAGTGTAAATCAATTAAATCACGTCCACAAAGTTTATTAGTTTTTGCTTTATTTTCATCGTTCTTCCAAACACATCTTCCACGAAAGGAATAAACTGAACATATTATGTATAATCACTTCAAATGGCGTTATGGAATGAGTTCTGTGTATTTGATTGGTTGATTTGAAGGAGTATTTCCCGACTTATGCCCGAGAACGAAATTGTGTATATTATACTTGATGTAAGCCATTTCGTCTATCGATTGTGCTTTGATTGTGTTACTTCAATCTGTTATGTGAGATGAGTTTCAGTAAAAAAATTATAAATTGTGCAACTACTTCAACAGTATTTTAGTGTTAACAAATGTATAAGTTTATCAAAAATATCAATGATAATTTATCTTAGATGTGGATACTGCATTGTTGTGTTAAGTTCCAACTATATTCACGTTTTCGATGCAATAAAATATACATAATATATTTGGAAAATTTTATAAACATACTCTCGTTTCAAAACAAACAATTAATTAACAATAACCGGATTAATATATGGGCATTTTGTTATAATTTAACTATTTCAATGTAAACAACTCCAATGCAGAATTGAGATTACATGTATTCTGTGCTATGTACAAAAATCCGCAGGGCAATGAATATTTGGGTATGTACTGTTATAAGTTCAAATTATATTATTTTGTGTGTAGGCCTAGTGTAAAATCTTTAAAATAGAAGTTAAACATTCTCAAAAACCGAGTAAATATAAAACAAAAAACTATTTTATGTTTGATTACTTGTCGCTGTTTTACTGAAGTTTGATGCTCACAAAATAGCAAAATGGATTGGATGATAAAAAGTTAAAATACATTCTGATTTAAATATTTTAATTAAATAACTAACGTGTTTATTAATGATGTGCATTAGCGCTCTTTGAGACGACCTTGGAAAACAAACAGAAATACCCAGGGAAACTCCGCGGTTAGGCCAACTCCAATGTACGTCATGGACCACTTTTTGTGAATATTATTACTGGCCGTAACGACAGACGTAGCTCATGCGTAAAGCGCAAGACCCTCATTCGAAGGTCACGGATTCGAATTCCACATCCGGAAAATCTGAGTTAATGCTTATTCTGAGGTTGTCTACAGTCGTTTAGGCGAGTGCTGGGATTTAGTCCTCTCAAACAGTCTTCGGACATAACCTTTATGATAATCTTAAATTATTGTAACTAAATTATTCATATAAAGAAAGCTTCACTGAATAAAGCTGATGTGAAAACTCTACTGCTGGGATCCTTACGAAAACGTTTTTTGTTACTGGGCCTGCATACCGTACAAGTATTCGCCATAGCGTTTCTTTGCAACAACGCTATTAAAAACAAATCCAGATACAAATCCAAAGAATACAATAATTTGTTAAACGATTAAAGGAAACTGATTTCGTGTATATAAATCCAAATTGATATATATAACATAAGAAGTTTCATTAAATTTCATTGACGACCTCGAAGATGGCATTCTGCATGCACCCTTTTCTGTAGCCATGACTATAATATAAATTATCACGATTTTACTTTTTTTTTTTTTTTACTTTACTTATTGTCGAATTTTCGTTTTAGTAAATTTTTGTTTGTTTCTATACCTAATAATTCTTTAGTCACATAAGTTTATTATGAATGTAAAAATGTGGACTTTTAGACAATATTCAAAATTCTAGTTTTTAAAATGAAACAATGATCCAATTTTTGCAACATTTGTTTGAAAATGAAAGTTATTTAAATTAATGCAAATATCTTGTTAGATTTAAATAAGAATTGTCTTGCGACCCAACACTGCTTCATAGCAAACAAAGCGTTAAACAGCTCGTTCAAATGACTATAAAACATACATGCATTATAATATTTACTTAACATTCTATGATTATACACTTTTGCAAAATCAGGTTGGTGATATTAATCATGGTAAACGGTCTGCTATACAATACATTAGCTAAACATATTGACCCATACCAACGTATTTTACAGATAACTCCGCTGAAATGTATTTTGCAATGGATTGATTTCCATATACTCATCATTATGTATAGAAACAAATTTGTATTATGAAAAGGGAATAGGACTCATTTGGCAGTTAGCAAATAGCTATTCGCTCGGGCAAGAAGCATTCGACGTATATAAAACTATTCAAAGTTGTCAATAAAGCATATATGGATAGCCCTACAATATTTTATATTCTGTTTTAATCAGCCAGAAAAAAAATCACGAATATATTTTATTTTGAACCTTTTTTTTTACAAAATCGAAATTTGTTAAAACTTATAATTTTTTTATAAATTATTTCAAAACAAATTTTAGAAATGTGTTACTAGACATCTGTTCAAACTCTCATACACCTGTAATGTCGGTCAGCCGAGCGAATAACAATTTGCCTAAAACGCATATCCTATACTCTCTTAATCATTTGTGACACAATCCGATTATCTAGGCGACGGTCGTCGCCCGGCAGACAAGCGATGCGATGCTTAGGCGACACCGAACTCCGGCCCTATATACAGCTCCCAGAGTTGGAGGGTTTTCAGCTATCTGCACACGCCGCCCCGAAAGAGTTACAATCTTGAAACTCGGTATATGACCTGGTATTTTGGTCCATGACATACCCAAAAAAAAATCAACCTGATCCGACAACTCGTTCTGTGTTTAAAAAAGGCTCTCAACATCGTCAAATTCCTTAAGGCTGGCTGGTGGCTGGTGGCTGGTGGGTGGGTGGGTGGGTGGGTGGGTGGCAGTTCCCCGCGGAGAGTTCTTTAGCCTACAGAGGAAAACGGTAAATCTTAGAACTATGAAACTTGGACCACACTTAGGTGTATTTCAGACGCAGTGCCTTTTGCTTTTCAAACCAAAATCGGGTAACAGGGACGGAGAAAATCAAAATTTGGATGATAATCAAAACGCGTAATTACCAAGGCGTGGTAATTTGTACAAACTTGAATTTAACATGCTATTAACCATTATAAAATATCTTGCGTCCAAACACAAGGGCAAAATTTGGGATAAACCATGGCCCAAAAATGACAAAAAAATATCGGGAACTTAAGAAATGAATCATTAAAAGAAAAACGCTACAACTGAGATGTTCAAACGTGGAATACATTTTGTTTATCTCTCATCTTTATCACTTTTGAATATGGAAAGAAAAATTTGGTTAACGGGTACCGGAAAAAAACAAATCTATCAAAAGTAGGTAATTCCGTACTCTTATAATAATACGCTATACCTAGAAAACGGTTCATCTTAGAACTTTGAAACTTGGGCCACACTCAGATGTACCTCATATAAAAAAAACCGGGCAATTGGGACCGGGGAAAATCAAATCAAAATCAAAATCAAAACCCCGTAATTACTCAGGCGTGTAATTTGTACCAAGCTTGAAATTAACATGCTCTTAACCATTATAAATATCAAGTGCTTATGCTAGTGCTTGGTCTTGTTGTTTGCGTATCTGCTTCCAATGCAGAAGGGCCAGGGGGTTCGATTCCCCCTAAAGTCAGAAGTTTTTTAACTTCTGATTTGGACTTAAGTCATCAGTTTCTTGTCTTAGGAGTTTGTAAACGGTGACTTTGGAGCCGTCCTAGCAAAATCAAAACGCGTAATTACTCAGGCGTAGTAATTTGTATACAAGCTTGAATTAAACATGCTCTTAACCATTATAAATATCTAGTGGGTTATGCTAGTGCGTTGGTCTTGTTGTTAGCGATCTGCTTCCAATGCAGAAGGGCCAGGGTTCGATTCCCGCTCAAGTCAGAAGTTTTTTTTAACTTCTGATTTGGACTTAAGTCTATCAGTTCTTGTCTTAGGGGTTGGTAAACGGTGACTTTGGAGCCGTCCTAGCAACGAAGCACATAAAAAATTTCAGGGGTTGTTCTGGATCGGCCTTGTTGATTCTGGCGTTGGTCCGCGGGTGTTTTGCACTGTCCATACCACTGATTGATATATTTCCTATTAAAAAAATCGATCTTTGGTTGGTTATCGCTCACTCGTCGATTGCGTCGGGCCTGCAGGGTTGGCTTGGTCGCTTTGATTTAAAGTCCCCACTGAAAAACAGTTATATATAACTGAGTGGGTAGACTCTAAATAAAAATTAATTTATTTATTTATTTAAGGGGTATCTTTGGGGGACCGTGGGCCTAAAAATGTAAAAAAACAACTTTGAACTTTAAAAAATTTAATCATTCCAAGTACATCATTCACACCTTGATAGCGAACAAACAACAAAAGATGTGATATCCCCCCAAAATACAAAATTTGTACAAAAGACGGCAGCCAAGCTCTCCTTCAAAGTCTTCGGCTGTGAATGCTGTGAGATATAGAAGTTGAGCCAAGCTTTTTATTCTTTTCTCCCTAGTTTCGCTTTGAAAATATGTAAGATCATTCGCCTGTTGACGAGCGCCAAGCCAACGATTTTGTGGTAAAAAAAAGTAAAATTTTTAAACTCGAAATCATAAAAAAAAAAGACTTGGCCATTGAATTTTGGGTTTATGGCCAAGTCATTTTTTTATGATTTCGAGTTTAAAAATTTTACTTTTTTACCACAAAAATCGTTGGCTTGGCGCTCGTCAACAGGCGAAATGATCTTACAATTTTCAAAGCGAAACTAGGGAGAAAAAATAAAAGCTTGGCTCAACTTCTATAGTTCAGAGCATTCACAGCCGAAGACTTTTGAAGGAGAGCTTGGCTGCCGTCTTTTGTACAATTTTTTGTATTTTGGGGGGATTACAATATTCTTAAGCTCATTTGTGAAGAAACAAATTTGCCCTTTCAAAGAGTTGAACTAAGGAAAGAAACATAATGTGAGTCGAGTTGGTAGGGAACATGGTAGGGAATGCTCAAGGGGTAAAAAAAATCGTTCTTCTTTAAACTGGAAAAAACTTATTTAGGATTGCAAGTGCATTGACACGACGACCTCCGAAATGAGTCTCATTCGTACAACATGCGCTACCGACTCAATTAGTGACGATTAAGTAATTGTAATTATTTAAAGTTTTAATAATTTTATCAACACAAGCACTTCTTCTGGGTACCCTAAATTAACCCTCTCAGACCCTGCGTCCACAAACGAGGACATCAAGTTTCCGATTTAAATGCAGGTAATAAATGGTTTTTTCAATTTAACGCCCCCCCCCCTTTTTTTGGAGTGAATTAAAATAAATATTTTTGTCCCCCATGCCAATGGTACGAATGGTACCTTTTTTTTAAAAGAGAAGATTGAAAATAGACATCTGCAAAAAAAGAGGCTAAAACAAGAACATTCTGGTTTGTCCCGGAAATTTGATATATCTCTAGTATTGCAGGTATTTGAGATACACAAAATCCAAAATATGAAAAAATCCAGGAAATAATCAATTTTTTAGAATGCACCTAGAATCTTCATTTTAAATTCAAATGAAGCTTAAAATCAAAATCATTTTTTTTTAATCATTAAAAATCTTGGAAAAATATGGAAAAAATGATAAAATCTCACAAAAAATGCGGAACTTGAATTGATTGTTTAAAATTACCTAATTTACACGGAAAGATAAAGTGTTGAAAGGGGTTTAAACGTCTGCTCACCCTCGTATAGTACAACATGTACACTTGTACATTAAGTTTGACAATAATTGGGTCATGAACCGTGGCGCTGGAAGTCACTCGTGAAACGTACGTCACATAAGAGTGACGGAGTAACAACCTGTTTTAAGTACCTACTTGTTCCAAACCTAATTACCTTGAAGTTGCATTGCTCACTCTGTATATGACGTAGGACGGCAAAGATTATGCGCGCACGGAGCTGTTACGAAAGTAGCTCTGAATATCATTAGATCGCTGATGTAGGTGTAATTATCACCAAACTCCCAAAAATGTGGCCCTATTATATTGCTTTTATATAAAATAATATCTCAAATATATATGGAAAATAATACATATTATATAGTTTTATTCTAAGAATCATATATTTGAGACTTTTTTAAATCTTATACATTATGTGTTTTGAGATAATTTTTTATTTTTAATTTTGTAATCAACATTTTGATTCACTTAGTTACAAGACATACTACTTATATTTGAGACATTTATTTAGATGCGCCACAGGTGCCACAGGCGGTTTAGGTCTTACAAAACATGTGGTTTTTCCTTCGTTTCGTTACATTTGTTTCAGTGTTGTAGTAAGTGTTAATTGCTTTATAGTGGTTCCAACGAAAGAATGCAGATGTTGATATTGTTTTCCCAACATAACGACTGTCACAACTCTGTTTACGCTAGCTCAGCGTGGATGTAGCACGCGTAGGAACCCCGTGTCCTAGCACAAAATAGTGTTTGCTTGTGTTTTGGCTTTCAATTCTTTCTCTCTCATACACGAACGAAGGCAATATTCATTCTGCCGCGCATTCATACTGCCCCTACCACTACGACTTTAGTATGTGTTAAGTTTTTTTGTGGCTCGTTGGTCTTTGTGTGGCTCGTTGGTCTTGTGTGGCTCGTTGGTCTTGTTGTTAGCGTATCTGCTTCCAATGCAGAAGGTCCAGGGTTCGATTCCCGCCAAAGTCAGAAGTTTTTTAACTTCTGATTTGGACTTAAGTCATCAGTTCTTGTCTTAGAAGTTTGTAAACGGTGACTTTGGAGCCGTCCTAGCAACGAAGCACATAATAAATTTCAGAGTTGTTCTGAATCGGCCTTGTTGATTCTGGCGTTGATTCGCGGGTGTTCGCACTGTCCATACCACTGATTGCTATATTTCCTATTAAAAATATCGATCTTTGGGTTTGGGTTTATCGCTCACTCGTCGATTGCGTCGGGGCCTGCAGGGTTGGCTTAGTCGCTTTGATTTAAAGTCCCCCACTGAAAATCAGTTTATAAAACTGAGTGGGCAGACTCTAAATAAAATTTATTTTTTTATTTATTTTTTTTTTTTGAAATGAGTTTTACCCTTTTAGGCAGAAATTGCTTTATGCCATTAGATAGAGCAAATAAATCAGCATCACAACTGACCGTTCCTTTTTTATTTTAAGCAACGATTTCAAAATACAATTTTTTTAAAAAGGTTTTTAGTGTTTCTCCAAAAAAATCTGATGTAAAACAAGATTTTTTTCAGAATTTTTTGAATATCTTACATTTTATGTATCTTAATAGTAGCAATACTAGAAATATATCACTTTCTCGGGAAAAACTAAAATTTCCCCATTTTTAGCTTTTTTTGCAGATATGTATTTTGAATTTTCTCAAAAAAGGGCACTTTTCGTCCAATCGGGATGGGGAAAAAAAAAGTATTTACTTTTAATGCTCGGGAAAAAATATGGTGTCAAATTGAAAAAAAAACTTTCTTTTTCCCCATATAAATTTGGAAAGTTGATGTCCACTATAGTGGACGCCAGTAGCGAGAGGGTTAATTCAATTAAATATTGACATTTTGCCAATGACGTAAGTCAATAATTTCTGTCTAAAAAGGAGTGCACTGACGAGGTAAAACGTCACGAATGTCACATATGTAATGTATTTTACAAGAAAACACACAAATTCTTACAATACCGCCACTGTTTTTAGCTGGTGCTATTTAGAGAATGAATATTTGAAATTATTCCAACCTAACCTACTTACTTAGTGGGACGTATTTTGAGACAGGCTAGTGAGAAAAATTGGCAACTGGGTGTTGGACTTGGGCCACTACACGGTGTTGAATAGGGAGCGTAGCTTACGTGCACTGGCTCTAAAATGCGGCACCCCATTGAATAACATTGTTTACAGTTTCCTACACGGAATAACTTATTCTTGTACAGCGTTCAATTTGCGATCGACTTTATGCCAAACAACTACGCTCAGTTTTGCATATCAAGCTCGCCTTGCGCTGTGTTTTGACTTTTGAGGTTTGGGCATGCCAAAACGGTGTCTTGAAAGATTTCAGACACTGCTTGAAAAAATCTGAGATCATGCACCAGCAAATGTACAGTATTGTGGTTGGTACGAGTGTGGAAAGAGGCCAAAATAACTGTGCAATCTCGTAAGGCTTTATTTTGGGTACGTGATAATAAAGTGGCACGTAATTAGCTTTGTTGTAGATTGTGACGTTGAAACATAACCTCACTTTTTGCAAAACCAGCTGTTGGTAAGACGCCATTTCTGATTGTGAAAGCAAAATGGACATGGAAAACTGAAACGTGATTGTTTTGTTTCAGAGGTGATGCCAGACGCCCTGGTCACCGAATGCTCCAAGTGCAGTGATGTGCAGAAGGAAAAGGGGAAGATTGTCCTACATTACATCCTTCAAAACCACCCCGAGATTTGGAAGCAGATGGAGGCAAAATACGACCCCGATGGTGTTTACAAGAAGAAATACGACAAGTACAAGTCCGAGCTCTCGGCAGCAGAGCGCGCGGCCATCGGTCTCTGAACAAGATGGCGGACGTGACGTGACGTCATCGCTCTGATACAAGATGGCGGAGGTGAAGTCACGAGGACATGTGGTTTATCATTGAGTGTAAGGGCTGATTTATCATTGACGGCAAAGTGGAACAAAACGTTTCTGATTGGTGAAAAATGTTGAATTTGTCTGTTTCTACAACTGCCCGTGCATTATTATGATTCTTGTGCTACCTACCCACGTTTCTGTCAAATAAATCGGCAATAGGCCTATTAGTGAAGCGTAGTGTCGCAACGCTAGCGGAATGACGTCTATATCGTCCTACCGTTAAGCTAGTCGCAAGACAGTGCTCAAGCACAGGCAAGCGCATTGACAACATTATGGTTGCGAAATAAAGTAATTATATGTTGGATGATTAAATGCGGAAAAATCATCCGCAAGCGTTGGGCCTCTATTTTCATACTAGGCTTGTACACTCAATGATTTAACTTTGTCAATGTTAAAATGAAATGTATGTCTGAATCATCAACAGCATAATATTGAAATATGGAAATAATATAAGTACAATATTAAAGTATGTATACGATCATTAATAAAACCAATTTAAAATTAAATTATATAAAAATGATTGTTACCAACATAATATCACCTCCTATGCTATCTAAAGCTTGTATGATCCTGACGATTTGAGTTACCCACGTGACAAGATATTATCATATTGCATAAAATTTGGTTCTGCAAAGTCCCGCTTTTTTGTGTATACGAGAGTTTTAGATGATGTTACACCGACTGTCATGGCCGACTGGTGGTCAAAAATTACATTGGCTCCATCTAAACGCACGTGTTAAAAGAGTGAATTTTATTGAAGATTCCTGCATCATTACATTTGGCAGTTCAAGCCAATCGAATATGTGTTCTAGTATCTGTTTTTAACGTTATAGTAAGGAAACAATGTAAATGGAAGCTCTGTTTTTTCAAAAACAATTAAATGCTGGGACCCTGGGCTATGACAGTTAGCCCTTTTCGACACTTTAGAAGTAGACCTACCGTTTTTTCTGAGAAAAAGTATTTTAATATTACTGTAAGAACTTTAGCTATCCGATAAATTGACATGTTGCGTCGTACAAATTTTATAATCAGTGTAGACAATGAAAACTGCGTGATTTCTTCCTATTCGCCTATCGTAGCCATGAATTAAAATTGTATTCGTTGCCCACAAGTCGCCCAAAGTTGATTCTGCGCCGCCAAAAGCTTTCCTCGAATCAAACTCTCGAATACCATATAGGGGCTCAAGAAAAACAGTTTTAACATTGAAGGATGTCCATGACTTCACTTCCTTCTGTCAAGGAAGTGATGCATGTTCTAGTGACCTTCCAGTTAGAAATGTCTAGAACACCAATGATACAGTTTAGGCTTCGCATCGTGAATCACAGGGGTTCGCGGTTCACCGGTCACAAATAAATATAGCCCTACGCGCTTGGGTAATTTTCTCTGGCAAGCTTCCCAAAATATCGGCCTTCATTGATCCCAAGGCCGTTTGATTGCAATCAGAAGTAAGCTAGTATTATTATAAATCAACGATATATCTCTGTATTTACACATTTAATTTGATGGTTTACCGAAATAACACTATTTATACTTTTTTGAGTTAATGATATAACGACACACCTAATCAATCCGAAATGTAATGTTAGGTGAGACGCGTTTGGAGGACATGGATATGTTTTATAGGTAGGATAGATTCAATTGGAAACATTATACTGGGATCATGTATAACATTTCCAATGTTATCAATTCCAGTATTAGCAATACTCTCTTACCAATACTTTGGAAAAAGTCACTATAGTAAAACAGTACAATAAAAATGATATTATTGCTTTATTACTAATGGTAGAGGTGTTTGTTTGTCGCAAATATAAAAAACTATCAGAATAAAGTCGAAATTTATGTTAAATGCTAAGTAAGAACGAAACGCGACTGGGAATTTTAGTTATCCACCCAGTATTCTACTCAAATACGACAAATATTACTAGGAAAACGCTCGAGTCCCGCCGCGTTGATGGATGAGCGTTTTTGTAAGTTTTAGTTTGCGTGGGACCATTTTTCCTTTGCAAGTGCTTTGTGAATGCATTGTAGGTGACTGTTGTCAAGTTTCTATTGTTTCTTGTTAGTTGTTATTATTTACCGTCAAAAAACTTATTTTAAAACCAATATTTCTATGCATTCTGGATAACTTTGTCAACTTTTGCAACTTTTTTCTTTCAAAGGTACTACATCACCATAACCTTAATGTCCATGTGAAATATGAACGTTGTAGCCCACCCCGTTTGGTCACAATCGGTCAAATGCGACGAAATATCGTACTAAAAAATCGAAAAAACTCATATTAAAACCTTTATTTCTACGGATTCTAGATAACTTTCTCAACTTTTCTTTTAAAAGGTACTACATCACCATAACATCAATGTCTATGTGGAATATGAACGTTGTAGCCCACCCGTTTGGTCAGAATCGGGCCCAAATGTGTCGAACATATCGAACTTAAAATCGAAAAACTCATATTAGCGCCTTTCTTTCTATGGGTTCTAGCTAACATTTTCAGCTTTTTCTTTCACAAGGTACCAAATCACCATAATCCTAAAGTCAATGTGAAATATGAACGTTGTAGCCCCACCCGTTTGGTCAGAATCGACTCAAATGTAACGAAAATATCGCACTAAAAATAGAAAAAATCGTAAAAGTACGATATTCATAAGAAATATTTCTTCGATTGTACCAAAAAACGTAGCAAGTCTAAGTTCAGAGAAAACGAAGGTCCCCTCAAATTTTCATCAAGGTCACATATGTCGTTTGCCCGGTAGAGGGCGAACAAACAGACAGAAATACAAAAAAAACAAAAAAACAAACAAAACATTGGAGCTAATTTTTTGGGGGTCAGTGAAATTGAAGTCTTCGCTTCGCTCGCTACGCTCATCCAATAAAATATTATCCGACTATCTTAAACTGGTAGCGAACTATAGTAACAAACTAGGTTTATTTGTGTCAAAAGGATAGCTTGTGGTTGTGGATAGTGGGAAGGGGCTTATTCAAGCAATATCCTACTGGTGTCCAGATGGATTCAAAGTAGAAAAATTACATTGATTTTGATATGTTTGCCAAGAAAGTGAATTTAATAGTGACAATTATTTATATTCTAAAATTGTGAGTCACTAAAAGGTCCACTCCATGTTAAATTTGTTTGCATCTGCTTCAATATACATCTGGCGGTATATGCAGAAGTATATGCAAAAATATGCCAAAACAGCTGCTTTTTTCTTTTTTAATTGACACTTTTTTATTTTCATATTTGTGAAGAATTTATGGAAGAAAATCATCCCATCGAAATTTTAAAATCTACATGCTAAATTTGGAAATAATGTAATGGGCAGCGTGTGTATATCCCCAAATGATGACACCGATAATTTAGGACAATCTCAATTCTCAACAATTTATATTATGATTTAAAACAATGTTTTAAACAAATAAGTAGGCCTACAATGACACAACCACCTGTACAGTCGTACTTAGTAAACAGCTGACGATGAAAGTTCTCGTCGCTAAACTAACCTCATACGTCTGATATCTGTGACGTATTCCGGCCTCACCTGGGGCAGCAGCTACGACACCGATGACGTCATACGGCAGGTTACGCCTTATATGTCAAGAACTAGTGTTAGCCAGACAGAATCTGGATTCATGTGATCTTGTCCATGTTCAATATCTTATTATTAGTAATTATTATTATATCAAGGCCATGTCAGAGGAGGCCGGCGTGATATGATGTTTGGCGCGTCCCTTGTCCTGCAGCCATTAATAATTGCATCTGAATTCAACTTAGCATAATTAATAACAAAATATATCTGTACTCTCCTAATATATAAGATTCTCCATATCATAGATCAATCAGAAAATGCATTCTTTTTAACCATTTTGAATTATTCTATTTTTTTTATTATTTTATTTATTATTTATTTTCTATAACCAATTAATAGAAAATAGCTATAATGGATGCCTTCATAATTTATTTTTACACAATTATGTTAAATTACAAAAAGATGCGACTAAAATTGACTGAGAAAATATGTGAATGCACGTAAAGTGAGCATTCCTGCTCCCTCTTATGAGAATTGTTAGTCTTTTTGCAGGAACAAACCGTCGTTTATTACCTTTTACAGGTTATGTACTACGACTAACATTATGCATTCAAAATCCTCCCAAAAAAGAAAACATTATTGTTACATTTTCCACTGACCTCCAGCTAATGCCCTCACTATTATCTATCTCTGTCGTTCAACGAGCTTCCTAGTACTAGGCTATACATCCATGGATTTCAAGGACTACGGCATGTAATGTTTTCGGAAAGGAGCCTTGACTGCTTCTGAGTATAACAAGTACTGTTTTTACAATAATACACTTTGCATCTTTCTGTTTGGTGGAATAATATACACAACTTGTCACTTCTCACTACACTGATTTGCATTTTGTGTCATTTCGATCATCAAGGGTACTCTAGTTGGAGCATTTTGCTCTTTAAATACAGATGGCAATAGAATTACAATAAGTGGAAGTACGTATATAATATCTATAATATATATAATATATATAATAATATATATAATATATATATAATATATAATATCTATATATATTATAGAGTATTTTAAAGTTTAACTGCATAGCGTTGTGAAGCATCTATTTCTTGGCCACCTTCAAAAACTTGTGTATGAAGTTTTTCATATTTTTATTTTGAAATTATATCATCAAGGTTGAATTAATATCAGCTGAATAAAAATCTGCAAAAACAAATTATAGATACATTGTAAATTAAAATAATAAATAAATAATAATAAATTATAAGATAAGTCTGCAATACCGTGGTTTTAAGTGAAAAACTAGCGCTTTGCAGCATTTACTCACAAAACGATATTTCCACGTATCTCTAACAATACATATCTAAGGAGAAGATATGTAATAACAATTAGCAATAAGTGATTTCGATTTCAAAGTGATTAATTATGAATACATGAGTAAGTGACGTGTGACATTGTTGAGTGATAATGAGCGATGAGTAACGAGGAGTGCAATAATAAGTCATTAGCTTGGAAGGTGGTCTAAAGTTTTAAATGTAAATCCATAACATGTAAAAAGAAAAGGTGAAACGACATCTCATGAGGATGTTAACTTTTATTTAGCCTTTATTTACAGTGTTTTAAAGGAATGCCACAGAGATAGATATTAAGTTTTTGCACGGCGTCAATACTGGAGAGGCATGTGGGGAGTTTAAAGGGGTATTCACCCGCTTAAACTCAAAACATTTATTCCATTCAGGATAACGAGTTATTAATTTAGTAACAGAAAAATTATTGGTTTCACCATGACCCGAAAAAAAATTGTCAAACATGGTAATTTTCTAGCTAGGTCTTATCGACAAAAATCTTCCATAACAAATAACATTGGGACGATCTTTATGCCCCCTGACCTTGAAAAGGATTTTGATCAGAAACAATATAGGCCATCATTGACGTACTGGGCAGCTTTTTCTGTAAATTCAATTTATTTTGCTTTGTGATTTGGGCAAGTGGTTCGCTCAAAATATGCTGATTACCAAGATATGGCGTGAGTTCGGAGTGCATATTTTTGCGTGTTTGAATGTATATTTGTGCACAGTTTTAAGGCACGATGTCATATAGGACCATTTTAGATTGGTACGATGACGCACAGTACGACGAATCATGTAAAATCACAGTAACAAAATAATTTTGTAAACGGTCATTTTAGTGTAGTATTATGCTATAAATATGTAATAATTTTTTTTTTTTTGGGGGGGGGGGGGGAATAGCGGCAATAGACCCTTTCGGACATTACCCTCTCTGTAAGGATGCATGTTGCAGCTGCTATAGCTTTTCCCGGTGTGACCCTCAAAGTGTTAGGAAAATCAACCAAAAAGATTAATTTTTTGTTTCTAAAAACAACAATGAAAAGTCTGAAAATCTTCACATCAACCCTAACAATACAGGACAATAGTAAAACAAGTAGTTCGTGCACGACAAGGTATGGTCATACTTCCTAGGGTTTATAATTGTTTTTGGCTCGAGAGTTAAGCGCGCGACTCTGATTCGGGCGGTCCCGGGTTCAAATCCCGTCAAGACCGGCAATCCTGACTGAAGGTTTTTTTCCTCAGTCGTTAAAGAAAATGCAAGTGATTGAGTCCACTCAAACAGCCCTCGGACATCCCTGCAACATAAACCTAGTTAGACACATGAAAAGGGGCACGAATTGCACCCTGGGCTTCCCACGAAATATTATATTATATTTGTTTAGTATGCGATGTTGTAGTTCTTGGTTGGGGAACAGATGTGGAAACCGCCTTCACGAGTAAATATTGTTTGCTCAACCGTTGAAGTCAATAAAGATGCTCTTTTCGAAGAACATGCAAACATATTATAATGTATGTGTAAATTAACAAGCACATATTGATACAAGAGTTTCTTAGAGGTCCTCAGTTTACACACGATTGTTTCCAATCACATGCGAGTATGGACGGTTCCTTTGAAATACGCCTCATGATTACAAAAACTTCCAACAACACACTACAACTACAACTACAACTACAACTACAACTACAACTACAACTACAACTACAACTCAATAAACTAAACTACAACTAAAAACTACAATTTAAATTTACAACTACAACACAGCTACGCTACATCTAATCCACAACTTCAACTCAACTAAAACTACAATAAAACTCAACACAACTAAAACTAAACTAAAAACACAACTCAACTAAAAAATACAGTACAGCTACATCACAACCACAACACAATTAAAAACTGCAACTACAACTACAACTACAACTAAACTACTATACAACTACAATAAAATACAACTACAACTGCAACACAACTAAAACTACAATACAATACAACTACAACTAAACTACAACTTAATTAAAACTCAACTGCTACGTTTACTCTACACCCACAACTTCAACACAACTAAACACAACCAACTACAACTACAACTACAACTAAAACTCAACTACAACTACAACTACAACGAAACCCCTACAACTACAATACAACTACAACTACAACTACAACTACAACTACAACTACAACAACTACAGTAGCGACAGCGACAGCGACATCGACACATGTATGTATAGTCTCAGCTTTAACGTGTTCTTCGATTGCATCACCACTTGCAGAAGTTGTGGTTTATCATATTGTACTAAGTCTATGCAAATTCTCATTTAAAAAACATTCTCAATGTGCTATTGATGAATGTCTTAGTCACCTCTGTATGGTAATGACAGTCATTGAGAAATGAAGATAAGCAGATATTGCTTTACCACAAGTAATAATCGCAGTTTTTATTGTTGTTTACTACTTTGTTTTTATACAAACCTGTAAGACGCATTTAATTCTTCTTCCATGGAGTTGGAGACACGGCACATCTATTTTTTTTTAAAATTTTTAGTAAGTTGATGTGCTATCTGTTACATTTCACTGGGTCCCTGAATTTCCATGCAAATATAACAACATAAACCTAAAAACGTCCAGCCATCTTCTATTAAAACTTCAAGAGGATTTTATTATATTTACTATACTAATTTTTTTTTATAAAATTTTAATGTCTTGCGCATTGAAAAATTGGGGGCCACCTGGCTGACTGACGGAAAACCCTTTTTCACCATTTTTTTTTTTTTAAATTTGCACTTATTGGGCACAGAATCAAAATGGGCCTACACTCTACAGAAAAACATTTTTCCTAAACATTATTTTCAAATAATTAACAATATTATTAATTTTTACGATTTTTGATTTTGTTAAAATGTTAAAAAATGTTTTTTGTTTAACAAAAATATGTTTATAATTTGCTTTATTGACAACTTACCAATTTTTTAAAATACATTTATGCTTCTCGGCCAAAAAAAACTGCATATTAATTGCCAAATGCTTATTAAAAAATGTTTACTCTGTTAATGAACAATGCGACTTTCCTACGCAAAAAATTCCAAGTGTGGTGTTTTCTCAACTGGAACGTAAAAACGAATTTTTCCTTTTTTAAAACCGTTTCTTACTTTTTTTTTAAACCTAAAAAACCCAAAAACCCTTGTTTAACTTTACCCCCCCGTCGTTTGAGCTGTTTGAAAAAATTTAATAAAGTCATAGTTTTTGTTTTTTTCCCCCTTTAATGTTTGTCAAATCACTATTTTTTAGCCACGGCTTAGTCCGAAAACGTTTAGCCCGGTTTTTTTCCCCTCTAACAGCGAAGTTAAGCAACCTGGCAGGCGTGGTCAGGGGTAAAGTGAGTGAACGCTCTGCTCTGAGACACACGTTACCGCTGGTTATAGCAGACGGAGGGTTCGAGAGCTAGTGTAACGGCTTCGTTCTCCTCGACGTCCTGCTCGGCAGTCGGGTTTTAGAAGAAACCTATATGACTTTTCAATGTTACACCGTCCTTTCGGTTTCGGATGGGACGTAAAGCTGTTTCTCCCCTTGGTACTTCTCGAAAGGAGTAGGCTACGAGCCGGTACCGGGTTTCTCCTCCTCCTTCTATTCATACTTCATCAGCTCATTTATCACAAGTAATCGTCTCGATAGCCTAAGTGCATTAATATGAGCAGTTAAAAATATCAAATCAAATCAAATCAATCACTCATTTCTTGGATGTCGAACGTCTTACATTCTCATGGCCTATTCGACTAGCCATTCTCTCCCCTGGCTGATCTACTGCCCGGCAAGCATACGTGGCTTGCAAGTTGCATATCTCCAGGGAACACGCATGAAATGAAACGACGAACAAAGAAGATAACTCTCATACCGACCATGGACCTTGACATTATTATAGCTCGTTGCGCTATCTGTTACGAGTAATTGCAAGTGAGAGCAGCCTTGAAAACTTTGTCGATTCTCACGGTAACCGGTATCGTAATTACTCTTCTTGTAGACGAAAGTATTGACCAGTTTTTTCTAGCAAACTTTGGGGCAATGCTAAGTGAGGCACGGCATCCCCCAAAAATTTTAAAATTTTGGGCAAAAAAAAAATTACCTGTTCATTTTTTATGGTTTGTTTTTAAAACCGGTACCTATACACTTTGATTTTATACGTTTTTCAAATACTAAAGATGGAAATTAAGAATTAGAATTATTTTGCGTTTGGGGGGATGTGGAGCGTGTTTTAAATTTAAAAAATAATTCCTGGCTACACTTAGCCACAGTATATAGATAGGCCTTATCTATAGACTACTGTGACTTGGCACTGCCCCGAAGTTTGATGGGAAAAAATTCGTAAATATCCTCGTCTACAAGAGGTTCCACTTCCACAAACTTTAGAGCATGTATAAAAATTCAATTTACATTCAAGTTGAATTCTCTACTTAATATGTTTGCTTTCATTCGTTCTTTTGAGAAAATTTAATTTGTCTTTCAAGTAATGATTATGTATGTGTTTTTGCGAAAGAAGTTGCTCATAGTTAAACACTTTATTCAAGCATAGAAGGTCGTCTGCTATAGATCCCATATTTCAGAAATCAAAACTGAACATTTACAATGATTTAAATTACAAATTAGTTGTTTAACAAACTGGAATTTTAATAGAAAATTAATATTAGGAAATCATTAGAAAATAATGTGCTGAATTGGAAATAGGTAAATAATATTCACTTAAACACAAAAAAATACATATAACCGAAATCATACATTTTCTTGATAAATTACAATTGGAAGACGATGTGCATTACGAGAACGAAAACGACTACCTCAATCGTTGGCCGAGAGAAACTGGCGCATAAAAGCGCCGCTGTATATTTTGTGAGACTCTTGCCAATGGGACACCTTACACCAAAATGACACCGATTTACCGTATTTCCTGGGATCACGGTGTGACGTTGTGAAGACATAGCATACTCGCGACATTTTTGTGCGAAATGTATGGATAGTGAAACGTGCATTAGTATTTTAATGATAATGTATTAAAATTTACATGCATGTAGATGTAATACAAAAATAACAAAAATGCGAAATTTAAATTTAAAAATCGAAAGAAATGTTCCGTTTTATGCACCGTAGTCAAATTTACCTGTGCATAAGCGATTAATTCTAAAAATTGAGCTGCAAGTGTAATATAATTTTGCTGCCCCTTTTAACACTAGGGCTGAGCGAATAATAATAATATGATGTCCAATTGCGTGCATCGTACTCTTACTATATGTTATTTACTCTTCACCTCAATCAGTTGAGCTGAATTAAACGAAATGCTCACATAGCCTACATCCTTTTTATACAGATAGGGTCAAAATTAAAATACTTTGAAAAATAGTGTTAGGATG
This sequence comes from Sweltsa coloradensis, assembly GCA_024449915.1. Classification (NCBI taxonomy): domain Eukaryota; kingdom Metazoa; phylum Arthropoda; class Insecta; order Plecoptera; family Chloroperlidae; genus Sweltsa; species Sweltsa coloradensis. The sequence goes on along the minus strand of JAMZAV010000818.1, from coordinate 158,026 downwards.
AAAGCTATGTTTATTTTTCAAACATTTATTATTACAAGTATTTTTTACAACATATTAAACATTAACAATCAATTCAACTATTTGGTTGGACGAGGACAAGTGCCCATGCAAGAAGAATAGAAGAAGAAGCCCATGCTAGCGATACGTATGTGGCAATATCAAAAGCCATAGCCACTTATATGGCAGCACCAGAACAGCTTGAATTATCATTAATAACTGATGATATTGATATGATAACAAAGTAAATATTATGGAGAAGAAGAATGAGTTAAAATTGTCATTACATCATTATTTTAATTTGTGCTGTTACATTTATCAGATAATATTCCTAACTAAGAAGTGTACATTGACCTTGCTTTGGGTTCGAGACGATATGGAAAACGCTGCCATGTTAACTGTGGTGATGTCGACCAATATGTGAGCGTTGTACGGTTGTGATAACGACATTATATTTTTTGATGACAATCAGAAGTGAGCAGAACGAATGTGCGCATGAGCAGTACCATGAATATACAACCCGCAATAATTGCAGACACCAGTTTGAACATTCTCTATCCAGACAATCGTATAGTCAACTGCAACCAAAGATTCCAATTGGCTCCGATCAGTAACTGACTCTGACTGGTCTGATCAGTGGCGTAATCAACCCTCGGTTTTCGGGGGGAGGGGGGGGGGGTTAACATTTTTGTAACCTCCCAAGATCAATGGTCAGTGGTGTCATTAAAATATAATCAATGGATATATACGCTCTCTCTGAGTCAAGTACATGAAAGGGAACAATGGGGGTTTGGGAGGTGCCCCCTCCCCCCAATTGTTGCGGGGCGCACAGCTCCGTTTTTTTTCGATTCTAAGAGTGTGATTGGAGTAGATTTATGAAAATATTGCATTAGAAGAAAAATATATCAATATTTATCTAATATCTCGATAAATATCTCATGCTAAATAAAAATTGTGCCCCTCCCCTCGCCCCCTCCCCCCGTAGTTTCGCCACTGAGTCCAAGAGTAATACCCCTTTTAGCATCTCTTATTGTCACAGCTGGTGATTGAAGTGGCTGAATCACAGGTGCAGCTACCAAGACAGGCGGCGTCAGCTGCTAGGCGCTGTAGTTGTCGCTCGCACGTCCAGTCGACGCAGCCAAGGGCAGTGCACAGTCCCTTGACTTTGCCATAGCAGTTGCACCAGTTGCATTCTACCATGTATTCCTCGCCGTGAACACAGGTTTCGGACTTTGCGTTCACAGTGCGTTCTGAAAAATATTTTTAAAAATAATTAAAAAATACAATTTTAGATTATATTGGTTGAACAGTATAATATAACTAGTTAGAAATATAAAATTATCACAACAACTCATTAACCCGGAAAAGTTTGTTATGCAAAAACCACTCAACTGGCATGGACGATGCTTGAAGAACGAGAAGGAGTCTCCAAACTATCGCAAATTTTAAGAAGTAAACCCAGATTAAAGTTCAGTTGAAGTGGTTTTTGTAGTATTATAAATAGGCCTAATTTAATCAAAACCATGACTCTTATAGACCGGGAGGATATCAACAAATCACAAATACACGAACAGTAACCACGGTCAGAAATGAAAACACTTGAGAAAACATCATAAATTTACGAAAGCTCCGCTTCCTTCCTCAGACGCCTCCTCGCGCCCTCGCGCCTGAGGAAGTAAGCAGAGCGTCTGAAAATTTAAGCACTTTTGGTATGTGTTTTTATTTCTGACCGTGATTAATGTTCGTGTGTTTGTGTTTTTAGAAACAATTTAGTTTTAGATTTAGTAATAATTTAAGATACGAATCTATATTTTGTTATTAGTTATACAATTGGTCTCAAAGATGCACGACTCAAAGCATGCACGAGTACTCTGTATTTATGTAGCGTCAGTCATTCAATCAGGTAATAGTGTCTTTGTACTAACTTGAGCCTGAATAGATTGAATTAAATTAAAATTTAAAGAGATATTGTTGATTAAAGTATGAGGAAGAGAAAACGTGTGTTATATATTTTAATCTGTATTTTTAATAGCTCAAAATTGATGTGAAATTATATTCTTGGCAGGTCATTTCGCTGTGTTAAAACCCTTTATAGGGCAAAAAGGTGGGACCCAAAATTTTGCTTTCTACCTTTGCAATTTGAAATTCATGATTTTTTTAAAGAATTTTGGATTTATTTTTTATTTTTTCCCTTGATCTTCTAGGCATAAAATGCTGATTTTGGATTCCAAATTGACATCAAATTTGAAAAAAATCCAGAATTTTGTTTTATTTTCAAAAATAAGATTTTTTTTCAATTTTTCTTTTTTTTCCATTTTTTTTTACACATTCAAATTGCACAGGCAAACAAAATATCCGGGACATCCCGGAAATGTGTGTATTTTTGTGTTTTGATACACAATTTGTTTTTTGAACCATTACAAAAATTCTTCTAATCATTAGAATTTAATACGGAAAAATTCTATTAATTCAGAACGAAATAAGGCAGCTTTTTACCCGGGTTAAAAGGATGGAAAACTGGTAGATTTAATTATGTAGATTTTGAAAATTAGTGGTAAGTATACTTACCAGTAACCTATAAAGGGTCACTTTTTATTACTACGAATGTGCATAGAAAGTTATAATTTAGGAATTTTAAAACTATAAATTCAATTAAAGAATATCAAGAGTTCATTGTTGATGGCAAAATATAATAAAGTTTTAACACATACCTGTTCGAATTGTCCCTTCACGGGCCACCTGAAACCACATACAAACTTATTTTAAAATGTTTGCCATACTCAATGATTATATTGAAAACCAATTATAAATTCAACCTACCTCTTCATCAGCGAAGCAACCACTGATAACAGCCAAGACGAACATGACTCTTACAATGCGCGACATCGTTGACAAGTCTAAGAACATAATCCATATGGTTAGGACATTACACAAATAATATAAATTCGCAAATATACTTCTTAATAATAGGTATATTATAAGAATTTGTGTGAGTTTAGGTAGGAAAGTTCACAGAATCTCTCAAAGAATACAACTATTTTGGGAAACGGATAACGCAAATGAATGACGTTGTAAAATACAGTCTATGTATGCGTACTCTATATGCGGTATGTAAAACCGTGACATTAGGCTATTTTCACTGAAATTTATTCCGTGTTTTAGGCTGCATGAACATAATAAGAGTAAATTGTAGGCTTAGAAGCATTTTTGTGGAAAGAGTAAACTCAAAAATATGTAAGTTATTTAATGTATTAGTTGTGTTAACAAATAATGTTATGATATGAGAACGATAAAGATTGTTATTGACACGAATCCATTATATGCGTATAATTTGTTTTTAAGGCTATTGTACTACCTCTGGCCGATAATTTGATTGTCGAAGAAACATGTCTGAAAAGTTTGCTGAATGAAAGAAGGCCTTTAAAATAACAGAAAAAAAAATTGTGAATTTTTTTGGGCGGGACATAACCTCACTTTTGGAAATTATATTTAGATTTTTTGACAAAAGTGTAGCATACAAGACTCGTTCAAATTAAATTTTTGAGATTTGGTTTTCTGGACATAGTTTTCTAACACCTTTAGTTATAACTTGACTATAGCTAAAATCGTTTTCTGAAAATAACAGTTGGTGGACGGATTTTTTGGTCAAACGGTACAAATACGAGTTTTGTGCCGTTTGACATTCACAATTTTTTTTCTGTTATTTAAAGGCCTTCTTTCATTCAGCAAACTTTTCAGACATGTTTTTCGACTTTCAAATATCGGCCAGAGGTAGTACAATAGCCTTAATCGAATTACTGTTGAAAATGTATTTTTAAATTGCAATGCGTTAAATAATGAATCATGAGTAGTAGTGGTGTGCGGGTACCCGAAATTTCGGGTGAGGTATTTGAGTACCGACCCGCCAGTCAAATAAAAACCGTAACTCGATTTTCGGGTCACGAAAGAAAATATTTTTTGTGGGTTTGGTGGAGGTGCCGGTCCAGGATTTAGATACATTTTTGGTGGAGGTGCCGGTCCAGACAATTTTTGATATGCGATTTTAAGCAAATTCTTGTTCGCTCGGCCTACTGACACCAAATACGTGTGTAATGTTGTGTAGTTGTCAGGGACGGGGAAATATAGGGCACACAGTGACAAAAGTGTTACTACTGTGTGTAAATGTTGTGTAGTTGTCGGGACGGGGAAATATAGGGCACAAAGTGACACAAAGTTTTACTACTGTGTGTAAATGTTGTGTAGTTGTCAGGGACGGGGAAATATAGGGCACACAGTGACACAAGTGTTACTACTGTGTGTAATGTTGTGTAGTTGTCACGGACGGGGAAATATAGGGCACACAGTGACACAAAGTGTTACTACGGTTGTAAATGTTGTGTAGTTGTCAGGGACGGGGAAAATAGGCACACAGTGACACAAAGTGTTACTACTGTGTGTTAATGTTGTGTAGTTGTCAGGGACGGGGAATGTAGGGCACACAGTGACACAAAGTGTTACTACTGTGTGTAAATGTTGTGTAGTTGTCAGGGACGGGGAAATATAGGACCACACGTGACACAAAGGTTACTACTGTGTGTTACTGTGTGTAGTTGTCAGGGACGGGAAATATAGGGCACACAGTGACACAAAGTGTTACTACTGTGTGTTATGTGTGTCGTTGTCAGGGACGGGGAAATATAGGGCACACAGTGACACAAAGTGTTACTACTGTGTGTTACTGTGTGTAGTTGTCAGGGACGGGGAAATATAGGGCACACAGTGACACAAAGTGTTACTACTGTGTGTTACTGTGTGTCGTTGTCACGGACGGGGAAATGTAGGGCACACAGTGACACAAAGTGTTACTACTGGTTGTAAAATGTTGTGTAGTTGTCAGGGACGGGAAATATAGGACACACAGTGACTCAAAGTGTTACTACTGTGTGTTACTGTGTGTAGTTGTCAGGGACGGGGGAAATATAGGGCACACAGTGACACAAAGTGTTAGTACTGTGTGTTAGTGTTGTGTAGTTGTCAGGGACGGGGAAATATAGGGCACACATTTGACACAAAGTGTTACTACTGTGTGTAAATGTTGTGTCGTTGTCACGGACGGGGAAATATAGGGCACACAGTGACACAAAGTGTTACTACTGTGTGTAAATGTTGTGTAGTTGTCAGGGACGGGGAAATATAGGGCACACAGTGACACAAAGTGTTACTACTGTGTGTAAATGTTGTGTAGTTGTCAGGGACGGGGAAATATAGGGCACACAGTGACACAAAGTGTTACTACTGTGTGTTACTGTGTGTAGTTGTCAGGGACGGGGAAATATAGGGCACACAGTGACACAAAGTGTTACTACTGTGTGTAAATGTTGTGTAGTTGTCAGGGACGGGGAAATATAGGGCACTCAGTGACACAAAGTGTTACTACTGTGTGTAAATGTTGTGTAGTTGTCACGGACGGGGAAATATAGGGCACACAGTGACACAAAGTGTTACTACTGTGTGTAAATGTTGTGTCGTTGTCAGGGACGGGGAAATATAGGGCACACAGTGACACAAAGTGTTACTACTGTGTGTAAATGTTGTGTAGTTGTCAGGGACGGGGAAATAAAGGGCACACAGTGACACAAAGTGTTACTACTGTGTGTTACTGTGTGTCTTAAAAAAAAAAATCAAATTAAAGTAATATTTTTGAAAAGTCTTTTAGAAAATATTGTTTTTAAATAATTGGATGAGCGTAGCGAGCGTAGCGAGGCGAAGCAAAAACTTCAATTTCACTGACCCCCCCAAAAAATTTAGCTCCAATGTTTTTTTTTTTTGTTTGTTTTTCCGTCTGTTTGTTCGCTCGATTCCGGACAAACGGCATATGCGATCTTGATGAAAATTTGAGGGGACCTTCGTTTTCTTTGAACTTAGAGGTGTATTGTTTTTGGGTGCAATCGAAGAAATATTTCTCATGAATATCGTACTTTTACGAATTTTTTTCGATTTTTAGTGCGATAAATTTCGTCACATTTGGGCCGATTCTGACCAAACGGGTGGGGCTACAACGTTCATATTTCACATGGACATTAAGATTATGGTGTTGAAGTACCTTTTTAAAGAAAAAGTTGAAAAAAATAGCTAGAATCTATAGAAATAAAGGTTTTAATATTAGTTTTTTAATTTTTAGTGCGATATTTTCGTCACATTTGGACCGATTCTGACCAAACGGGTGGGACTACAACGTTCAGATTTCACATGGACATTAAGGTTATGGTGATGTATTTCCTTTTGAAAGAAAAGTTGAAAAAGTTAGACAGAATCCACAGAAACAAAGGTTTAATATGAGTTTTTTGAGGTTTATAATACCAATTAACAAGTATAACAATAGAAACTTGACAACAATCACCTACAATGCATTCAAAAATCACTTGCAAAGTAAAAGTGCAAACAAACGCAAAAAACGCAAACAAAAACTTACAAAAAACCGCTCATCCATCAACGCGGCGGGACTTTAGCGTTTTCCTAGTTAAAAATAATTAACTTCATTTTCGGGATTTTAGATTTGGTTTAAAAGATTAAAATTTACCATATTCGTGGATTACTCCTGACTGATTTACATAACATGTTGATAATCTACGACTGTAGGGCTGTCCATGTGTGCTTTATTGACAAGCATGTTAAGTATCATAGTATCATACGTAGATCCTTCCTGGCCGAGCGAATAGCTATTTGCCAACGGCCAACATGTGGTGTCCTATTACCTTTTAATGAAAATCCGGACAACAGAAAATAAATTCGAGAAAATTACAATTGGATGAGCGAAGCGAAGACTTCAATTTCACTGATTCCTCAAAAATTTGTCTCCAAAGTTTTTTTTTTCTGTCTGTTTGTTCGCACGCTACCGGGCAAACGGCATAATATGCAATCTTGATGAAAATTGGAGAGGACCTAAGGAATCTCTGAACTTAGACCAGTCATGTTTTTGGGTACAATCGAAGAAATATTTCTCATGAATATCGTACTTTTACGATTTTTATCGATTTTTAGTGCGATACTTTCGTGACATTTGGGCCGATTCTGACCAATCGGGTGGGGCAACAACGTTAATATTTTACATAAGGTAATGGTGATGTTTTGCTTTTTGAAAGAAAAAGTTGAAAAAGTTATCCAGAATCCATAGAATAACGGTTTTTATATGATTTTTTTCAAGGTTTATAATAACAATTAACAAGTAACAATAGAAACTTGACAACAATCACCTACAATGCATTCAAAAAGCACTTGCAAAGGTGAAGTGATCCCACGCAAACTAAAAACTTTAAACTTACAAAAAAGCTCATCCACCAACGCGACTAAAAAAAACGTTCGCGAAGCGGCCTATTATTTAAAAATGTATCTACTTGCATCTTGTTGTTAGTTATACGAAGCTATCAGTCATACATATTTTTATTATGCACTACAATTTGTTGAAGAAAAACATATTTTTACTGTATCGTTTCAAAACACAATGTTATATTGTACTTACCCGATAGGAGAAATATCCGAAAAGATATCAACAGAAATCAACCGATTATTACAATAAACATTTTATTTTGGAGTAGTGTATTATATTCGCAATCTTACTTAGAACTAATAATAATGTCATGGTCATGTCACTCATGTGATTAAAGTTATCAGTTAGTTTTAATTAAAATTCCAATAACTTTGCAACAATTATATTCTATATATACGATAACCATGATCCCGTGACCCCTATTAACGTAGATTATTCAAATCGCCAGAAATACTTAAATGAACTTAGTTGTGACGCAATTGTAGACTTTTCATGGACACATATTGAGATATCTCAATTTAACGTGTTAATGGTTTTAACCGAACCTTCATATAATATGTTATTAATTCACCTCTGCCTAAGTAAAATTCATACCCCACTAGGTTGGTCAAATGTGTTAAGATAGTTGGTGGGAGAGCTTGAAAACTCTTTGCCGAGCATGGCCAACTTTTGTTACAATGTTAAATGCCCATTTAATAAACGCTTGATCGTCAAATCCAGCTAATATCACATACAGTCTGGACCGCTTTTGACCTTTAATTTTTATCCAAAATATCTGCATTTTTGGAATACTGTTCAGAAAGGACGAGCGCATGTCACTATCAAAGCACATTTTGACATTTCAAATAATTGTCTCCTTACAAAATTAGGAAATTTCTACAAATTACCCTTTTTTTATTTACTACAATTCAGAAATTAAAAAAGTACGCCCCAACCGGGAATCGAACCACGGATCTCCCGCGGTTGGGGCGGACTTTTTTAATTTCTGAATTATTGTAGTAAATAAAAACAATTCCACCTACGGGAGTGTTTCCCGACTAACCAAATCGAGATACAAATTAACTGTTTGGTGTCATATTTACGGTCAGTTAATACGAAAAGTGAGCAAGATTTGGAAAATGTGATTTAATACCGCATATAACAGATTCTTACTTAATATTTTGGTGCAAACCCAAACCCGATAGGACAAAGATAGAGCTTCCAAGTGATCCAGACTTTACTTGTGCGTTCTGCGTCAAAGCCTGGTTTTCTCGAGCTCAGCCAACAGTCTTAATCGCCGAACTCACCTAATTTAGCCAGTCAGGATTGGCGGTGGCAGGTTTAGAATCGGCGACCTACCAAGTTAGTCGCACGAGTAACGCATGAACAAAACCGGTCTGGTTAAAATATGTCAGTAAGCTTGCAGGCTGAGTTACCAACAACATAATAATATGATATATTAATACATGATAAACATGTAATTTTATGTTGCAGTTATGTAATGGTTATAATAACAAACACTTCAAACCGTGTGAAAAAGGCTTAAAATTTTCTATCGAAAGACTCGGGGGATTGTTGGATTAAATCCTACCATAACGTCTGCGACTTTCTTTCCCAACCACCTGAATATCATCTTTGGCTAGTGAGCTACCTACAGTGGCTTTCAACAGTTCCAAGGAAAAAAAACGCTGCATAATATAAAAGAAACATTATTTCCAACAAAAAAAAACTATTTTGAAACGGGATTGTCCAATAAAAGACCTTTAGAAACTTTAAAAAATATTCGATTAATACATATACATTAATATGGTATTATAGACAGAAATTAAAAAAAGTGCCTCCGCCGGGGATTGAACCCAGGACCTCTGCTGTCAAGGCAGATGCTCTTATCAAGTAAGCTATAAAGACAACAGATTAAGTGCTGTATACTTGCTAGTTTGTTAAATGTTTATAACATGTGAAAATGGCAGTTTACACTGTCCATTTTGGCCCCAATATTGTGCTTTACCAAACCAACAATATATTAAATGATACCACTCAATATCCATCAATTCTCATTGAAAACAAACATCCATCCAAAAAATGTGTATTAGTATTGAGTATTATTACCAGGGTATGGACAGGACTGCTCTTGTGGATAGCGTTTCTGCTTCCAATGCAGGAGGTCCAGGGTTCGATTCCCGTTAAAGTCAGAAGTTTTCAAGTTCTGATTTAAACTTAAGTCCATCAGTTCTTATCTAAGGAGTTTGAAAACGGTGACTTTGGAGCCGTCCTAGCAACGAGGAACATATAAAAGTTGTACTGAATCGGCCTTGATGATTCTGGTGTTGATCCGCGGGTGTTCGCACTGTCCATAATACTGATTGCTATATTTCCTATTGAAAAAAATATCAATCTTTGGTTGGTTATCGCTTACTCGTCGGTTGCGTCGGGGCCTGCAGGGTTGGCTTGGTCGCTTTGGTATACTGTCCCCCACTGAAAATCAGTTATGTGACTGAGTGGGTAGACTCTAAATAGGGATTTATTTATTTTTATTTATCACAGAAGGATAGCACAATAGGGTTTTGGTATTGCGTCCTCAGAAGGGTAATCGTATTTTTTCGTCGCCAGCTGAGTGGTTACTCCTCCCCTCTTCTTGAAATGGTCTACAGCAGACTTACTAGGTCAAACTTCCTGTAATAATTCAATGAAGAGTTGGCATTGAAGAATGGAACTCAGGCGTAGGATGACACAATTTACAATACCTGTTTACTTCAAACCTGTGTAGCTTAGACAAGAAAAATTATTTGCTAGAAGTTATCTATAGTAATATATTGTCTCTAAATCTATTATGAATTAAATAATTTTATTTTTGTATTAGCATTAATACATCATACATTATATATACATACATACATACATACATACATACATATACATAAATACAATCAAGAAATACTTGTTTTACTGATAGAGGAAAATAAATTTGGTTAAAAACATTTGCTTCAAATCGTTAATAAACTTTATTAAACTCATATCACATACCATTTACAATGATACATTTGGTCTTTGGTGCTGTCACACGCCACTAGAAATGTTTTTAATCTCGTTTTAATCAGGTTATAATTTTAATAATTTTTCAAGCCTTTTTTTTCCTTTTTCTGTTAGTTCAATAAAATCATTTTTGGTATTAAAAAATATATGTGACTATGAAATAATTAATATTTTTATTGTGAAATTCAAATTATGCAGCAAAAAATCACGCACAATCTTTAATTAAAAATTTTTATTTGTTTAACATCCTTTCTTCTCGCAGCTCAAGATGTTAGTGGCACTGTCGCAAGTGCAGTGGCCGTAGCATTCCTCTTGGCCAGCCATGTAACCCAGCGCTTTTTCGCATGTCCAGTTGATGCAGCGAATCCGAGTACACGTATCAGCAGGAAACTGTTTGTGGCAGTTGCACCAGTTGCACTCAGACTTGTAGCGCTCGCCGCGGGGACATTTGGCCGTCCTCGTATTTAGATTTGACACCGCTGCAAGGAAAGAGAACGCGTGGATTAGTATACTACTCAAGGTTGTTTTAAGATTCTCTGAGATCTCAAATTGTTTTGTTATAAAGAAAAAAAATACTTTCTTACTAACTACTAATACACATAACAAAATACGGCATAACAATCTAGTATTTAAACTAACGGAGCCATATTATTTGTAAAAAACAATAGGCAATAATGGCAATTAGGCCTATTAAAGGCTGTTAAAAATCTATAAAAACCAATACAAATATAAAATACAATATTGTTAAAAGTCATACATAAATTTGTCACTTGATTCTTTTCAAAGGTTTTGAAAAATCATATGAATTGATTAATAGCCACTGTCATAAAACCATAATGGATCGACATTAGTAATTATGTAATAATAATTCTATGTTTGTTTCAATGACCTGAAGACCCGAAATGCTTCCATTTACCAAAATCTTGTTTATATTAATAAAATGTGTTTTAAATTACACAACATAGAAAGAACGTATCATTAAAAAAAACGGTGCAAAACAAAACGTTGCATTAGAAATGGAAAATAAGTGAGTGTGTATAATTTTTTTTGCCAATACTATAGTTTTATGTATTTAACGTCATTATTTTTATTCAACAGATAGATTTAAAACCAACAGAAAGATGAGAGGCTGAGGGCGCAATAAATTATGATAAAAGTGATGAAGTGTTATAATATACACCCTTCGATACGATGGTTAGCTAAAATAGTTGTTTTCTCCGTTTAACTTTCAAACTATAGGGGATTTGAGCAACATTTGAAGCTCGATCATGTGTTTATAAAAAATAAACTTGTATAGATAGAAACGGCTGTTTAAGGTTATATTATAAATTCAAACCTTCTAGATTTATTTTATTTTAAGTATAAAAGTTTGAACTTTCGTTAGTCAATACTACTGAAAATGAAAATAAAATTATAACCGGAAAGATATACATAATACTAATGTCGAGTTTAGAAACTTACCGGGAGCAATGACTGGTTTTACCACCTGAAACAATAAGAATAATCGTTTTGTTATTAACGTGCGCCAACATGACTTGGTTACAGGATTCAAATATGAAGATAAGATAGGAAATCGCCAAAGTCGTTGTTAAACGAGTGAGTGAGCCACGTACCCGGTAACGTTCCCTTTCCTCCTCCTACCTAAGGCCTCCCTAGCCTATCATAGTCTAGAGTGGCGCATTATGGCTTAAAACCCTAACGTGCATACCGATATCAATCAACTTAAATGCAAATGTTCCCGGGTACTCAACACATGACTCACTCACTCGTCTAACAACGACTTTGGCGTTTTCCTAGTCTAGTTGGATAAGGCGACTTTATACCCGGAATGTGGGAGACCAGGGTTTAATCCCCGGTCGGGAAACATTTTGTAATTCCTGGATTGTATTTTAAATAATTATTAAACATGTTTTGAAATGCATATAACGCAGTGTAGTCTATCATTATGACAATACTATGGAAAACATAGCCAGAAAGAAATCCGTGTAAAGATTGCAAGGTTTATTCAATCTCCGAGCTCTATTAATTGGGGGTACCTTGAGCATGCAAGATTTAATATTCCTTGGTCACTGCTTGTTTTTTTCTCAGCCTGAAAAAAATCAAACAAAAAGTATTTTCTCATAAACAAAACCAATGTACTTCAAATAATTCCTACACATTGCAGTCTATTTTTCAATTTATTATTTCTTGTGGGTTTAAATCGCAAAGGATCTAGCTGATTTTGTATGCAGTTCTCAGTAAACTCGTACCGGAGGTCTGTTTTTAGCGCAATCTGTTCAACGATTCGGCTAATTTTCGATGTACACACACAGACACATAGACAGTCAGACCCACCCACAGACTCACAGAATAAGCGCCGTTTGAGTTGAATGGAGTCACTTAGTCGCTCTGCTTCCTCGTTTAACTAAGAGCATCCTTACGAAACAGATATAATATTTCTTAATATATTTGTGGTGTTTGTTTCTTAGCGAATCTATACAGATATGTAGAAAAACTTAGTAAAATAATTTACCTCTTCTGACGAATCTGAGTTGTCCTCGTCAGCGAAGCAGCCACTCGTAGCAACCAGGACCAGAAGTACCCAAACAATGCGAGACATACTTGATGAGCACTGAGAAACAAATGGAATTAAATTTAAATTATGGTGTAATTTAAAAGTTTATAGTATGATATTGCTTGTGAAAACCAATCTTGTATTGAGGTGATAAAACAGAATAAAAGTAAGAAATACAAATATCCAAACAGAAGGATTCGAACTTTGCTCTTTCTGATTCCCGGTTGATATTTCCTGATCCGAAAGAAACTGATTAACATTTTTTACGGTTCTTTAACTTTAAAATGTTGGCTCTTACGTAGCTCTAAAAATAATCCTAGTTAGGCAAACGCGGATTTGTTCTGGTCATATTGTTTGTGAATCAATTCTACTTGAAAATAATTATCAGTGTGAATGATAAAAATTTGAAACCAAACACTGCCCCAAACCCCCACCCACCAAAGCAGTAAACTGGAATACCTTCCATTGATTTATATTTACTTCAATGTTGGTGGTTCTATAAGTTTTTGTTTTGACTTTTAGTGTTTATCGGACACAAACATTCATTATTACAGTTTGTGTTCCAAACTACGCTTCTTGCATGTGCAGAATGGAGGTAAACCAACAATTTGTACATTTCATAGCAATTGACAAGAATCAGAGTTATGTGCAAGTCCTAAAATATTATCAACGATGTTGCTGCTTTGTAATACTTGGCATTAAACTCACCTTAGAACGCACAGAACTGGAGTGAATGTAACTGCACAAAACCAATGATTATAAGCAACTTTAGTCTTCTTACTTATTTCATACGATTAGAATGTTATCTCACTTGAACCGAAATGTCAGGGTCTAGCATGGAATCATTACCAATAAGAAAATACTTACTACAATGATACGTACTAGGCCGCTTCGCGAACGCTTTTTTAGTCGCGTAGATGGATTGTATGTGTTTGTAAATTTTTAGTTTGCGTGGGAACTCTTTACTTTTTCAAGTTCCATTGCAAAATCATTTTTGTTAAATTAGGATAATCTTTATATTGTTGTACATATTATCTGGGGGCCCGAAGATTTGCTTTTTGAACTCGTTGTAGGTGATTGTGGTCAAGTTTATATAGTAACTTGTTAATTATTATTATTATATACCTCATGAAACATTCTAAAATTGTTATTGATATGAATTCTGGCTAATTTTTTCAACATTTTCGTTCAAAAGGTACTACATCACCATAACCTTAATGTCTCAGTAAAATATGAATGTTGTAGCCCCACCCGTTTGGTGAGAATCGGCCCAAATGTCGCGATAATATCGCACAAAAAATCGAAAAAAATCATAAAAGTACGATATTCATGAGAAATATTTCTGGACCCAAAAACGTGGCAGGTCTAAGTTCAGAGATTTCGAAGGTCCCCTCCCCTCAACAAGATCGCATATGCCGTTTGCCCGGTAGAGCGCGAACAAACAGACCAAAAAAAACACCCGAAACTAATTTTTTGGCGGGTCAGTGAAATTGAAGTCTTCGCTTCGCTCATCCAAAAATTTAATCAAAGGAACCATCTTTGTACGAAAATTATATTCATTTTGTTTCTAAAAAAAATTAGTGAATGGTCCTAAAGATCGAAAATACTTATCTACAATTATTTTGTGTTTGGGGGATGTGAAGCTAGGTAATTAAAAAGTATTAATCTCGGGCCACACTTAGTATTGCCCCAAAGTTTGCTAGGAAACAAATCGTAAATAGCCTTGGTCTACAAGGGGAGATATAACATAAATATATTTGCTTTCACTCTTTCCTCTAAGAAAATTCAGTTTAGATAAGATCTGATGTAACATCTCATTTCTCCAAAACCTTACATTCTTATGGCTTGCCGAAGATACAAAAGGAGGGTTTACCATTAAGGCCAATTGTGAGTTCAATGGGATCACCTTTTAGTCTTTTATCTAAATTTCTTTTAAATATCCTAAAACCTCTCATTCATAACATTAAATCAGCTGTCTTAAATTCAAAGGAGCTTGTAGATCAGTTGAGAGAAGTTCCAGGTAGTGACAAGTCTAGATTGTTGAGTTTTGATGTTGTAAATTTGTTTCCTAGTGTACCTGTCAAGGAGAATCTGAACTGATAATTCACTACAGTCTAGAACTTCTCAACCTGTTGATGCAATAATGGAGCTTTTGCATTTAATTCTCACGTCTTGCTACTTTGAATTTGACAAAGTCGTTTATCATCAACTTGATGGTTTAGCTATGGGCAGTTGTTTGTCACCTTTTTATTTGCTGAGTGATATATACATGGATTCTCTTGGAACAGAAGTTCTCGCACAGTCATCGTTTAAACCAGATTTGTGGTTGAGATCTAAGATATGTAGATGACATAATCTGTATTCATTGTGAAGATCAAGACAAGGAAGATAAGTTATTGTCAGATCTTAATTCCTACCATCCCAAGATGAAGCTCATTTTTGAAGAGGAGAAGGATGGGGGTCTACTATTTTTAGATGTAGTCATCAAGAAAGATCAAGATTCGTTTTCTACATATGTGTATAGGAAACTAACACACACCGATCAATATTTGAATGCAAATTCAATCATCCTTCACATGTTAAAGAAGGTATGGTTAAATGTTTGGTTTCTCGTGCACAACTAAACTGTTCAACTCCCACAAGCCTAAACATTGAACTGGAAAAAATATTTGGAGCTATGAAGAATAACGGATACTCAAATGACCGTCTAAAAAAGACTACTTTTCCACAAGATATTATCAAACCTAACATTATTAAAGATAAGGAGGTAGTTAAACCTAGGATTTATAAAACGGTCTGCAATGGATTATATCCGAATCTTTCAGAAATGATCAAACGCCTTTTAGCTCCGTATGGCGTAAGAGTTGTTTTTAGTTCGTCTAATACGTTGCGCAGCATACTTACCAAGACTAAACCAAGGGATGGGGTACAGGCTGCGACTTTCTTTTCTAACCACCTGAATACCATCATTTGCTAGTGAGCTACCTACAGTGGCTCTCTGAGCACTTCCAAGGTAAAAAAATGCAGCATAATATAAAAGAAACATTATTTACAACAAAAAAACTATTTTGAAACGGAATCGTCCACAAGAAGACCTTTAGAAACTTGAAAAAATATTCGATTTATAGATATATATTTTGTAATGATGGTACTATAGACAAAAATTTAAAAAGTGCCTCCACTGGAGATTGAACTTTGGACCTCTGCTGTCGGGGCAGATGTTCTTATCAAGTAACTGTAAAGACAACAGATTAAGTTCTGTGTATTGTTAGTTTGTTTAAGACTTAAAGCACAATGATTATAAGTGAAAGTGGCACTTTACACTGTCCATTAACCCTACATTGTGCCAACCAGTACATTACAACAGTATATTCAATGATAAATAAATAAATTTTTATTAAGAGTCTACCCTCTTAGTTACATAACTAATTTTCAGTGTGAGACAGTAAAACAAAGCGACCAAATCAACCCCGTAGACCCCGACGCAATCGACGAGTGAGCGATAACCAACCAAAGATAGATATTTTTAATAGGAAATATAGCAATGTGGTATGGACAGTGCGAACACCCGCGGATCAACGCCAGAATCAACAAGGCCGATTCAGAACAACTTTAAATTTATTATGTGCCTCGTTGCTAGGACGGCTCGAAATCACCGTAAACAAATTCCTAAGACAAGAACAATCAGAAGTTAAAAAAAACTTCCTACTTTGAAGGGATTCGAACCTTAGACCATCTGCATTGAAAGCAGATACGCTAACCACAAGACCAACGAGTTACACATACAGCTCAATATCCATCAATTCCCATAGAAAACAAACATCCATTCAATAAGTGTGGATAAGTAGTGAGTATAGTTTCTGGGGTATGAGCAGGACTAGGGAAAGGGTGGTATGACAGAAGGATAGCACAATAGGGTTTTAGTATTGCGTCCTCAGAAGGTAAATCGTATTTTATTGTCACCAGAGTGCCAAGGCCCCTCTCTTTGGAAACTGCTTTGTCAAACTTTCTGTGAGAATTTAGTGAAGAGTTGGCTTTAAAGAATGGAAGTCTGGTGTGCAAACTCAGTCGTAGGATGACACAATTTACAATACCTGTTTTCTTCAAACCTGTGTAGCATAGACAAAAGAAAGTGTGGCTCGTTGGTCTTGTTGTTAGCGTATCTGCTTCCAATGCAGATGGTCCAAGGTTCAATTCCCGCTAAAGTCAGAAGATTTTCAACTTGAGATTTGGACTTTAGTCCATCAGTTCTTGTCTTAGGAGTTTGTAAACGGTGACTTCGGAGCCGTCCTAGCAACGAAGCACATAATAAATTCAGAGTTGTTCTTAATCGGCCTTGTTGGTTCTGGCGTTGATCCGCGGGTGTTCGCACTGTCTATACCACTGATTGCTATATTTTCTATTGATCTTTGGTTGGTTATCGCTAACTCGTCGATTGCGTTGGGGCTTACAGGGTTGGCTTGGTCACTTTGATTAAAAGTCCCCCACTGAAAATCAGTTATTTAACTGAGTGGGTTGACTCTTAATACAATTTATGATTTATTTATTAATGAATCTATTAATTTACTATTATTAGAATTAATGAGCCTAGTGTACAAATCATGAAATACTTGTTGAGCGAGCGAAGCGAGCGTCTCCACTTGACTCTTATGGCTCGAATGTCTGTTTTTTTTTTCTGTTACTGCTTCGGTACAGGTCGCACCGTTTCTCTGATCGACCTGAAATTTTGCACACATGTACATACTACCTAGGCGGGTTGCTGTATAGTTTTGTGGCAAAATCGTTAAAAAAGTTAAAAAGTTACATTAAAGTTAATCGAAAGTTTTTTTTTCAAACTAAACGGCGACAAAATCTGAGGTGGCCAAACCATTTAGAATGTCCGTCCGATCACGAATATGTTAATTTTGTTTTGATCCGATAAGTAGTGTAGATGGAAATTACATTATAACAAAGTCCCGTTACCATGGCAACGGAAAGTCGCTGAGCTTTTTTGGCTCATGATAGCGGTCAAACGGAGGCTCGGATTGAGTTGAAATTTTGACCATCCGCAAGTTTCGTTCCCGATTGAATGCCATTAGTTTTGTTGCAAAATCGTTCAAAAAGTTAAAAAGTTACATTAAAGTTAATCTAAAGTTTTTTTTAAAACTAAACGGCGACAAAATCTGAGGTAGCCAAATCATTTAGAATGTCCGTCCGGTCACGAATATGTTAATTTTGTTTTGATCCGATAAGTAGTGTAGATAGAAATTACATTTTAACAAAAGTAACGTTACCATGGCAACGAAAAGTCGCACAAGAATTCTGGTCACTATGTACTGCCACCTAGAAGTAATCAAGAGTTAAAATAGTTTTCCCAAAGAAATGATGTCAAGGTTCTCTAGATGGCGGTGGATTTTATCCATTCTTTCCTATTTTACAAATTTTCAGCTAAATCGGTCAAGACCTTAAAGACTTATTGGTAGGCATGTAACATTATGGGAATGTCGTACTCGGGTCGTGTTGCACGTACCGGTGCTCGCTCAACAACGCGTCCAACTGAGCGTTTTCCTAGTTTTACTGATAGAGGAAAATAAATTTGGTCAAACAAATTTGCTTCAAATCGTTAATAAACTTTATTAAACTCATATCACACACCATTTACAATGATATATTTGGTCTTTGGTGCTGTCACACGCCATTAGAAATGTTTTTGAATCTCATTTTAATCAGACTATGATTTTAATTGCTTTCCAAGCAAAATAAACATTTTCTTTTTCTGTTAGTTTAATAAATTCATTTTTGGCATTGAAAATATGTGTGACTATGAAATAAAAATTTATATAGTTATTATGAAATTCAAATTATGCAGCAAAAAATCTTGCCCAATCTTTAATTAGAGATGAAATTGTTTATTGTTTAACATCCCTTCTTTTCGCAGCTCAAGATTTTGGTGGTACTATCGCAAGTGCAGTGGCCGTAGCATCCCTCAAGGCTAGCCATGTGAGCCAGCTGTGATTCGCATGACCAGGTTATGCAGCCCTTCAGAGTACACATATCACCTGGATACTTTTCGTTGCAGCTGCACCAGTTGCACTCAGACATGTAGCGCTCGCCGTGGGGACATTTGGCAGTCTTCGTATTCAGATTTGATGACACCGCTGCAAGGAAAGAGAAGGCGTGGATTAGTATACTACTCTAGGTTGTTTTGAGATTCTCTGAGATGTCAAATTGTTTCGTTATAAAGGAAAAAAAAGCTTTTTTACTAAATACTAATTCACATACTAAAATACGGCATATCAATCTGGTGTTGAAACTAACAGAGCCATATTATTGTAAAAACCATAAGGCAATAATGGCATTAAAAGGCCTATTAAAGGCCGTTAAAAAGCTATAAAACCAATACAAATATAAAATACAATATTGTTAAAAGTCATACATAAATTTGTCCTTTGTTTCTTTTAAAAGGTGTTGAAAAATCATATGAATTGATTAATAGCTACTGTCATCAAACTATAAAAGGTCGACATTAGTAATTATATCATAATAATACTATATGTTTGTTTCAATGACCTAAAGACCCGGAATGCTTCCATTTAACAAAACCTTGTTTATATTAATAAAATGTGTTTTAAATTACACAACATAGAACACTAAGAATTTTACTCTCAAAACGTTGCATTAGAAATGGAAAATAGGTGAGTGTGTAACATTTTTTTCCAATACTATAGTTTCATGTATTTTGCGTCATTATTTTTAACCAACAGATAGATTAAAAAAACAACAGAAAAATATGAGGGTGAGGGCGCAATAAATAGGAAAACGCTCAGTTGGACGCGTTGTTGAGCGAGAACCGGTACGTGCAACATGACCAGAGTACGACATTCCCATAAGGCCCACCACACAGTGTAGGCCTAACTGGATATTGACATTGTACACTATAAACTATTCCAACATCTTTGCATTCTACTAATTCACGTCATGCCTTCTAAAGTGTTTCTTTGTATCTTCACTGCCTCCTTCATTTTTTAACATCATTTTTCGAATTTTGTTTACCAATAAGTCTAAGGTCTTGACCGATTTAGCTGAAAATTTGGAAAATAGAAGAGAATGTTGTACTTATTGATCCTGCAAAATTTCATCACGATCGGTACATTTTTTTATTTAAAAAAAAAATTAATTTTTTTATAACCAACGATCGGATTTTGATTAAAAACTATACAGCAACCCGCCTAGGTGGTATGAACATGTGTGCAAAATTTCAGGTCGATCAGAGAAACGGTGCGACCTGTACCCAAGCAGTAACAGAAAAAAAAAAAAAAAAAAAAAAAACAGACATTCGAGCCATAAGAGTCAAGTGGAGACGCTCGCTCAAAAAGTGATTACATGCAGTATGCACCCTTTGATTTACTGACTTCAATCCACGATGGTTAGCAAAAATAGTTGTTTTCTCCGTTTAACTTTCAAACTATAGGGGATTTGAATAACATTTGAAGCTCGATCATGTGTTTATAAGAAAGAAACTTGTATATATAGAAACGGACGATTAAGGTTATATTATGAATTCAAACCTTCTAGATAGATTTTATGTTAAGAATAAAAGTATGAGATAGACATAAAACTAATGTCAAGTTAGAGACTTACCGGGAGCAATGACTGGTTTTACCGCCTGAAACAATAAGAAGAATAAGATAAACTTTTGTAGGAAACCTGCCCAGGTTGCAATTCATGCTCCTCTTCAGGTGTCTAACTAGGTATGTTGCGGATAGGATATTGTGAAGGGATGTCCGAGGGCTTTAAGGGACTCAATCCCTTGCATTTGCATTAACGACTGAGGAAAACCTAGGAAAAAACTTCAGTCAGGATTGCCGGTCTCGACGGGATTTGAAACCGAGACCTCCCGAATCAGAGTCGCGCGCTTAACGCTCGAGCCAACACTGTCGGTGATAAGCAGAATCGTTTTGAACGTAACGTGAGGTCACGTGACGGAAGTCACGGAGTAGTTAACACGCTACTTTCATTTGGGCAAGTTAAACAATCGATCTGCGATCACAGGATTCAAATATGAAGATAAACTAGGAAAACGCCAAAGTCGTTGTTAAACGAGTGAGTAAGTCATGTGTTGAGTACCCGGTAACGTTCCCTTTCCTCCTCCTACCTAAGGCCTCCCTAGCCTATCATAGGCTAGAGTGGCGCATTATGGCCTTACAGTTGACGCGCCCTTATACCAAGTCAAAACCCTAACATGCATAAGGCCTACCTTATATATCAATCAACTTAAATGCAAATGTTCCCTGGTACTCAACACATGACTCGCTCACTCGTCTAACAACGACTTTGGCGTTTTCCTAGTCTAGTTGGATAAGGCGACTTTATACCCGGAATGTGGGAGACCTGGGTTTAATCCCCGGTCGGGAAACATTTTGTAATTCCTGGATTGTATTTTAAAAATTATTAAACATGATTTGAATTGCATATAAATCAGTGTAGTGTATCATCTGTGACAATACTATCAGAAAGAAATACATGTAAAGATGGCAAGGTTTAATCAATCTCCGAGCTCTATTAATTAAGGGTACCTTTGAGCGTGCAAAATTTAATACTCCTTGGTCACTGCTTGTTTTTCAAAGCCTGAAAAAAAAATCGAACAAAAAGTATTCTCTCAGAAACAAAACCATTGTTCTTAAAAATAATTTCTAGACCTTGGCAGCCTATTTTCCAATTTATTATTTCTTGTGGGTTTAAATCGCAATGGATCTAGCTGATTTTTAAAGCACTTCTCAGTAAACTCGTACCGGATGTCTGTTAAATATTTTAGCGCAATCTGTTCGGCGATTCGGCTGATTTTCGATGTACAGACAGACAGACAGACAGTCAGACCCACCCACCGACTCACAGAATAAGTGCCGTTTGAGTTGAATGGAGTCACTCAGTCGCTTCGCTTCCTCGTTTAACTAAGAGCATCCTTACGAAACAGATATAATATTTATTTTAAATATATTTGTGATATTTGTTTTTTGGCGAATCTGTACAAAAATGTAGAGAAACTTAATAAAATACTTTACCTCTTCGGACGTCAACCAATCTGAGTTGTCCTCGTCAGCGAAGCAGCCACTCGTAGCAACCAGGACCAGAAGTACCCAAACAATGCGAGACATACTTGATGAGTACTGAGAAACAAATTGAAGTAAATTTAAATGATGGTGTAATTTAAAAGTTTATATAGTATGATATTGCTTGTGAAAACCAATCTTGTACTGAGGCGATTAAACAGTATAAAAGTAAGAAATTACTAATATCTATCCAAACAGACGTGGGATTCGAACGTTGTCCTTCTGATTCCCGGTTGATATTTCTGATCCAAAGGAAACTGATTAACTTTTTTTTACGGTTCTTTAACTTAAAAATGTTGGCCCTTACAGCTCTGAAAATAATCGTAGGTAGATATACGCGGATTCGTTCTTTTCATATTGTTTGTGAATCAATTCTAGTTGAAAATAGTTATCAGTATGTAAGATTGAAATTTAAAACCAAAAACTCCCCTAAACCCTCACCCACCAAAGCAGTAAACTGGAATACCTTCAATTGATTTATATTTACTTCAAATGTTGGTGGTTCTATTAGTTTTTGTTTTGATTTTGAGTGTTTTATCGGACACAAATATGCATTAAAATAGTTTATGTGTTTCAAACTACGCGTCTTGAATGTGCAGAATTGAGGTAAACCAACAATTGTATATTTCATAGCAATTGACAAAAATCTGAGTTAAGTGTAGTTCTAAAATATAATCAACGATATTGCTGCTTTGTAATACTTGGCATAAAACTCACCTTAGAACGCTCAGGAACAAGAGTGAATAGCAGCTGCACAAAACCAATAACTATAAGCAAGTCTTCTTATTTATTTCATACGATTAGAATGTTATCTCACTTGAACCGAATTATGTCAGGGTCTAAGATGGAATCTCCACCAATCAGAAAATATTTACTACATTGATACTTAAAATTAAACCAAAGGAACCATCTTTGTACGAATGTTATCTCATTAAGTAGCAACTCGTCTTAATCATCACCATGACCTCGTGACCTCTCTCGCAGTTTATAATTAGTTTTTTTATTCGTTGAACGTTTAACCCATTCAGTTCATATTCTGTAGTTTGTTATTTAGATGGCTTTAAAACTGTTCACTATTGGAAAAAGAATACATTGTAATATAAAATAACAGGGCAATTCCGGTATATAACATATTCAACCCCAAAACATGTTGTTATACTTTTTCAAGGGTGTGTAGTGAACACCCAAGGTGGATGCAGTCCGATAAGCAGCTATAATATCTCTGAGTCTGAATTACAAGTGATTCTTTTCTATAGATCACTTTCTGAAGCCAGTAGTTATCAGCTTGACACTAAACTTTGCACAGATTTTATGGTCCATGATAGTTAACATCTATAGAAGACTAGATCCCCAGTCTCAAATACGTCCGTACAGGCGCTATTGTACCAAATTGACCTATTCAAGATGGCGATTTGGCGCTTCAGCATATTGTGCTTGACATTATGTTTTAAATGCGATTAAGTATTTTTATGGATTTTTTTATATGGTTTTAGATTGTGCAGCATGGGAATGCACAAACAAAAAAATAAGAAGTTATTGCACAAGGGAATTTCGATTGAAAAATATTTTGGCTACAAATCGCTACAACCTATTTTAACATACAAACTGACCTATTCAAGATGCGTCTAATTGACACGCCAGTGGACCAATGACTCGGGATTTAGCCTACTATAGATGTTAAATAACATTGTTATGGTCATATATACCACGCATACAAAAAAATTGTAAAAAAGACAGCCAAACCTTACACACTCAAAAGTAATGAGATCTAAAACAAGGCCCAAGCTTATTTCCCCTTCCACATTTGCGCATTTTTTTCATAAACGTACAGTGCTCCGAAGCAACATATTTGAAAAACTTGGCAAAATTGAATTTGCAATCATTAATTTAAACATAATAGTTCATGCAAATTCTATTTTGCCAAGCTTTTCAAGGAAGTTGTTACGGAACACTGAACGTTTATGAATTAAATATGCTCAAATATGAAAGGGAATATGAGTTTGGCCCCTTTTTTAGATCTCATTACTTTTGAGTGTGTAAAGTTTCGCTGTAATTTTACAAGTAATTTTGTATGCGAGGGATAAGAATAAGAATAATTTTAATTAAATAGTATCTATTGCTAGGGTGATACAAATTGACAATACGATGTTAAATATCTCGTGCCCCAAAGAATTGATTTTTGTACGCATTGTAGGTGATTAATGTCAAGTTTCTATAGTTATTTTTTGATAATTAACCTGTTGAAGGGTAATATTAAACATTTATTTGGATGCCTTCCAGCTATTGTTTTCATATTTTTCTTTCAAAAGCACTACATCACCATTTCCTTAATGTCCATGCAAAATACGAACGCCACCCGTTTGGTCAGAATCGCTAGCCAATTGAAACTAACGAATTAGTAAGTAGTAGCTAGCAATATTTAACTTCTAAATTGTATTAAATATTAACAATTCCACCAACGGAAGTGTTTCCCGACTAACCAAATCGAGAAATAGTAGCTAGCAGTACAGCCATTAGTCAGTCACAAAAGAAGGAATGTTCGTACACCAACAAAATTTGGCATGTGTTGTCAGGTACCAAAATCCCCCTGATTTTGATAGTTTATAAGTTCACATCACGTTTCATGACGGCTGAGTGACACCTCGAAATCACCCCAGCTCTGCTTGCTGTATAAGGTGCCTGAGTTTCCCACTGCTTGGATGCGGCGCACTAACACCTAAATTCAGCCTTGTAAAGAGGCACATTTTATTAAAAAAAACAATCTTAATATACTATAAATTAAAGAATAAATTTTAAGACATTGAATTTTTTTAATCGTTTATATTGGTAAATTTAAGACTGGAGTTTTTTGACATCTCTATGTAATCTTAATTGTTACATAAATAACCAATTTTCATTTATATTTGGATTGAAAATATGAATGACAAACAAAATATTGTACTAATGTTATTAAAACATTATGATGCACCAATCTTCGACAATCTTTGGCTAGAGACTAGGGGCATCCCGTCTTCTCACAGCTAATAATCTTGGTGGCGCTATCGCACGTGCAGTGACCAAAGCATCTCTCGCGGTCAGCTATGCCAGCCAGCTCTTGTTCGCATGTCCACTCGAAACAGCCCCTCTGAGTGCACATATGACCTCCTACTGGCGTCCGTTCGTTGCAGCTGCACCAGTTGCACTCTCTCTTGTAGCGCTCGCCGTGGGGACATTTGGCAGTCTTCACATTCAGATTTGACACCGCTGCAAGAAAAGAGAACGCGCGGATAGTTTACTACTCTATGTTGTGTTGGGATTCTCTGAGATGTCAAATTGTTTTATAATATTTTAGTTTTACAATAATACAGTATACTATAATAATAATTATTACATTTTGTAATTATTATTATTTGTATATAATTGGATGAGCGTAGCGAAGATTCCATTTCACTACACTGAAGAAAAAAATCCGGAATGTTTTTTTTGTATTTTTGTCTGTTCGTTAGCACGATTCCGGCTTAACCGACAGTCCAATTGCAATGAAATTTTCTGGAGGCCTTCAAAATCTCTGAACTTAGAAATGCACGATTCGAACAATCGATCAATAAATTATTTCTTGTGAAAATCGCAATTTTACGATTTATTTCGATTTTCAAAAAAAATCTTGGACGATTAACACCTATACATGCTTTATTCGATTGTAATGATTTTTTAACAGAACCTTTATTTTATGAATTAATATATTCGTGTGAAATTTGAGCGCTATCGAAAAAATATTTTTTATGAAAATTGCAATTTTAGGATTTTCTAAATTTTTAAAACATTCTTCGACTTATAACACCTACACGCTTTATCCGATTTTAATGATTTTTTCACAGAATTTTAATTTTATAAATTATTATTATCGTGTGAAATTTGAGCAGAATCAAACAATTATTTCTCTTAATAATTGCAATTTTACAATTTTGCTATGGTGCTGGGATAACGCTAAGGCTTTTACAATTTTTTTTTTTTTAAGTGAAAGGTGTTTAAAATTAAAAAACAATACATCTAAACATTTATAAGACGGATTTTATAATTTTTGTTTTGTGTGATAAATATGATTTTTTCCCTTTGCATTGTTTTTAAAAATGTATGTTTTTTATGAATATCTATATTTCCCATATTTTAAATAAAAAACTATAAATCTCATCAAAAAAGTGTCCGGTGAATTTGTCAGAATAAGACTTGTGAGCACATTAAAAAGAAATTATCCTTTCATCTTAAAAAACTGTAGAAGATGTGGGAACAATTGTTAGCAAATGTGCTAGAATAAAAGTTTTGAGAAAAAATCATTTAAAGTTTATTTATGTTGTTTTTAGGTAAAACAACAGAAAATCCGCATAACACATGGCAACTCAATGCACCAATTACGCTCATCCAACAACGCGGCGGGACTTAAGCGTTTTCCTAGTTACACAGGATTGGTAGACATAAGAATAATGTCTAGTTGAATCTTACCTGGGGCGGCGGATGGCTTCACACTCTGAAACAAAGTGATCAAACATATTGTTAGTTATGTGAGGTAACTATGATTTTGAGGAAACGAGACTGAAAACATGGTTAAGTTATTACGCTATAACTACTCAGGCAAGTAGAAAACAATTATTATTCTGTATGGATTTAATTTGGTTAAGGGTTTGAACTATGGAGATAAATAAACGTTGTGTACATATTGATGGTCCCGTAAGTTGAAAGCGAGTTAAACTATTTATTACAAATGTTGAAATACATTATAATAGTTTAGAAACAATAATAATTCTGCAATAACATGTTATGGTTCCGATCTACAAAATCAAGACAAATAAACAGTTTGTAAATTTTAATTAATCCAGACCATTAAAAATTAGTAATTTTTTTTTTTTACAAATTATTAATTGATCGTTGTGTAGACGATATTATCATAGCCTTAAAAGTTTAAATATTATTATTGATTTTGTTTCTCGGTTTGAGGCATTATCAACTCGACTATTTAATCAATTCAAGAAAAATTGTAAACAGTAAAGTATAGTATACCTTCTCTTGACACTATCAGCCGTATTATACTAATTAGTTTGCATTTCGAATCGCAGAAGTGAAGACGTATCATTCCAATGTGCATTTTATTTTTACACAAGGTTACTCCAGTTTTTTTTTTAAACTTACTGGGTTAATAGATTATCAACTTATTTAAATTTAATCACATTACTAGATCCACCATAAGAGTGCTACGTCATGTGATTAAAAAGGCAACTTTGAAGGTGTACATATAAATAAATAAATAAATAAATAAATAAATAAATAAATAAAATAAACAAACAAATAAATAAATAAATAAATAAACTAGGAAAACGCTAAAGTCCCGCCGCGTTGATGGATGAGCGTTTTTTTGTAAGTTTTTTTTGCGTTTTGTGCGTTTGTTTGCACTTTTCCTTTGCAAGTGCTTTTTGAATGCATTGTGGAGGTGATTGTTGTCAAGTTCTATTGTTATTTGTTAATTGGTATTATAAACTTCAAAAAACTCATATTAAAACCTTTATTTCTGTAGATTCTGACTAATTTTTTCAACTTTTTCTTTCAAAAGGTACTACATCACCATAATCTTTAATGTCCATGTGAAATCTGAACGTTGTAGCCCTACCCGTTTGGTCAGAATCGTCCCAAATATGACGAAAATATCGCACTTAAAATTAAAAAACTTATATTAAAACCTTTATTTCTATGGATTCTAGCTATTTTTTTCAACTACTTCTTTCAAAAGGTACTACATCACCATAATCTTAATGTCCATGTGAAATATGAACGTTCTAGCCCCACCCGTTTGGTCAGAATCGGCCCAAATGTCACGAAAATATCGCACTAAAAATCGAAAAAAATCGTAAAAGTACGATATTCATGAGAAATATTTCTTCGATTGTACCCAAAAACAATACACCTCTAAGTTCAGAGAAAACGAAGGTCCGGTCAAATTTTCATCAAGATCGCATATGCCGTTTGCCCGGAATCGAGCGAACAAACAGACGGAAAAAAAAAAAAAAAAAAAAAAAAAAAAAAAAAAAAAAAAAAAACACCCGAGCTAAATTTTTTGGGGGGTCAGTGAAATTGAAGTCTTCGCTTCCGCTCGCTACGCTCGCTACGCTCATCCAATAAATAAATAAATAAATAAATAAATAAATAAATAAATAAATAACTAAATAAATAAATAAATAAATAAATAAATAAATAAATAAATAAATAAATAAATAAATAAATAAATAAATAAATAAATAAATAAAAAATAAATAAATAAATAAATAAATAAAATAAATAAATAAATAAATAAATAAAAAATATAGTATTTTTGCCCAACCTAAAAATGCATCAACTGAGTGAGTACATTATTATTAGGTAGAGGGAATGTGTACTTATTACTAGGCCGCTTCGCAAACGTTCTTTCAGTCGCGTTGATGGATGAGATTTTTTGTAAGTCTTTAGCGTATGAATGGGTTCTCTTTACTTCTTCAAGTTTCAGTGGAAAATCATTTTTGTTAAATTAGTATAATTTTTATAAAGAAGAACTAATTGATATGGTAATAAGAATGTCAAATATCTGTAGGCCCGAAAATAGATTGCTTTATGAACGCTTTGTAGGTGACTGTTGTCAAGTTTCTGTAGTTACTTGTTAATTATTGTTGTAATACACCTCAAAAAACTCATAATTAAACTTTATTTCTAAGAATTCTGGATAACTTTTTCATTTTTTTCTTTCAAAAGATACTACAGCTCTATAACCTTAATATCCATGTAAAATATGAACGTTGTAGCCCCAACCGTTTGGTCAGAATTGGCCCAAATGTCACGAAAATATCGCGCTAAAAAATCGAAAAAATCGTTAAAGTACGATATTCATAAGAAATATTTCTTAGATTGCACCCACAAACGTAGCAGTTCTAAGTTCAGAGATTTCGAAGATCCCCCTCCACTTTTCATCAAGATCGCATATGCTGTTTGCCCGGTAGAGAGCGACCGAACAGACAAAAAAACAAAACAAAAACATTGGAGTTAAATTTTTTTGGTGGTCAGTGAAAATTGAAGTCTACGCTTCGCTCATCCATTTATGAAATGTCATTTTATATCGATTTGTATCATGAGTTTTTTTACCTCCTAGAACTTGTGTATGAAGTTTACTCATATCTAAAATTTTAATTATGTCCTCAACATGGAATTAATACTAACTTAACTCAAATATGTGTAAACAAATTATAGATTAATTAATGTTAAATTACATTTAATATAAGGCTGTAAAAGTTTGGTTAAATTAACACTATATTCACGTAACTTTAATTTGTAGATACATATTTTCTTACAGAGGTAGCACATACGTAATGCTTGAGACCCTGATTCCGGAGGTAATTGGTTCGAATCTTGTCACATCCGTTCACTATGACCCTAATATTCCTATAGAAATTCACCTTAGAGGGTCGCACGGGGTATAGTGAAATTGATGTGAATCATACAGCAAGCACCTTTACGAAATAGGTGTATTTCTTATAAAGATATTAACGGTTTTTGTTAATCTATACGGCCTGTCCAACGCTTTTTCAGCCGCGTTGATGGATGAGCTTTTCTGATTGACTATTTCTGAACAATGATAACTGAGTATTTTGTATGCGTGGGATCTCATTACTTTTTCAAGATCCATTGCAAAAATATTATATTTGTTAAATAAGGATAATTTTTAAAAGTTAAATAGTATTTAATTGCTATGGTTATACCAATTAACAATAGCATGAAATATATCTCGTGGCCCAAATTCATGATTTTTGTACACATGTAGGTGATTGTTGACTGTTGTCAAGTTTCTATAGTTAGGTACTTGTTAATTATACGCCTGAAAAAACTTAAAGTAAAAATTAATTTCCTTGAATTCTGGCTAACATTATCAACTTTTTCTTTCTTTAGACATTTCATCAGCATAACCTTAATGTTCATGTAAAATACGAACGTTGTAGCTTCCCGTTTGGTCAGAATCGGCTCAAAAATCACGAAAATATCGCATTCAAAATCGAAACAAGTCATAAAAGTACAATATTCGTGAGAAATATTACTTCGATTTTTCCCAAAAACTCGGCAGATCTAAGTTTAGAAATTCTTAAGGTCCCCTAAAATTTTCA
This sequence comes from Sweltsa coloradensis, assembly GCA_024449915.1. Taxonomy (NCBI): domain Eukaryota; kingdom Metazoa; phylum Arthropoda; class Insecta; order Plecoptera; family Chloroperlidae; genus Sweltsa; species Sweltsa coloradensis. The sequence goes on along the minus strand of JAMZAV010000818.1, from coordinate 127,918 downwards.
TCAAGACGTCTCAACAACGTTTACCCGGGCGAGAGCGATCAAGCAGACAAAAAAACACAAAACAAAAAAACTAGCTATTTTTTGGGGGGTAAGTGAACTAAAAGTCTTCGCTTCGCTCATCCAGATATTTAAAATGTGTTTGTTAATCTACAAAAAAGTTACTACATAAACAATGTAAACATAAGAATGAAATAATCTCAAGGAACTTACATCTTCAGGAGAGGAATCCGACTTGTCCTCGTCAGCGAAGCAGCCACTCGTAGCAACCAGGACCAGAAGTACCCAAACAATGCGAGACATACCTGACAGACATTAAGAAACAAATTGAATTTAATTAAAATTACTGGTGAAATTTAAAACTGTAATTGGTACTGCCGGTACTTGCGAAAACAATCTAGTATAGAGGCGATAAAACTGTTTACAAGTTTGAAATTACAAAACTAAACAGAAGTTTGTTTCGAACCAAGGTCTTCTGATTACTTGTTGGTGGTTTATCCATAAGAAACCTGATTTACATATTTTACTGTTCCTTCTCTTGATTATATTGGCAGACACAGCTCTGAAATTAATCGTAAGTACTACGTAGGCATACGCGGGTTTGTTCTAATGATATTTTTTGTGAATTAATTCTAGTTGAAAATATTAAATGAGTATATTATGTAAACAAGATATTTTCTAACCCCTGATCCCCCCCCCCGACCCAAGCTGTGAACTGGGATCCGTTCATTTATCTTCATAATATGAATCATGAAATTTCTGAATGCGTTTTACGATAATCGTTTAGATTATTAGTTTAAGTAAAGAGAATTTTTCGAGAAAAACATGTATTATAATTTGTTTCAAACTAAGTGTCTGGTTGAATCTTTGATGTGCAGAATTGAGGTAAATGAACAATTATTATGGAATATTTCATAACAATTATTGATAACCAGAGTTATTGAGCCAGTCCTAAAATATTATCAACGATGTTGCTGTTTTAAAACTCTCGGCATGTAACTCACCTTAGAACGGAGATGAACAGTAGTGAATTGAAGCCGAACAAAACCAATAACAATTCCGACTTAAAACAGTCTTCTTATTTCATACGATTATGATATAATTTCACTTGAACCGAAATATGTCAGTGTCAGTGACAGGATATCTTGACCAATCAGAACATGCCAACTGCTAAAAGTGAAACCTCAGGGATCATAAATGTACGAATTATCTCATTGAGTGGTAACTCGTCTCTATTATCAGTATGACCTCGTGACCTTTCTCTTTCTCTCTCTCTATATATATCATATCACATAAAATTACAAATGTACAGTCTATTTTTGGTGTTCAAAACCTAAAAATTAACTGAATTTTGTTGACATCTTTATAAAATCGGATTATATTTTTTAATTGTTGCAAGGTACATAAACTATATTCTTCATTTACTCTATGTTAAATAAATACATTATTTGGAATTAAACGATACATGACTATGAAACCAAATTTATTAAATAATAAATGTTCCCCATTGAAAGTCAGTTCTTTGACTGAGTGATTAGATTCTAAATGCGAATTAATTAATTAATTAATTAATTAATTAAATTTTAATTTTAATTTTTCATCCTTTAATCCAAATTAAGTAATATCAATAAGACCATTATGAAGATGACGTTGGAATTTTTTTTATTGTTCGTGGACTGAAAAAATGGGCAATGTATAAAAATATGTTAACAAATTTTAAGTCTTATTAAATTTTTTTCGTGACTTATAAACTATAAGAATCTGCATTCGGCAATACCAGTGCTTTTTTCTGGATTACTTCCTGAAACCATTGATCGGATTTAAAACAAACTTTGAACTGATGGTATGGCCATGTTTATACAGTCTTTCACAAAGGTATAATTTAAGAAGACATTCACAAATAATTCTCAATAATTTAAATTGATTTTTTTACGAAAAAATGATCAAAAAAACTTAAGTTTGAGAATTTATTTTTGGTTAATCCGTAATGATGTTTTGTTTATTTTGACTTAGATTTGTGACCAAGTCTTTACTTGACAACCACGCAAAATTGCATGTCAAAACAGATAAAACCATGATGTAGGGAAAGTTTCCGAATAAAGGTCAATTAGGTACAGCCTAAAACAAATCTAGTAGGACAATATTAACATTGAGAAGAGACCTAGCTGGTATTCTAAAAGGGGTATTACACTGGGGTCGCCGCCAGCTGACTACAGTCTATGGTTACAATCAGAAGTGAGCAGAACGAATGTGCGCATGCTCAGTACCATAAAAATCCAACCAGGGATTGCAGTTGGCAGTTTGTATGGTACTGAGCATGCGCACATTCGTTCAGCTCACTTCAGATTGCAACCAAAACTGTAGTCGACTGCGGCGACAGCTCGATGGCGGCGACCCCATTGTAAAACCCCTCTAACGCGAACTTATGCTTGGCGGCTAGTAGGTGTCATACTGACCAGTCACGTGAGCGCAGAGTGGCGCACTGTGATCGTAGCTTCACGACAGAATGTGTCCAGCAGGGCCCATTTTGAATTGCAAATGGGGTGGGGTGCCAAAATCAAAAAGTATGGTGCAAAAAGGTGCATAAATTGGTGCATAAATATGGGGTTGGTTTTAAGTACGATTTCTAAAGTGGGGGAGCCACCAATAACTTTCCCCTTATATGAAATGCGAAATGGTCGGGGTGCAAAAATCAAGATTTGGGTGCAAAAAAGTGCAAAGTTAGTGCAAAAATATGAAACTATTTTCTCTTTGAAATTCCAATTCGGGGAACAAAGTTAACGGACCCTTTCTTCTTCCATTACATACAATTTAACAAATGTTTTTGATAGTTATATCCAACCAAATACAAAAGTTTGTAAAAAAAAATGGCAGCCAAGCTCTCCTTCAAAAGTCTTCGGCTGTGAATGCTGTGAGATATAGAAGTTGAGCCAAGCTTTTTATTCTTTCTCCCTAGTTTCGCTTTGAAAATAAGTAAGATCATTTCGCCTGTTGACGAGCGCCAAGCCAACGATTTTTGTGGTAAAAAAGTAACATTTTTAAACTCGAAATCATAAACAAAAATCTTGGCCATGACCAAATTCAATGGCCAAGCCATTTTTTTATGATTTCGAGTTTAAAAATTTTACTTTTTTACCACAAAAATCGTTGGCTTGGCGCTCGTCAACAGGCGAAATGACCTTACTAATTTTCAAAGCGAAACTAGGGAGAAAGAATATAAAGCTTGGCTCAACTTCTATATCTCACAGCATTCACAGCCGAAGACTTTTGAAGGAGAGCTTGGCTGCCATTTTTTTTTTTTTTTTTACAAATTTTTGTATTTGGTTGGATTTTACATCTTTTTGTTGTTCGTTTGCTATCATGGTGTGAATGATAGAATTTGAATGATTAAATTTGTTAAGTTCAAAGTTGTTTTTTGACATTTTTGGGCCCACGGCCCCCCCAAAAATACCCCTTGTGTTTTAAGCACTAGATAATATAAATAATAAATAAATAAATAAATAAATAAATAAATAAATAACATACATAAATAAATAAATAAATAAATAAATAATACATAATTAAATAATAAATAATAAATAAATAAATAAATAAAATGGATTATGAGTCTACCCACTCAGTATATAACTGATTCAGTGGGGGACAGTAAATCAAAGCGACGAGCCTACCCTGAAGGCCCGACGCAACGACGAGTGAGCGATACCAACAAAGATCGATATTTTTAATAGGAAATATAGCAATCAGTGGTATGGACAGTGTGAACACCCGCGAATCAACGCCAGAATCAACAAGGCCGATTCAGAACAACTCTGAATTTTTTATGTGCTTCGCTGCACGGATGGCTCCAAAGTCACCGTTTATAAACTCCTAAGACACGAACTGATGGACTTAAGTCCAAATCAGAAGTTAAAAAACTTCTGACTTTGACGGGAATCGAACCATGAACCTTCTGCATTGAAAGCAGATACGCTAACAACAAGACCAACGAGCCACACGATTTATAATGGTTAAGAGCATGTTTAATTTCAAGCTCGTACAAATTACTACGCCTGAGTAATTACGCGTTATGATTTTGATTTTGATTTTCCCCGGTCCCAATTGCCCGGTTTTGGTTATATGAGGTACATCTGAGTGTGGCCCAAGTTTCAAAGTTCTAAGATGAACCGTTTTCTCAGTATAGCGTATTATTCATAAGAGTACAGAATTACCTACTTTTGATAATTTTGATTTTCTCCGGTACCCGTTACCCAATTTTGCTTTCCATATTCAAAAGTGATAAAGAATGAGAGATATCAAAATGTATTCCACTTTTGAAACATCTCAGTTGTAGATTTTTCTTTGAATGATTCATTTCTTAAAGTTCAGATATGTTTTTTGTCATTTTTGGGCCCATGGTCATCCCCAAATTTAGCCCCTTGTGTTTTGGACGTAAGATATTTATAATGGTTAATAGCATGTTTAATTTCAAGTTTTGTGCAAATTACCACGCCTTGGAAATTACGCGTTTTGATTAACATCCAAATTTTGATTTTCTCCGGTCCCTGTTACCCGATTTTGGTTTCGAAAGCAAACGTCACTGCGTCTGAAGTACATCTAAGGGTGGTCCAAGTTTCAAAGTTCTAAGATTTCCCGTTTTCTCTGTAGGCTAAATTAATCTCCGCGGAGAGCTCCTAGCCAGCACCCACCCACCCAACCACCCACCCAGCCAGCCGAAAGGAATTTGACGATGTTGAGAGCCTTTTTTCACACAGAACGAGTTGTCGGATCGGGTTGATTTTTGTTTTTGGTATGTCATGGACCACATATCAGTTCATATACCGAGTTTCAAGATTGTAACTCTTTCGGGGCGGCGTGTGCAGATAGCTGAAAACCCCCCAACTCTGGTAGCTGTATATAGGGCTGGAGTTCGTGTCGCCTAAGCAGTCGCATGCGCTTGACTGCCGGGCGACGACCGTCGCCCTAGATGGACAGAAGCATAGATCCTAAACACATATAGTAGGCTAGATCCGCAGTCATTAATCCACTTCCGTGACAATTTAAAGCAATCTTGAATATGGCAGTTTGCATGTTAAAGTTTATGGGAGCGATTCTAGCCCAAATATTTTTCAAAATGGCCGTCAGGTCGACAGGTGAGCATACTTGCCATTAACACCAAATGATAACTAAATTCCCTTATGCAATAACTTCTAATTGTTAATGTTTGTACATTCCCATGGTGTACAAGCAAAAACCATATCAAACAATCCAGTTAAAAAATTTATTGCATTAAAAAAGCATAAATTAAAACGCCAAATCGCCATCTTGAATATGGCAGATTGTCTCTTCAATTTGCTACGTTCGCGTAAGTCTGTGCGGACGTATTGGAGACTGCGGATCTAGCCTACTATAGGTGTTTAATGTCTATGGACAGAAGGAAGAAACTGAATGATGCAAGATAAAAAATATTTGTCCTTACAACACATTTGATGCAATACGCACATGCGTATGAGACATAACATAAAATTACAATGGTACAAATAAATGTGTTGTAAAAACCCAAGAGGCAACTGATTTTTTTTTGACTTCTCAATGAAATCGGTTTCTAATTTGTAATTGTTTCACGTCAAATGAATACAAATTTTCATTGACTCTTTGTGTACATAATTTGGATTTAAATTTTGCATGGCTATGAAATCCAATAATATGAAACACCAATCTTGACTTGTTTAGATTAGTGAGTACATCCCTTCTTTTCGCAGCTTAGTACATCCCTTCTTTTCGCAGCTTAGGATGTTGGTGGTACTGTTGCAAGTACAGTGGCCATAGCATTCCTCTTGGCTAGCTTTGTGAGCCAGCGCTGCTTCGCACGTCCAGTACATGCAGCACATATCAGTGCACCAATCACCTTGTGACTGTTCATTGCAGTTGCACCAGTTGCACTCGGACATGTAGCGCTCGCCGTGGGGACATTTGGCAGTCTTCGTGTTCAGATTTGACACGGCTGCAAGAAAAGTCATCTCGGAATAATTTACTATTCTAGGATATTTTGAGATTCTCTGAGATAAAAACTTGTTCGAATATAATATTATAATTTTAGAATAATTAAAAAGGCCTAATGTAATTTAATTATAATTATTACATTTTATTATTTTTTTGTATACAATTATATAATATAGGCAGACATAAGAATAATGTCGAGTTAAATCTTACCTTGGGCGGTGGATGGCTCCACACTCTGAAACAAGGTGATCAAATATATTGTTAGTAACGTGAGGTAACTATGATTTGAGGAAACGAGACTGAACTCATGAATTAGTTATTTCGCCATAACTACGCATCAGTATAGGCCTCAAACAATAATCATTCTGTTTGGATTTGGTTTGGTTAAGGGTTTGAACTAAGTAGATAAATAAACATTGTGTATATTTTGATGGGGTTTGCAAGTTAATTGGATGAGCGAAGCGAAGACTTCAATTTCACTGTCCCCTCAAAAAATTTAGCTCCAATGTTTTTTTGTTTGTTTTTTTGCCTGTTAGTTTGCTCTCTACCAGGCACACGGCATATCCGATCTTGATGAAAATTGGAGGGGACCTTCGAAATCTCTGAACTTAGAGCTGTATTGTTTTTTAGTACAATCGAAGAAATATTTCTCATGAATATCGTACTTTCACGATTTTTTTTCGATTTTTGGAGCGACATTTTCATGACATTTGTGTCGATTCTGACCAAACGGGTGGGGGTACGACTTTCATATTTTACATGTACATAAGGTAATGGTTATGTATTGCCTTATGAAAGAAAAATATGAAAAAGTTAGCCAGTATCCATAAAATAAAGGTTTTAATATTTTTTGAGGTAATAATAACATTAAACAAGCAACAATAGAAACTTGACAACAAATTCCTACAATGCGTTCCAAAAAGCTCTTGCAAAAGTAAAGAGACCCCCCGCAAACTAAAAACTTACAAAAACGCTCATCCATCAACGCGACAAGAATTAGCGTTTGCAAAGCTTCTTAGTTATTTATTACAATAGTTAATGTTGAAAAACATTATTATAGTTAAGAAACAATAATTCTGCCTTTACATGTTATGGTAATGGGCATCAACATAAAGTATCATCAACAGTTTGTAAATGTTAAATCAATCCAAATCGTTTATAAGAAGTTATATTTCTCATTACAAATTAGTAAAGGATCGATGTGTACAAGATAAAATCAAAACCTTTAAAGTGATTATATTATTTTAGATCACCGAGTTTTGTTTCTCGAAATATATTTGAGACATTATTAAAATATGCTTATTTTTTCATTTTTATTATTTTTAATTAATTTATAAGATTCCATTTCACTACACTGGAGAAAAAAATCCGGAATGTTTTGTTTTTTTTCTTTCTTTTTTTCTGTATTTTTGTGTGTTTGTCAGCACAATTCTGGCTAAACCGATACTCCAATAGCAGTGAAATTTTGTGGAGGCCTTTGAAATCTCTGAACTTAGAAATACCACGTTTTTGAGCGTAATCAAAAAATTATTTCTCGTGAAAATCGCAATTTTATGATTTTTTTCGATTTCTAAAACATTTCTTCGACTTTTAACATCTAGATGCTTTATCCGATTTTAATGGTTTTTCACAGAACCTTAATTTTATGAATTAAGATATTCGTGTGAAATTTGAGCACAATCAAAAAATTATTTCTCGTGAAAATCGAAATTTTACGTTTTTTTCTTTTTTTAAACAATTCTTTGACTTATAACACCTACATGCTTTATCCTATTGTAATGATTTTTTCACTGAACCTTAATTTTATGAATTAATATATTCGTGTTAAATTTAAGTGCAATCGAATAATTATTTCTTAAAAATCGCAATTTTACGATTTTTTCTTTTTTAAAATTATGATTAATTAAAAAAATTCTAAATTAAAGTTTTTTTTTTAATTAAAATTAATTTTTAAAAAAATGTTCAACTTAGTAAGGATTTTTTCACAGAACAACAGAAAATCCGCATAACACATGGCAGCTCAATGCACCAATTACGCTCATCCAACAACGCGGAGGGACTTAAGCGTTTTCCTAGTTTAATCAAATCAAGAAATATTTTATACAATAAAATATAGTAAACCTATCTCATGACACTATCGGCCGTATTACTTTGTACGAGCGAAGCAAAGACTTCAATTTCACTGACACCTTAAAAAAAATAGTTCGGGTGTTTTTTGTTTTTGTTTTTTTGTTCGTCCGTTTTCTTGTTTGTATTTCTGTCTGGTTTTTCGCACTCTACCGGTCAAACGGCACATGCGATATTAATGAAAATTGGAGGGAACCTTCGAAATCAATAAACTTATACCCGTCACGTTTTTAGGTAAAATCATAGAAATATTTCTCATGAATATCGTACTTTTACGACTTTTTTCGATTTTTAATGCGATATTTTAGTGATATTTAGTTCGCGACCGGGCAAACGGCTACACCGATCTTGATGATACTTTATGAAAACAATTGAAAACACTGGATTTTGACTCTATATGATTTTAGTGACAATCGATAAAATATTTCTTAGAGAAATCGCGCTTTTACGTTTTTCTTCGATTTAGAATACAATATTTTCGTCAATTTTGGTCTATTTCTGACCAAAAGGGTAGGGATCAGAATTGGCCCAAATATTACGAAAATATCGCAATGAAAAACGAAAAAACGTTAAAGTACTAAACATTAATGAGAAATATTTCTTCTACTGTACCAAAAAACTTGGCAGTTCTAAGTTTAGAGAATTCGAAAGTCCCCTACAATTCTCATCAAACCACTTATTATAATGCCGTTTGCCCGGTAGAGAGAAAACAAATTAACAAACAAAAAAAACACCCAAGCTATTTTTCTCCTGGTAAGTGAAATAAAAGTCTTCCCTTCGCTAATCCATAGATATTAAATGTGTTTTTACACAAAATCGTCAAGTTACTACATAAAGTATGTCTACATTGGAATGCATCCCCGATCGGAATGGATTTTTAAACTTCTGAATTGTATTGATATTAAATATTAATCACAAGGAACTTACATCTTCAGGTGAAGAATCCGACATGTCCTCGTCAGCGAAGCAGCCACTCGTAGCAACCAGGACCAGAAGTACCCAAACAATGCGAGACATACTTGATAAGCACTAAGGAACAGATGGAATTGATTTCATATTACTAGTAAAACCTAAAACTTTATTTGGATGAGCGTAGCGAGCGAAGCGAAGACTTCAATTTTACTGACCCCTTAAAAATTTTGCTCCAATGTTTTTTTGTTTTTTTGTTTGTTTGTTTTTCTGTCTGTTTGTTCGCACGCTACCGGGCAAACGGCATATGCCATCTTGATAAAAATTTGAGGGGACCTTCGAAATCTCTGAACTTTGACTAGCCACGTTTTTTGGTACAATCAAAGAAATATTTTCATGAATATCGTACTTTAACGATTTTTTTCGGTTTTTAGTGCGATATTTTCGTGACATTTGGACCGATTTGATCCAAATGGTTGGGGCTAGAACGTTCATATTTTACATGGACATTAAGTTATAGTAATGTATTGCTTTTTAAAAGAAAAAGTTGAAAAACATATCCAAACAACATATTAATAAAGGTTTCGAATTAAGTTTTTTGAGGTATTTAATAACAATTAACAAGTAACAATAGAAACTTGACAACAATCACCTACATTGCGTTCTAAAAGCACTTCAAAGTAAAAAATCCCACGCAAACTAAAAAACTTTCAAAAAAGCTCATCCATCAACGCGACGGGACTTAAGCGTTTTCGTAGTTGACATTAACGGTACTTGCGAGAAGCAATCTAGTGTATAGGCTAAACTGAAGTAAGTTTCGAACCCGGGTCTTCCGATTACTGGTTGATGGGTTATTGGATGAGCGTAGAGAGCGTAGCGAGCGAAGCGAAGATTCCATTTCACTACACTGGAGAAAAAAATCCGGAATGTTTTTTTTTCTTTTTTTTTGTATTTTTGTGTGATTGTCAGCACGATTCCGGCTAAACCGATACTCCAATTGCGGTGAAATTTTCTGGAGGCCTTCGAAATCTCTGAACTTAGAACTGCCACGTTTTTGAGCGCCATCGAAAAATTATATTTCATGAAAATCGCAATATTACGATTTTTTTCGATTTAAAAAAAATTTCTTTGACTTATAACACCTACATGCTTTATCCGATTGTAATGATTTTTTCACAGAACCTTAATGTTACGAATTAATTTACTCGTGTGAAATTTGAGCACAATCAAATAACCATTTCTTATGAAAATCAAAATTTTACGATTTTTTTCTTTTTTTAAATTGCGATTAATTAAAAAAAAAAATTAAAGTTTATTTTTTATTTAATCTAAATAAATTGGATGAGCGAAGCGAAGACTTCAATTTCACTGACCCCCAAAAAATTTAGCTCGGGTGTTTTTTTTTTTTTTTCGTCTGTTTGTTCGCTCTCTACCGGGCAAACGGCATATGCGATCTTGATGAAAATTTGACACGACCTTCGTTTTCTCTGAACTTAGACATGCCACGTTTTTAGGTACAATCGAAGAAATATTTCTCATGAATATCGTACTTTTACGATTTTTTTCGATTTTTAGTGCAATATTTTCGTGACATTTGGACCGATTCTGACCAAACAAGTGGGGCTACAACTTTCATATTTCACATGGACATTAAGGTAACGCTGATGTATTGACGTTTGAAAGAAAAAGTTGAAAAAATTAGCCACAATCTATAGAAATAAAGGTTTTAATATTTAACACCTCAAAAAACTCAAATTAAAACCTTTATTTCTTTAGATTCTGGCTAACTTTTTCAACTTTTTCTTTAAAAAAGTCAATACATCACCCTTACTTTAATGTCCATGTGAAATATGAACGTTGAAGCCCCACCCGTTTGGTCAGAATCCACCCAAATAGCACGAAAATATAGATTTTAGATCTTTCTCAGAGCCTTGTATGAAAACTTCACAGGAGATTTTATACCTGACTCACAGCCTTGTTACAAACAATCAAAGATCGAACAGACCTTATGAATGCTTTGTATGGGCCGAGTTAACATGTTTTTATTATTTTAAATTAATATTTACATTTTATAATTAAAAAGCTCATCCATCAACGCGACCAAAAATAGCGTTTGCGAAGCTTCCTTGTTTAAAAAAATCTTCAACTTGGTAATGATTTTTTCACAGAACAACAGAAAATCCGCATAACACATGGCAACTCAATGCACCAATTAGGCTCATCCAAATACGCGGCGGTACTTAAGCGTTTTCCTAGTCCATAAGAAACCTGATAAGCATGATTAACGGTTGTTATTCTTAACTAGGAAACGCTCAGTTGGACGCGTTGATAAGCGAGCACGTGCTATAGCTAGACCCACAATGCACATTTTTTTAAATTTTAAAATTTGCGACGTTCGCTGTCCACAGGGCCATGTTTCTGATATTATTTATTATTGCCAAGGTATTTGGGTAAACCCGTGTGTAAACCTTTACTTTGTGGATAAAATCCACCGCCATCTAGAGGACATTGACTCCTTGGGAAAACTATTTAAACTCTTTGGTGACAAATAATAGACTGCTTCCTCGAAAGTATTTTGATTACTTCTAGGTGGCAGTGCATTAGAAACTTCGCGCGTCTTTTCGTTGCCATGGCAACGTTACTTTTGTTATAATGTAATTTCTATCTACACTACTTATCGGATCAAACTAAAATTAACATATTCGTGACCGGACGGACATTCTAAATGATTTGGCTATCTCAGATTTTGTCGCCGGTTATTTTGAAAAAAAAACTTTCGATTAACTTTAATGTAACTTTTTAACTTTTTGAACGATTTTGCCACAAAACTAATGGCATTCAATCGAGAACAAAGCTTGCGGATGGTCAAAATTTCAACTCGATCCGAGCCTCCGTTCGAACGTTATGGCGAGACATACAAAAAAACAAAAACAAACAAAAAACAAAAAAAAACAAAAAAAAACAAAACGAGTGACAAATTTTTCCGGCAGAGTCAAATGGAAACGCTCGCTTCGCTCGCTTAAAAATATTGTCCGTTTTGCTCTAAAATAATTCGTACGTACTACGTAGGCATTCGGGTATTTGTTTTAATGATATTTTTCTGAATCAATTCTAGTTGAAAAAATTAATTTATTAAACAAACACAAATACAAAAAAAAATTGAGAACAACCAGAGTAATGTGTCTGTCCGAAAATATAATCAGAGTTGATGCTTCATTTTAATACTTGCAAGTAATTTACCTTAGAAAGGAGAGTTAGCCCAACTGGAGTGAACAGCGGTCGAATAAAACCAATAATAAAAATAAGCGACTCAAGTCTCCTTATTTCATACGACTAATATATTATTTCACTTGAACCGAAAGATTTTAGTGTCAAGGTCATTATATTTCGACCAATCAGAACATACTTCTTCTTCAAATGAAATCTGTGATCATAAATGTACGAATTATCTCATTGAGTGGCAACTCTTCTGTTATATCACTATGACCTCGTGACCTTTCTCGTACTTTATAATTAGTTTTTTCATACGATTAATCCTTTCGGGTCTTATTTTTTAGTAGATTATTTAGATGGCGCTGGAACTATTATTTTTCGTAAATTAAAACAAATAAAATGGCAATATATCGGAAATGCAACAACGTTTTTGTGACCTATAAGTATAACCTATATTTTCATGAACTATAACCTACAAAAGTCTCCATTCTGCACTAGCAGTGTTTTTTTTTCTAGATCACTTTCTGAGACCGTTAATCAAATTAACAACCAACTTTGCACATATGTTGGCCATGTATGAACACACAGTCTTCTAAAGAGGCACATTTAAAGAAAACAATCACAAAAAGGATTTTGGATTTTCGTAAAATCATCAAAATCGGTAAACTTCTTCATTTATGTTTTCTTGATCCGTAATGATGTCTAGTTATCTTTAGAAGAAAGACCATATCGTAATTTGACAATTACGCAAAATTATATGTCAATCAAATGACAACTGGATGCAGGAAAAGTTTCCAACAAAGATTAATAAGGTACAGCCTAAAACAAATCTAGTAGGACATTATTGACATTAAGACGAGCTTCAGCTGATATTCTAAAAGGGGTATTACATTGGGGTCGCCGCCAACTAACTACAGTTTTAGGTTACAATTGGAAGTGAGCAGAACGAATGTGCGCATGCTCAGTACCATAAATCCAACCAGTAATTGCAGTTGGAAGCTTTTATAGTACTGAACATGCGCACATTCGTTCTGATTAATTGTAACCAACAATCCAAAAACTGATGTCAGTTGGTTGACGGTTGGACTTCAGATTAATACCCCTATAACGCGAATATACGCCAGGCTTATAGTAGGTGTCATACTGCCCAATCACATGAGCGCCGAGTAGCGCACTGTGATCGTAGCTTCACGCCAGAATGTGTCCAGCAAAATTTAGGACAGGGGTTGTTAACTTGGCTCCCCCAATTTGAATTGCGAAATGCTGCGAAATGGTGGGGGTGCTAAAATCAAGATTTGGGTGCATAAATAGTGCAAAAAAATGAAACTTTTTTTCGGTTTGAAATTCCAATATGGGGGAGCCAATTAATAAGCCCATCCCTCTTCCATTACATAACGTTTAATAAATGTTGTTTTAGAGTATTTAGGATAGAAGAAAAAACCGAATGCTGCAAGAGAAAAAAATATTTATTCTTACACACATATGATGCAATACGTGCAAGTGATTTAAGACATATCACATAGAATTACAATAGTACAAAAGTGTTGTCAAAACACAAAAGGAATTTGAATTGTTTTGACATTTAATAAAATCGGATTATTTTAAATTGTTGCACACATAAATAACATTTTAAATTTACTCTTTGTTTACATAAATTGGATTTAAACTATGCATGGCTAGGAAATCCAATTATAAAGCACCAATAATGAAGCTTGCTTTGATTATAGAGTGCATCCCTTCTTCTCGCAGCTGAAGATTTTGGTGGTACTGTCGCAAGTGCAGTTGCCGTAGCATTCCTCTTGGCCAACCATCTCAGCCAGCACATAATCGCATGTCCAGTTGTTGCAGCCCATACGAGAGCACCCTCTACGTCCTGACGGTGAGTGGCAATAGCACGAGTTGCACTCAGTCATGTAGCGCTCGCCGTGGGGACAGATGGCAGTCTTAGTATTCAGATTTGACACGGCTGCAAGGAAAGAGAAAGCCTTTTAGTTTACCCTTTGAAGTGGATTTATGCTCTTCTGAAGTGACTTACACTTTTATTATCTAAAGCTTTTATCTTATTAAGTTTCTAAAACCTCCGAACATAATTTTTTATTCCATAACCTTGTATAACAATACTACACTAAAAAAAACGTTTACAATTTTTTTTCGATTAGCCCTACCTGGGATTTTCCACGTAATATTTAACACTTTTGATCCTATAATTTGCATAAATTTACGATTTGGTGAATTCCTTAAATCGGCTTCAGCATGCTTCTTTTTGTTTCTCATATATCAAAATCATCATATCAATCTTAAATGAATATTTATAAAAATGTGTCTTGAAACTTTGAACGAATATAGGCCTACTACACTCAAACACGCAAAAATGTGCGATCCGAAATTACACCTCTCATGGTAATAAGCATATTTTGACCAAACCACTTGCTAAAATTACAGAAACAAAACAAAGATTATGTACAGTAAAAGTAGTCAGTACGTAAATACTAGTCAATCTTTTTTACTTTAGTTTGTCATTTTCTTCTTTGGTAAGGTTGGATCCAATAACTTTTCTGTTACTCCATAAAAATTAAATATATTTTTTGAGCTACGCGGGTGAACCCCTTTAACTAGAATACTTGAGGAAGTTCATTTGGTAAAGTTTAATTTCATCAACGAGTAAAGACATTTATGAACAAACCCCCTCTGTCCGCATCTGTGCAGTTGCTGACGAAACCTGTGCTTTAAAACTAGAAACAAAAGAAAAGTTGTACTGTAATTTTATTTATTATTCAAGTATGAAGAGAAGTTAATCCACCCTTGTACATGTACATTATTATACAAGACGGTGTGTTGACAAAGATAGGGAAACATAACTTTCCAGAACAAGTTGAACGTCAATGTTATTGCTTTATATTTTACATTATTTTAATAACACTAACTGGATAGTATAATGTAAAGCTTGAGACTAACCTGGTTTGCTAGTTGGTTGTACCACCTGAAAAAAAGAGACCAAACGTTTTATTATTAATGATATTGTCGCAAAGATTTGAGCAAACAAGACTCAAAACTATGACCAAGTTAATACGCCACGTACTCAGGCAAGAAAGAAAACAATAATTCTGCATTTATGGGACTTGATAATGCATTGGTGTTCAATTATGGAAGTAAACATTTTGTCCATTTGATTAATCATTCGCGTAAAAAAGTTATATTCGTAACAAGTATAGAATGATTGATGTGTACACGCTATCACTAGTCTACTGCATTCAAAGTGAAGAAAACATTTTTTTAGATCTCTACGTTAGGATTCAAGGAATATTCGAGATATTATTAAAAGTACTAATGCATTCAATACAAGAAATATTTTATACGGAAAACAGAACATTTTTCTCATGATATACAGCAAACTGTCGTGTCTTTGTTTGAATTTTGACCTGGGTTTTAATGCGTTAAATAAACGTATTATATTATTACATATATTATAATATTTCGTGGCACCTTGATATGTACTGAAAGTTTATTCCTGCTTTTATGAGTCTTCACGAGATATTCATGTATTCTCACTCTCGTAAGTTCTCACATTAATTTGTACAACGCCCTGGTGAAAATATGCAATGTAACATAAACGAGAATTCTAAAATGCGTACTTCACTTACATTTTTATTTAAAACAACATACAAAAACAGAGTTGCTTTCTGTAATAAACACTTCAATACACTATGGTAACGCATAAATTCGACGCACCAGAAGCTCTCGTTGCATGTCCAGAAGCTTCGAATTTATGCTTAAGCAGGGTGTACTGTTTTTTATATGTTGTTCTGTTGTGTCATTGTTTTGTGCATTTTAGAATTCGCATAATTTGTAATTTCAAATTTTCTCCAGTGCGTTGTAGTGAAGTTCTTACGAGCGTGTAGTGTGTGAATGTGAATGTCTCGTGAAGAGTCTTAATAAAAAACGTTCAAATTTTATTTCCGGTGAAGAGGTTTATCTATATTTTTTTCTTTTTTTCCATTTATTGACTTTAATAAATACACCGAAATAAAGTTACAGAACGTTATTTTATATTAACTTCGGAGACTGTATTATATGTATATATTTCCGAAAGAGATTAAGAGTTTGTCATTGTTTCGTATCCCGCTACCGGCAATCTTAACTGAAAGAAGGCGAATACTGATATTGAGTTTTCTCGAACATCCCTTCACAATGACCGTAAGACCCCAATTACCTATAGTTTGCACAAAATACGTTCACGGGTAAAAATGTCTCCCATACGTCGAGAATAATTATGAAAAATATGGTTATGTTTAAATAAATATACATAAATAAATTCGTATTTATAGTCTACCCACTCAGTCACAACTGATTTTCAGTGGGGGATAGTAAACCAAAGCAAACAAGCCAACCCTGTAGGCCCCGACGCAACCGGCAAGTAGGCGATAACCAATCAAAGATCGATTTTTTTTAATAGGAAATAAAGCAATCAGTGGTATGGACAGTGCGAACACCCGCATATCAACGCCAGAATTAACAAGGTCAATTCAGAACAACTTTAAATTTATTATGTGCTTCGTTGCTGGACGGCTCAAAAGTCACCGTTTACAAATTCCTAAGACAATTACTGTTGACTTTAGTCCTCATCAGAAGCTAAAAAACTTCCGACTTAGGCGGGAATCGAACCCTGAACTTTCTGCATTGGAAGCAGGTTGGCACCAACGAGTCAACCCAAATTATCATTAATTAAAATTAATATTTATGTTTTGTGTGGCTCGTTGGTCTTGTGGTTAGCGTCTCTGCTTCCAATGCAGAAAATGTTCAGGGTTCAATTCCCTCTAAAGACAGAAGTTTTTTAACTTCTGATTTGGGCTTGAGTCCATCAGTTCTTGTCTTAGGAATTAGTAAACGGTGACTTTAGAGCTGTCCCAGCAACGAAGCACATAATAAATTTAAAGTCCCCCACTAAAAATCAGTTATACGACTGAGTGGGTCAACTCTAAATACGAATTTATTTATTTTAATAATTTAACTAATATACATACCGTATTTATAGTAAATCTAAACACATGTAGAGTAACTGCTTAAGCAATGTCAACATAAGATTGTAATAAATTCATCTCAAGGAACTTACATCTTCAGGTGAGGAATCCGACTTGTCCTCGTCAGCGAAGCAGCCACTTGTAGCAACCAGGACCAGAAGTACCCAAACAATGCGAGACATACTTGACATTGACAGTCACAAAAACAATAGAATTGAATCTGTAATTTAAAAGTTTAGTTCATATAACTTGCGAAATAATATCTTGCGAAAAACAGCATAAAATCCAAAAATTACATTTATCCAAACAGAAGTGGGATTCGAACCTGTTTCTTCTGATATGCCTCATCCATACGAATACTGATATACGTGTATGCGATGGTTCTGTACTTATATTGCCCCTTGCTCTGAAAATGATCGTAGGTAGGTATACGACTGGTTTGTTTGAATCACATTTTTATGGGAATCAATCCCGGTTGGAAATAATTAAGCAGTAAATTTCAAAACTACAGGGCGACCACCGCCCCCCACCCCCTCCACAAAAAAGAGCTGTTGGCCTTAACTGGGATCCTGTCATTTAAGCTGGTGAACTTGGATGTGCTGAATAGATTCAAACCATATTATTGAATATTTCAGACGACAAACAAAACAATAACCTTAATATGATAATATTTCAGAACTTTGGACAATCAACAAAACAATAACTTGTGGATAGTTATGTGTGTCATTTTATCAACTACATTGTTTCTTACAAATACATGACAACTTACCTTAGAACGGACTGGACCAGGAGTGAATGGCAGCTGCACTAAACCAACAGTAATAAGCTACTTGATTTCTTTTATTTCATCCAATTAGAATGTAATCTCACTTGCATCGAAACACGTCAGGGTCTAAGGGGGAATCGCAACCAATCAGAATACACCAACTGCATTGATACTAAGAATTAATCATCCGGGATCATCTATATGAAGGTTATCCCATTATTGTGCAAAACCGTTGGAACTGTTGTTTTCCGTTAATTAAAACAAAATAGGGCAGTATATCAGAAGCAAGCATTTTTTGTGAACTTACCTATTTTTTCATGATCTATAACCTATGGTCTGCATTCTGCAATACCAGTGTTTTTTCTTCTAGATCACTCCCTGAGACCAGTTATCCTATTCACAGATCTTGGACATGTTTATAATATACAGTCTTCTATATAGGGGCACATTTCAAGAAAACATTCAAAAAGAGGATTTTGGATTTTCGTAAAATTATCAAAATTGGAAAATTTCTTCATTCATGGTTTCCTTATCCGTAATGATGTCTAGTTATATTGAGCAGAGTAACCATATCGTTGCTGGACAACCAAGCAAAATTGCATGTCAATCAGATGACAACTGGATGCAGGACAAGTTTCCGAAAAAAGGTCAATTAGGTTCATCCTAAAACAAATCTAGTAGGACAATATTAACATTGAGACGAGCTTCAGCTGATATTCTAAAAGGGGTATTACACTGGGGTCGCCGCCAACTGACTACTGTTTTTGGTTACAATCGGAAGTGAGCAGAACAAATGTGCGCATGCTCAGTACCATAAATATCCAACCAGGGATTGCAGTTGGAAGTTTTTATGGTTTTGAGCATGCGCACATTCATTCTGCTCAGTTGTAACCAAAAATCTAAAAACTTAAGTCAGTTGGTTGTAGGTTGGACTTCAGATATATACCCCTATAACGCGAACTTACGCTAGTCGGCTAGTAGGTGTCATACTGCCCAATCATATGAGCGCCGAGTAACGCACTGTGATCGTAGCTTCAGGCCAGAATGTGTCCAGCAAGATTGGGGACAGTCCTGATGTTGAACATCTTGTCCTGACTCCTGGAATATCTTGTTGAGCGCAGCATAATGTATATGGCCTACTGAAGTGTCAAAAAATCCTTCTTACACAACATACCGTTTAACGAATGTTTTGAATAGTTATATGAACAGAAGAAAGATATACTGAATGCTCTAATAGAAAAAAAATAATCATACATACATTTCAAGCAAAACGCTCATGTGATTTATGACATATCACATATAATTATAATGGTACAAAAGTTTTGTCACAACCCAAAAGGCAACTGATTTTTTTGACATCCAATGAAATTGATTATAATTATTTATTGTTTTAAGTTACATAAAACACATTTTCATTCACTCTTTGTTTACATAAATTAGATTTAAACTATGCACAGTGTTGGCTGATTGGCTCTGATTCGGAAGGTCCCGGGTTCAAATCCCGTCGAGACCGGCAATCCTGACTGAAGGTTTTTTCCAAGATTTTCCTCAGTCGTTAATGCGAATGCAAGTGATCGAGTCCTTTTAAACATCCCTCGGACATCCCTTCATAATTTCCTACTCCAATGCTGGTGTGCACCCTGAACGGATTTCCTACAAACAAAATATTAATATATATATATATATATATATATATATATATATATATAGCCGTGCATTATGTATAAATATATATATATATATTTATGCATAATGCACGGCTATAAAATCCAATATATGAAGCACCAATCTTGAAACTTGTTTTGATTATCGAGTACATCCAATCTTCTCGCAGCTTAAGATGTTGGTGGTATTGTCGCAAGTGCAGTGGCCATAGCATTCCTCTTGGCTAGCCATGCGAGCCAGCTCCTTTTCGCATGTCCAGTTGATACAGCCCTTCAAAGTGCACCAATCACCTGGCGCCTGTTCGTTGCAACCGCACCAGTTGCACTCAGATTTGTAGCGCACGCCGTGGGGACATTTAGCAGTCTTCGAATTCAGGTTTGAAACCGCTGCAACTGCAACGAAAGTCATCTCGGATAAATTAACTATTCTATGATGTTTTGGGATTCTCTGAGATGTAAACTGTTTTATTATTATATTATAATTTTATAATAATTTTTTAATGTAATTTAACTATAATTATTAATTTTGTTGTTGTTTGTTTTGTAATTATATAATAAACACAGGATAGGCAGACAGAATAATGTCGAGTTTTATCTTACCTGGGGCGGTGGATGGCTTCACCCTCTGAAACAAGTTGATCAAACATATTGTTAGTAACATGAGGTCACTATCATTTTAGAAAACGAGACTAAACACATGGATAAGTTATTACGCTATAACTACTCAAACAAGTATAAAAGCAATAATAATTCTCCATGGATAGGCCTATGATTCGGTTAAAGGTTTGTACTATGTTGATAAATAAACGTTGTGTACATTTTTATGGGTCCTGCAAGTTTAAAGCAAGTTTAATTATTATTACAATAGTTCATCATCATTATCATCATTATCTGTTGCCACGTCCAACTCTGCGTTTGGTCGGCATTGAAGACAGGCCTCTCAATCTTCTTCTATAGTTAATGTTAATATATATAATGGTAAATGTTGAAAAAACATTATTATAGTTTAGAAACAATAATTCTGCGTTTCTATGTAAAAGTAATGGGCATCAAAATGAAGATACATAAACAGATTGTAAATGTTAAATCAATCCAGATCGTTTATAAAAGTTACATTGCTTATTACAAATTATTAAATGATCTTTGTGTAGACGATATAATCAAAGGATTTAAAGTGACAATATTATTTTTGATCACCGAGTTTTGTTTCTAGGAATATTTTTGAATTTTGAGCCATTATGAAAATCTACTAATTTATTATTTTTTAATATTTTTATTTTATTTATTTAGACGTTATTAAAATCTATTATTTAATCAAATCAAGAAATATTTTATACAATAAAATATAGTATACCTATCTCATGACACTATCAGCTGTATTACTTTGGATGAGCGAAGAGAAGACTTCAATTTCACTGACGCCTAAAAAAAATAGTTCGGGTGTTTGATTGTTTTTGTTTTTTTGTTCATTTGTTTTTTGTTTGTATTTCTGTCTTGTTGTTCGCGCTTTACCGGGCGAACGGCACATGCGATATTAATTAAAATTGGAGGGGACCTTCGAATTCAATGAACTTATACCCGCCACGTTTTTAAGGTAAAATCAAAGAAATATTTCTTATGAATATCATACTTTTACGACTTTTTTTTCGATTTTTAATGCAATATTTTAGTGATATTTAGTTCGCGACCGGGCAAACGGCTACACCGATCTTGATGATACTTTATGGAAACGTTTGAAAACACTGGATTTAGTTGATATATGATTTTAGTGACAATCGATAAAATATTTCTTATAGAAATCGTGCTTTTACGTTTTTTCCTCGATTTTGAACACAATATTTTTGTGAATTTTGGTCTATTTCTGACCAAACGGGTAGGGGTCAGAATTGGCCTGAATATTGCCATGTTCAGGGTAGTTTCTACCCTTGTTCCTGGTATAATTTCATTGATTATTGCTTGTGACAAGACAGTGATTGCATTACGATGTCACAAGTATAAGGAAGTGGTGCTTGTTGCTGCAATGACCATTGCGCGCATGTATGACGTACGTATGTTGCTGACAGTTTGATTATTTGTTGGTTAATGTGGCAATACCGGATGTATTTGAATTTCTGGACTAAGCATTGTGACATGAGCTAATAGACTCGCACGCGCTCTTTCTCGGGGAACTTAGTGGCGACATAGTGCTGACTTTGCATTTCGACACTGCAATTACTGCTAATTAATTTAGATTTTGGAATCAACTCGGGGACTGAGGAGGCGTAAGCCCAGTTGAGCCGGGGGAGTTACAATTTGACCAGCAAACGAACAAGTCATCTTCGAGAGCGAGTTCAATGGTGTTCTGACAAAGAATAATTGTCAAGGAGAGAAATTAGTTAGCAGTGCATTGAGAACATCGAGTATCGAATGGTTTAGTCGTTCAAGAGGCAAAAAGTCAGCAGAGGGAGGAACATCTGCTTTCCCACGTCCGGGACTGAGTCACGGCTGATCCAGGACCAAACAAGAGAGAGAGGGGACTTAAAGAAAGACATGGTTTCATTAGCCCTACTATAGGTCAAGTCACTCACTACATGGGGTTCGAACTCACGTTCAATCAGGTAGAATGCATAAGCTTAACTTAACAGGCATATTAGGTTGATTGTGGTTAAATACAAGTGCTCCTTCTTTTTGTTGAGATTATGTACTTATTTGTGATAATCCTCTCTATACAATGTCCTAGAAAACCATCCCATTAAATACTTATCGATTTCGGTCACTGTTGGGAAGATTAGTCTGTGTAACAAACAACAGCTACGTTCCCCCAGAACAATAGTTACTTTGGTAAATAACATCTATACCAAGGGCTAATCAACCTCTCAACTTGACAATATCACGAAAATATCGCAATAAAAATTGGAAAAAACGTAAAAGTACTATAATATTAACGAGAAATATTTCTCCTATTGTACCCAAAAACTTGGCAGATCTAAGTTGAGAGAATTCGAAGGTCCCCTACAATTCTCATCAAACCACTTATTATAATGCCGTTTGCCCGGTAGAGAGCAAACAAATAAACAAACAAAAACAACACCCAAACTATTTTTCTCATGGTAAGTGTGATAAAAGTCTTCCCTTCGCTAATCCAAATATATTAAATGTGTTTGTACACAAAGTCGTCTAGTGACTATACATAAAGTATGTCTACATTGGAATGGAACCCCGAACGGGATGGATTTTTTAACTTCTGAATTGTATTGATATTAAATTTTTATCACAAGGAACTTACATCTTCAGGTGAGGAATCCGACATGTCCTCGTCAGCGAAGCAGCCACTCGTAGCAACCAGGACCAGAAGTACCCAAACAATGCGAGACATACTTGATAATCACTAAGGAACAGATGGAATTGAATTCATATTACTTGTAAAACTTAAAACTTTAATTTATATTAACGGTACTTGCGAGAAGCAATCTAGTATATAGGCGATAAAACAGCCTAAAAGTTATAAATTACAAAACTAAACAGAAGTTGGTTTCGGACCCGGGTCTTTCGGTTACTGGTTGATGGGTTATCATAAGAAACCTGATTAACATGATTTACGGTTGTTATTCTTTAAAATATTGTCCGTTATGCTCTGAAATTAATCGTACGTACTACGTAGGCATTCGCATGTTTGTTGTAGTGATATTTTCTGGATCAATTCTAGTTGAAAAAAAATAATTTGGTAAACAAACACAAATACAAAAAAAATTGAGGACAACTAGAGTAATGTGTCAGTCCTAAAATATGGTCAGAGTTGTTGTTTCTTTAAAATACTAGCATGTAACTCACCTTAGAACGGAGAGGAACAGAAGTGAATGGCGGCCGAATAAAACGAATTATAATCATAAGCGACTCAAGTCTCCTTATTTCATACGACTAAGATATAATTTCACTTTAACCGAAAGATTTCAGTGTCAGGGTCAGGATATTTCAACCAATCAGAACATACCAACTGCTTCAAATGAAATCTGTGATCATAAATGTACGAATTATCTCATTGGAAGGCAACTCGTCTGTTATATCACTATGACCTCGTGACCTTTCTCGTACTTTATAACTAGGAAAACGCTTAAGTCCCGCCGCGTTGTTGGATGAGCTTTTTTGTAAGTGTTAAGTTTGCGTGGGACCACTTTTCCTTTGCATTCGCTTTTTGAATGCATTTTGTTACTTGTTAATTGTTATTATAAACCTAAAAAAACTCATATTAAAACCTTTATTATATGGATTCTGACTAACTTTTTCAACTTTTTTTTTCAAAAAGCAGTACATAACCATTACTTTAATGTCCATGTAAAATATATACGTTGTAGCCACACCCGTTTGGTCAGAATCGGCCCAAATGTCACGAAAATATCGCACTAAAAAACGGAAAAAATCGGAAAAAGTACGATATTCATGAGAAATATTTCTTCGATTGTAACCAAAAACGTGGCAGGTCTAAGTTCAAAGATTTCGAAGGTTCCCTGCAATTTTCATAAAGATCGCATATGCCGTTTGCCCAGAATCGTGTGAAAAAACAGACAGAAAAAAACAAAAAACATTGAAGCTAAATTTTTTGAGGGGTCAGTGAAATTGAAGTCTTCGCTTCGCTCATCCAATTAGTTTTTTTATACGTTTATTCCATTCGGGTCATATTCTTTAGTAGATTATTTGGATGGCGCTGACACTATTATTTTTGTAAATTAAAACAAATAAAAGGGCAATATATCGGAAATGCAACAACTTTTTTGAGACCTATAACGTATATTTTCATGATCTATCTAGGGCGACGGTCGTCGCCCTGTAGACAAGCGCATGCGACTGCTTAGGCGACACGAACTCCAGCCCTATACACAGCTACGAGAGTTGGGGGGTTTTCAGCTATCTGCACACGCCGCCCCGAAAGAGTTACAATCTTGAAACTCGGTATATGACCTGGTATGTGGTCCATGACATACAAAAAAAAATCAACCCGATCCGACAACTCGTTCTGTGTTAAAAAAAAGGCTCTCAACATCGTCAAATTCCTTTCGGCTGGCTGGTGGTGGGTGGGTGGGTGGGTGGCTGGCTGGCTGGCTAGGAGTTCTCCGCGGAGATTAATTTAGCCTACAGAGAAAACGGTAAATCTTAGAACTATGAAACTTGGACCACACTTAGATGTACTTCAGACGCAGTGACGTTTGCTTTCAAAACCAAAATCGGGTAACAGGGACCGGAGAAAATCAAAATTTGGATGATAATCAAAACGCGTAATTACCAAGGCGTGGTAATTTGTACAAACTTGAAATTAAACATGCTACTAACCATTATAAATATCTTGCGTCCAAAACACAAGGGGGTAAATTTGGGGATAACTATGGGCTCAAAAATGACAAAAAACATATCTGAACTTTAAGAAATGAATCATTCAAAGAAAACGCTACAACTGAGATGTATCAAACGTGGAAAACATTTTGATATCTCTCATTCTTTATCACTTTTGAATATGGAAAGCAAAATTGGGTAACGGGTACTTGGAGAAAATCAAAATTATCAAAAGTAGGTAATTCCGTACTCTTATGAATAATACGCTATACTGAGAAAACGGTTTATCTTAGAACTTTGAAACTTGGGCCACACTCAGATGTACCTCATATAACCAAAACCGGGCAATTGGGACCGGGGAAAATCAAATTCAAAGCAAAACACGAAATTACTCAGGCGAAGTAATTTGTACAAAATTGAAATTAAACATGCTCTTATCCATTATAAATATCTAGTGCTTAAAACACAAGGGGTATCTTTGGGGGGACCGTAAGCCCAAAAATGTCAAAAAACAACTTTGAACTTAACAAATTTAATCATTCAGAGTCCATCATTCACACCTTGATAGCAAACGAACAACAAAAAGATGTAATATCCAACCAAATACAAAAATTTGTAAAAAAAAAAAAAAAAAACGTCAGCCAAGCTCTCCTTTAAAAGTTTTCGGCTGTGAATGCTGTGAGATATAGAAGTTGAGCCAAGCTTTTTATTCTTTCTCCCTAGTTTCGCATTGAAAATAAGTAAGATCATTTCGCCTGTTGACGAGCGCCAAGCCAACGATTTTGTGGTAAAGAAGTAAAATTTTTAAACTCGAATTCATAAAAAAATGGCTTGGCCATTGAATTTGGTTCATGGCCAAGAATTTTTTTTATGATTAGGAGTTTAAAAATTTTACTTTTTTACCACGAAAATGGTTGGATTGGCGCTCGTCAACAGGCAAAATGATCTTACTTCTTTTCAATGCGAAACTAGGGAGAAAGAATACAAAGCTTGGCTCAACTTCTATATCTCACAGCATTCACAGCCGAAAACTTTTGAAGGAGAGCTTGGCTGACGTTTTTTTTTACAAATTTTTGTATTTGGTTGGATAACCTATACAAGAGTCTGCATTCTGCATTAGCAGTGTTTTTTCTAGATCACTTTCTGAGACCAATAATCAGATTAACAACCAACGTTGCACATATTTTGGCCATGTATAAACATACAGTCTTCTAAAGAGGCACATTTTAAGAAATCAATCACATATAGGATTGTGGATTTTCGTAAAATCATCAAAATGGGAAACTTCTTCATTTATGTTTTCTTGGTCCAAAATAATGTCTAGTTATCTTTAGAAGAGTGACCATATCGTTACTTGACAATTACGCAAAATTATATGTCAATCAGATGACAACTGGATGCAGGAAAAGTTTCCGAAAAAAGGTCAGTTAGGTACAGCCTAAAACAAAATATCTAGTAAGAGAATATTGATATTGAGAAGAGCCCCAGCTGGTTTTCTAAAAGGGGTATTACACTGGGGTCGCCGCCAACTAACTACATTCTTTGGTTACAACCGGGAGTAAAAATCCAACCAGTGTTTGCAGTTGGCAGTTTTTATGGTACTGAGCATGCGCACATTCGTTCTGATCAATTGTAACCAACAAACCAAAAACTGAAGTCAGTTGTTTGTCTGTTGGACTTCAGATTAATACCCCTATAACGCGAACATACGCCAGGCTTATAGTAGGTGTCATACTGCCCAATCACATGAGCGCCGAGTAGCGCACTGTGATCGTAGCTTCACGCAAGAATGTGTCCAGCAGGATTTAGGACAGGGGTTATCAACTTGGCTCCCCCAATTTGAAATGCGAAATGGTGGGGGTGCAAAATTGTTGCAAAAATATGAAACTAGTTTTGGTTTGAAATTCCAATATGGGGGAGCCAAGTTTATAGACCCATCACTCTTCCATTACATACAGTTTAATAAATGTTGTTTAAGAGTAATTAGGATAGAAGAAAAAAACGAAAGCTGCAAGAGAAAAAAATATTTATTCTTACACACATATGATGCAATACGTGCAAGTGATTTAAGACATATCACATAGAATTACAATAGTACAAAAGTGTTGTCAAAACACAAAAAGAATTTGAATTGTTTTGACATTTTATGAAATCGGTTTATAATTTTGAATTGTTGCACACATAAATAACATTTTAAATTTACTCTTTGTTTACATAAAATAAATTTAAACTTTGCATGGCTAGTAAATCCAATTATAAAGCACCAATAATGAAGCTTGATCTGATTATGAAGTACATCCCTTCTTCTCGCAGCTTAAGATGTTGGTGGTACTGTCGCAAGTGCAGTTGCCGTAGCATTCCTCTTGGCCAGCCATGTCAGCCAGCGCAATATCGCATGTCCAGTTGACGCAGCCCATAAGAGTGCACCCACCTCGTCCTGACGATCCTTCGCAATAGCACGAGTTGCACTCAGTCATGTAGCGCTCGCCGTGGGGACAGATGGCAGTCTTAGTATTCAGATTTGACACGGCTGCAAGGAAAGAGAAAGCCTTTTAGTTTATCCTTTAAAGTGGATTTATGCTCTTCTGAAGTGACTAACACTTTTATTATCTAAAGCTTTTATCTTATTAAAGTTTCAAAAACCTTCAATCATAATTTTCTATTCCATAAGCTTGTATAATAATACTACACTAAAAAAAAACGTATACAATTTTTTTTTCGATTAGCCCTACCTGTGATTTTCCACGAAATATTTAACATTTTTGTCCTATAATTTGCATAAATTTACGATTTGGTGAATTCCTTAAATCGGCTTCAGCATGCTTATTTTTGTTTCTCATATATCAAAATCATCAAATCAATCTTAAATGAATATTTATAAAAGTGTGTCTTGAAACTGTGAACGAATATAGGCCTACTACACTCAAACACCTAAAAGTGTGCGATACGAAATTACACCTCTCATGGTAATAAGCATATTTTGACCAAACCACTTGCTAAAATTACAGAAACAAAACAAAAATTATGTACAGTTAAAGTAGTCAGTACGTCAATACTAGTCATTTTTTTTACTTAAGTCCTCCAAGGTCACGGGGCATAAATATCGTCCACATGTTATTTCTTGTGAGAAATTTTAACCAATGGGACCTGCTTCTAAAATTACCAAGTTTGTCATTTTCTTCTTCGGCAAGGTTGGATCCAATAACTTTTTTGTTACTCCATAAAAATTAAATATATTTTTTTAGCTACGCGGGTGAACCCCTTGAACGAGAATACTTGGGGAATTTCATTTGGTAAAGTTTAATTTCATCAACGAGTAAAGACATTTTAAGAACAAACCCCCTCTGTCCACAACTGTGCAGTTGCTGACTAAACCTGAGCTTTAAAACTAGAAACAAAACTAAAGTTGAACTGTAATTTTATTTATTATTCAAGTATGAAAAGAAGTTAATCCACCCTTGTACATGTCCATTATTATACAAGACGGTGTGTTGACATAGAAAGGGAAACAAAACTTTCCAGAACAAGTTGAACGTTAATGTTATTGCTTTATATTTTACATTATTTTAATAACACTAACTGGATAGTATAATGTAAAGCTTGAGACTAACCTGGTTTGCTAGTTGGTTGTACCACCTGAAAAAAAGAGACCAAACGTTTTATTATTAATGATATTGTCGCAAAGATTTGAGCAAACAAGACTCAAAACTATGACCAATTTTAATACGCCACGTACTCAGGCAAGAAAGAAAACAATAATTCTGCATTTATGGGACTTGATAATGCATTGGTGTTCAATTATGGAGATAAAATATTTTGTCATTTGATTAATAATTCGAGTAAAAAAAGTTATATTCGTAACAAGTATAGAATGATTGATGTGTACACGCTATCACTAGTCTACTGCATTCAAAGTGAAGAAAACATTTTTTTAGATCTCTACGTTAGGATTCAAGGAATATTCGAGATATTATTAAAAGTACTAATGCATTCAATACAAGAAATATTTTATACGGAAAACAGTACATTTTTCTCATGATATACAGCAATCTGTTGTGTCTTTGTTTGAATTTTGACCTGGGTTTTAATGCGTTTAATATACGTATTATATAATAACATAATTATATTATAATATTTTGTGGCACCTTGATATGTACTGAAAGTT
Organism: Sweltsa coloradensis; assembly: GCA_024449915.1. Lineage (NCBI taxonomy): Eukaryota > Metazoa > Arthropoda > Insecta > Plecoptera > Chloroperlidae > Sweltsa > Sweltsa coloradensis. Next base: position 98,776 of record JAMZAV010000818.1, on the reverse strand, counting down.
TATTCCTGCTTTTATGAGTCTTCACGAGATATTCATTTATTCTCACTCTCGTAAGTTCTCACATTAATTTGTACAACGCCCTGGTGAAAATATGCAATGTAACATAAACGCGAATTCCAAAATGCATAAAACACTGACATTTTTATCCAAAACAACATACAAAAACAGAGTTGCTTTCTGTAATAAACACTTAAATACACTATGGTAACGCATAAATTCGACGCACCAGAAGCTCTCGTTGCATGCTCCAGAAGCTTCGAATTTATGCTTAAGCAGGGTGTACTGTTTTTATATGTTGTTCTGTACAAAAAATTCATTGTTTTGTGCATTTTAGAATTCGCATAATTTGTAATTTCAAATTTTCTCCAGTGCGTTGTAGTGTAGTTCTTACGAGCGTGTTAATACAATGTGAATGTCTTGTGAAGAGTCTTAATAAAAAACGTTCAAATTTTATTTCCGGTGAAGAGGTTTATCTATATTTTTTTCTTTTTTTCCATTTATTGACTTTAATAAATACACCGAAATAAAGTTACAGAACGTTATTTTATATTAACTTCGGAGACTGTATTATATGTATATATTTCCGAAAGAGATTAAGAGTTTGTCATTGTTTCGTATCTCGCTACCGGCAATCGTAACTGAAAGAAGGCGAATACTGATATTGAGTTTTCACAAACATCCCTTCACAATGACCGTGAGACCCCAATTACCTATAGTTTGCACAAAATACGTTCACGGGTAAAAATGTCTCCCATACGTCGAGAATAATTATGAAAAATATGGTTATGTTTAAATAAATATACATAAATAAATTCGCATTTAGAGTCTACTCAATCAGTCACAACTGATTTTCAGTGGGAGATAAATAAATAAATAATAAATAAATTTTATTTAGAGTCTGCCCACTCAGTTATATAACTGATTTTCAGTGGGGGACTTTAAATCAAAGCGACCAAGCCAACCCTACAACCAACCAAAGATCGTCATTTTTTAATAGGAAATAAAACAATCAGTGGTATGGACAGTGCGAACACCCGTAGATCAACGCCAGATTTAACAAGGTCAATTTGGAACAACTTTAAATTTATTATGTGCCTCGTTGCTGGACGGCTCAAAAGTCACCGTTTACAAATTCCTAAGACAATAAACTGATTGACTTAAGTCCAAATCAGAAGTTAAAACACTTCTGACTTTGGCGGGAATCGACCCCTGAACTTTCTGCATTGGCACCAACGAGCCACCCAAAATTATCATTAATTAAAATTAATATTTATGTTTTGTGTGGCTCGTTGGTCTTGTGGTTAGCGTCTCTGCTTCCAACGCAGCAAATGTTCAGGGTTCAATTCCCTCTAAAGACAGAAGTTTTTTAACTTCGGATTTGGGCTTGAGTCCATCAGTTCTTGTCTTAGGAATTAGTAAACGGTGACTTTAGAGCCGTCCTAGCAACGAAGCACATAATAAATTTAGAGTCCCTCACTGAAAATCAGTTATATGATTGAGTGGGTCAACTCTAAATGCGAATCTATTAATTTTAATAATTTATCTAATATACATACCGTATTTATAGTAAATCTAAACACATGTAGAGTAACTGCTTAAACAATGTCAACATTTGGGATTGGAATGAATTCATCTCCAAGGAACTTACATCTTCAGGTGAGGGATCCGACTTGTCCTCGTCAGCGAAGCAGCCACTCGTAGCAACCAGGACCAGAAGTACCCAAACAATGCGAGACATAGCTTGACATTGACAGTCACAAAAACGATGAAATTCAATCTGTAATTTTAAAGTTTAGTTCATATTACTTGCAAAATAATATCTTGCGAAAAACAGCATAAAATCCACAAATTACATTTATCCATACAGAAGTGGGATTCGAACCTGTTTCTTCTGATATGCCTCATCCACACGAATACTGATATACGTGTATGCGATGGTTCTGTACTTATATTGCCCCTTGCTCTGAAAATGATCGTAGGTAGGTATACGACTGGTTTGTTTGAATCACATTTTTATGGGAATCAATCCCGGTTGGAAATAATTAAGCAGTAAATTTCAAAACTACAGGGCGACCACCGCCCCCCACCCCCTCCACAAAAAAGAGCTGTTGGCCTTAACTGGTATCCTGTCATTTAAGCTGGTGAACTTGGATGTTCAGAATAGATTCAAACCATATTATTGAATATTTCAGACGACAAACAAAACAATAACCTTAATATGATAATATTTCAGAACTTTTGACAATCAACAAAACAATAACTTATGGATAGTTATGTGTGTCATATTATCAACGATATTGTTTCTTACAAATACTTGGCATATAAAATAACTCACCTTAGAACGGACAGGACCAGGAGTGAATGGCAGCTGCACAAAACCAACAGTAATAAGCTACTTGATTTGTTTTATTTCATCCAATTAGAATGTAATCTCACTTGCATCGAAACACGTCAGGGTCTAAGGGGGAATTGCAACCAATCAGAATACACCAACTGCATTGATACTTAGAATTAATCATCCGGGATCATCTATATGAAGGTTATCTCATTATGTGCAAAATCGTTGGAACTGTTGTTTTCCGTAAATTAAAACAGAAAAGCGCAGTATATCAGAAGCAAGCATTTTTTGTGACCTTACCTATTTTTTCATGATCTATAACCTATGGTCTGCATTCTGCAATACCAGTGTTTTTCCTTCTAGATCACTCCCTGAGACCAGTTATCCTTTTCACAGATGTTGGACATGTCTTCTATGGAGGCACATTTCAAGAAAACAATCAAAAATTGGATTTTGGATTTTCGTAAAATTATCAAAATTGGAAAATTTCTTCATTCATGGCTTCCTTATCCGTAATGATGTCTAGTTTTATTGAGCAGAGTAACCATATCGTTGCTGGACAACCACACAAAATTGCATGTCAATCAGATGACAACTGGAAGCAGGAAAAGTTTCCGAAAAAGGTCAATTAGGTACAGCCTAAAACAAATCTAGTAGGACAATATTGACGATGAGAAGACAAACAGCTGGTTTTCTAAAGGGGGTATTACACTGGGGTCACCGCCAACTGAGGACATTCTGTAGCAAGTCACGTACTAAGAGATACTGACCCGCCAGGTGCTTTGTGATCTGTGACGTAACAATGATTGTGTGGGAATCCAGCCCAGTAGGCTTTCCAATCACTGGTATGGTAAATCAATATTGGTTGTAACCAATATTTATTTATTCGTCCAATGATTGCTTATCATGAATTGGACAGGCCCAGTCCATGCCAGTTGTCGGTCTATGCTTAACTATAGCTGGCACTGTTGATAAGTTATGCCTAAATACTATGGATTGATAATCAATAATCGATGATTAGTGATCAGATTTCATCACTGTATTACAGTTACAATCGGAAGTGAGCAGAACGAATGTGCGCATGCTCAATACCATACATATCCAAGCAGGGATTGCAGTTGGAAGCTTTTATGGTACTGAGCATGCGCACACTCGTTCTGCTCACTTGTAACCAAAATTCCAAAAACTGAAGTCAGTTGGTTGTCGGTTGGACTACAGATTAATACCCCTCTAACGCGAACTTATGCTAGGCGGCTAGTAGGTGTCATACTGACCAGTCACGTGAGCGCCGAGTGGCGCACTGTGATCGTAGCTTCACGCCAGAATGAGTCCAGCAGGATTTAGGACAGGGTCATTAACTTGGCGAATTCAAAATTGCGAAATGCTGCGAAATGGTAAAGGTGCAAAAATCAAGATTTGGATGCAAAAATAGTGCAAAATATGAAACGTTTTTCGTTTGAAATTCCAATATGGGGTTAATTAAAAATATATAAAAAAGTTAATGGACCCATCCCTCTTCCATTACATACAGTTTAATAAAAGTAATGATAGACGAAAGAAACCGAATGCTGCAAGAGAAAAAAATATTTATTCACACATACATTCGATGCAATACGTTCAAGCAATTTAAGTTATATCACATAGAATTACAATGGTCCAAAGTGTTGTTAAAACCCAAAAGGAAACTGATTTTTTTTGACATCTCAATGAAATCGGATTATAATTATTTTTAATTGTTGCAAGATACAAAAAAAACATTTTAACTTACTCTTTGTTTCGTAAATTGGATTTACACTATGGATGGCAATAAAAACCAATTATAAAGCACCAATCTTGAAAATATTTTAGATTAGTGATTAGGCCTACATCCCGTCTTCTCACAGCTAGTGATTTTAGTGGTGCTGTCGCAAGTGCAGTGGCCGTAGCATTCCACTTGTCTAGCCATGTACGCCAGCTCTTGTTCGCATGTCCAGTCGTCGCAGCCCATACGAGTGCATATAGCACCTGGAAACTCTTCGTGGCAACCACACCAGTTGCACTTATATTTGTGGTGCTCGCCGTGGGGACATTTGGCAGTCTTCGTATTCAGATTTGACGCCGCTGCAAGGAAAGAGAAGGCTCTTTAGTTACCCTTTTAGGTGGATTTATACTCTTCTGAGGTGACTAACACTTTATAGACGGAGAGCCAGTGACAGTTTCTATTGCCTCACATGGTACATATGTTTTGACCATTGGAAAAGAGGCGGAAATTCAAGTCATTTTCAAAAATGCCCGTCTTACGAGACAACGTGGGGGCGTTTACCCGTCAGACGGCCCCGGAATTCGGCCCTAAAAATGATCATATCTGCCCTCATAAATTAATAATGATTGAAAAATTCGGCCTTTTTATAGAAAAATTACCTCGGAAAAGAGTATCACTCGTCAGACTGGCTGTGTTGGGCCTTTACCCGCTATTTCCCACCACCCCCCTCCCCCCCAAAAAAAGTTTAAAAAATATTTTGTCTTGAATTCCCACCAAAAATGTTGGATTTAATCGGATTTGTGCAATAATATGTAGTCATGATGTTTATGCATATTTTGGGTCATTGAGCCCTGCAACTACAACTTTTTTTTTGGGGGGGGGGAATGTCTAGATCTATGAATTAATCATGAAGACATGTTATTCTTCGTGTTATGGTAATAATTTAAATAATAATGGTGTATGTATAGTATGTTAGGGTGTAAAATGTAAAGAGTATTGTTTATTTTTTTTATTTTTTTTCCAATGAAGTGTTGTGTTTAATTTACTTATTGTTACATGATACTATACGGTTTCTGACTTTTCAATCACAGATTAGCTTAAACTTTTGCAAATTGTATAAACGATACAAGATAATCATTGACAATCATTTACTTTTATCAAATAAGTAATTAGATAATAATCATAAGTTACGTAAGTATCATTTATGATAACCAATTAAGCAATAATCTTTAATATGTGTTAAATCATGCAAATAGTTTTTATAAATTACAAACAATTGAGGGTTAGAATATATAAATTGGTATGTCATAACTAGGAAGCTTCGCAAACGCTTTTTCAGGCGCGTTGTTGGATGAGCGTATGTTTTTTTAAAACGAAAAAAGCGTAAAATTGCGATTTCGATTGCGCTCAAATTTCACACAAATATATAAATTCATAAAATTTAGGTTCAGGGAAAATATCATTACAATCGGATAAAGCATGTAGGTGTTATAAGTCGAAGATTTTTTTTTTAAACGAAAAAAGCGTAAAATTGCGATTTTCATGAAAAATTATATATTTGATCGGGCTCAAATTTCACACGAATATATTAATTCATAAAATTAAGGTTCTGTGAAAAAATCATTACAATTGGATAAAGCATGTAGGTGTTATAAGTCGAATAATTTTTTTTTAAATCGAAAACAATAGTAAAATTGCGATTTTAATGAGAAATAATTTTTTATTGCGCTTAAAAACGTGGCAGTTCTAAGTTCAAAGATTTTAAAGGTCCCCACAAAATTTTATCGCAATTGGAATATCGGTTTAGCCGGAATCGTGTTAAGAAACAGACAAAATTACAAAAAAAAAAAACATTCCGGATTTTTTTCTCTAGTGTAGTGAAATGGAATCTTCGCTTCGCTCGCCACGCTCATCCAATTACCTCCAAACATCAAAACTTCCATACATTCGTTATCACAGTATGTTTGAACTTTTTATCATAGTAATCTTCAGAAGTAATCATCATCGTATCATAAGTAAGATTTTGTAATGCGTTAAATCATGCAAATAGTGTTTATAAGTTACAAACAATTGAAGATTAGAATATATAAATTGATTTGGTATAATTAACTTCAAATATCAAAACTTTTACCACATTCGTAATCACTGTACGCTTGTACGCTTTAACATTTTATTAGTAATCATCATCATATCATAACATACGTAATAATTCTATAAAAAGAGCTAATTGGCCCGGAACAATATTAAAACGTAACTTAAAAAACTTATGACCGAGGCCACAACTTACTTAAAAAAAAAAAATTAAAAAAAAGCGCCATGTGGATTTCGACCATCGAGAGGGAAGTCGAGAGGTCGATCGTAGCAGCACGACTCACGGCGGAGATAAGGGAGCAGTCTATAGAGGGAACCAGTCGGCATCAACCTGATGATGGGTGAGGAAGTTTCACCCGAAAATTAGTTTTTAAGTAAGTAGTGGCCTCGGTCATAAGTTTTAAGTTACGTTTTTAAAACGAAATAATCTTTTACAAACGTTGAAACATGCAAATACATTTCATTAAATACAATTGAGGATTAGAATAAATAAATTGTGAAAAAATTAAAACTGTAATCACATTCTTCATCACTGTACGCTCCTTCCGAAACATCTATGTCAACATCATCCTCATTGAAATCCTCTACTTCTAAATCGCATTGCATAATCTCATCAAGTGACAAAGGGGACAGATCATAGAGGAACCATCTTGGTCTGTATTTAACATATATATACAGAATGGTATTTTTTTTAAAATTTCTGTCTATGGAACATTTAACAGCGTCATTGTCGCCTACAATAAATCCATGGTTTAACATATTATATATGACATTATATATATATATATATATTTTTAAATTTATGTCTAAAGTACTGATATATATATATATATATATATGTTGATCTTGGGTAAAACCGCTTTAAAAATAAGATGAACCAGGGCAGAACCTGGGCGTCCACCGACGTTTCGTCTGTACTACGTCAGACATTTTCAAGGTTGACTGTGACTCTACGGAGGTTGGAGTCACAGGTTGAAAATGTCTGACGTAGTACAGACAAAATGTCGCTGGACGCCCAGGTTCTGCCCTGGTTCATCTAATTTTCGACGCGGTTTTACCCAAGATCCTTATTTTTATCCTATGACGGGCCGCGAAAACCAACAACAATATATATATATATATATATATATATATATATATATATATATATAATATTGGCCTACATAAATACAAAAAATCATGAAATAATGATAAGTTATATTCTTTTCCATTTTCACTTTTACTATAGAATGCCGTTGGCATGGCTCGAGAAAACCAGGCTTTGACGCAGAGCGCAGAGGTAAAGTCTGGACTCTGGATCACTAAAAAAGCTCTATCGGTGGTCCTATCGGGTTGTGCTTTGCACCAAAATGTTAAGTAAGAATGTGTAATAGGGGGTATCTAGGCACATTTTCCAAATATTGCTCACGTTTCTTATTAAATGACCGTAAATATGACACCAAACTCTTAATTTGTAGTAATTTGTTAATTTTGTGAAGGAGATAATTATTTATTTTTATTATTTTCTCAAAATGTGCTTTGATAGCGACACACGCTCATCCTTTCTGAACAGCCTCCCAAAAATGCAGACTTTTTGGATGAAAATTAAAGGTCAAAAAGCGGTACGTTCTGTATGTGATATTAGCTGGATTTGACGATCAAGCGTGTTTTTAAATGAACATTTAACATTGTAAAAAAAGTTGGCCCGAGTTTGGCAAACAGTCTTAAGGGTAGATTTGACATCTTTGGGGGCCCACTTTGGAGGTTACCTAACGGGTCAAAGCCCCAACGCAAGTCGCAACCCATCTGACTAGTGATATTCGACATCTTGGTAACTGACTCTATAAAATGACGAATGTTTGAATTATGTATACCCTATGGCGACAAAATCGACCTTTTTTGAGGGCCCACTTTGGGGGCTACTTAACGGGTCAAAGACCCAACGCAGCTCGTCTGACGAGTGATATTCGTTTTCCTGGTAACTTTTTCTATAAAATGACATATATTTGAATGATGTATACCTATTGAGGGCAGATTTGACTTTTTTGGGGGCCCACTTTGGGGGTTACCGAAGTGTCAAACCCCAACGCAGCTCGTCTGACGAGTGATATTCGTTTTCCTGGTGACTTTTTTTAGAACATGACGTGTGTTTGAATCATGTATACCTATTGAGGGCAGATTTGACATTTTTGGGGCCCACTTTGTGTTTTACCTAACGGGTCAAGCCCCAACGCAGCCTGTCTGACGAGTGATATTCGTTTTCCTGTAACTTTTTCTATAAAATGACATATATTTGAATTATGTATACCTATTGAGGGCAGATTTGACTTTTTTTGGGGCCCACTTTGGGGGCGTCCGACGGGTAAACGCCCCCACGTTGACTCGTAAGACGGGCATTTTTGAAAATGACTTGAATTTCCGCTTCTATTCCAATGGTCAAAACATATGTACCTTATGAGGCAAAAGAAAAATTGTCACTGGCTCTCGGTCTATTAGTTATCTACAGCTATTATCTTATTAAAGTTTCTAATACCTCCAAACATAATTTTTTATTCCATAACCTGGAAAAAAATTCTACACTTAAATAACAGTTTAAAAATTAATATCGTCTACCTGTGATTTAACACGAAATATTTCATTTTTTTTATCGATTTACGATTTGGTAAATCCCTTAAATCGGCTTTAACCTGTTTCTTTGTATTGGTTTCACATAGATCAAAAGCCGCATACCAATGTAAAATGAACATTTATAAAAGTGAGTCTTGAAACTATGCACGAATATTAAATGCCTACATTCAAACACCCAAATTAAATATATGCGATCCGAAATTACACCCTTCTTGGTAATCAGCATATTTTGACCGAATCACTTGTCAAAATTACAGAAACATAACAAAGAGGATGTACAGGAAAAATAGTCGAGTACGTCAATGATGGCCAAAATTTTGACCAAAGTCCTCCAAGGTCACGGGTCTAAATATCGTCCCCATGTTATTTTTTATGAGAAATTTTAACCAATGGCACCTAACTCGAAAAATTACCAAGTTTGACATTTTTTTTTCGGGTATGGGTGTATCCGATTCTGTTTCAGTTACTTTGTAAATTACTAGGAAAACGCTTTAGTCCCGCCGCGTTGATGGATGAGCTTTTTTGTAAGTTATAGTTTGCGTAGGACCACTTTCCTTTGCAAGTGCTTTTTGAATGCATTGTAGGTAATTGTTGTTAAGCTTCTATTGTTACTTGTTAATTGTTATTAAAAACCTAAAAAAAACTCATATTAAAACCTTTATTGTAAAGATTATGGCTAACTTTTTCATTTTATTCTTTCAAAAAGCAATACATAACCATAACCTTAATGTACATGCAAAATATGAACGTTGTAGCCCTACCCGTTTGGTCAGAATCAGCCCAAATGTCACGAAAAAATCGCACTAAAAATCGAAAAAAATTGTAAAAGTGTGATATTCACGAGAAATATTGCTTCGATTGTACCAAAGATCAATACACCTCTAAGTTTAGAGATTTCGATTGTCTTCTCAAATTTTAATTAAGATCGCATATGCCGTTTTCCCAGTAGAGAGCGAACAAACATAAAAAAAAAAAAAAAAAAACACCCGAGCTAAATTTTTTGGGGGTCAGTGAAATTGAAGTCTTCGCTTCGCTCATCCAAATAATTAGTTAATAGACTATAATAAATACATTTTTCGATTAAAGCGGGTTAAAACTCCTTTGACTAGCATCCTTTGGAAAGTTCCTTTTGAAAAGGAACTTTTGACAGATTCAGTTCGTAAATGTAAAATATCTATAAAAGACTTTAATTTCCTCGAATGTCCTATAATAGTAAAAACCTTGTATATAGGTACAATATTTGACTAGCTCACCTTGTCCGCATCTGTACAGTTGCAGTTCTGCGATTTTAAACTAGAATCGGGAGATAATTTTTACTGATATTATATTTGTTATAAATATTGTCAAGTAGATTGTAGATTATTTAACTTTCAACATGTATACATATAGAAAGTTTTAACAAAGACAGTGAAACAAAACTTTCTAGAACTTATTGTATCAATGCAATTAATTTACATTTTACAATTTAAATAACACTAACCGGATAATTTAATGATTAATTTGAAAAAATCTCTGGTATGATAGTTGGTAGCACCTCCTGAAACAAGGAGACCAATTCGTTTTATTTAAGACAAATAGTCGCAATGATTTGAGGATACATGACTCAAAACTAAGGACAAGTCAATACGCCACCTACTCAAACAAGATTGTAAAGAATAATTCTGCATTTTCCGGACTTGATAATGGGTATTCAGGAGATGAATATTTTGTACATTTGATGAGTCATGCGCGTAAAAAAGTTATATTCGTACAAGTATTGAATGATTGATGTGTACACGTTTCACTAGTCTACTGCATTCAAAGTGTAGAAAAATATTGTGTCAGATCTTTGCGTTTGGTTCGAGGAATATTTGATATATTTTTTAAAAGTTCTAATGCATTCAATACTAGAAATATTTATAAATTTTTCACCTGATAATATAAACTCTGTCGTATCTTTGTTTGAATTGACCTGGGTCATAAATATACGTTTTTAACTACAAATAGTAATTATCATGACATAGTAAGTAATCGGTTTTTCGGTTACAATGCCACGTATATTTTCGTTTGGCCGACGTTTCGATGAGATTTCACTCATCATCTTCAGATACAATACAACTCAAAATATTAAAACGAAAACTACATTGCTTTTAATATATACAGAACAAAACGGTAAAGAAAAAAACAACAAATGTCAACAAAATAAATCACTGCACACATGACGAATTAATACCATTCAAAGAAAGTCATTGAAACGCTTGTCGTTGCAAAGAAACAAGATGTTCATCATTCTGATGATTTTTGGAAAAATTCTTCTTGCAATTTACTAACTGGTTCATGTTTATTACTAAAAAGTGAAACAAAACTTAAAATTTCAATTTTTGACACCTTTTTAAATATTTTGAAAATGTCCATTTTTTTAATCTGAAAAATACAATACAAAAATATTTCATACAAAAAGGTTCATTGGCATTTTATTTCACTGTCCTCCCAGTAACAACCACCTATCCACAAATCATTTGAGCACAGAAAGAAATACCCAAAACATCCTAGTGCACTAATAACAGCCTAAAATAAATTGGGGTTTGAGAAACCCCACGCGAGGGATGGTGTTAAGAAATTCCGCGCGAGTGACGGAGGGTAAAGAATTTTTAAAAAAACGTAAAATTGCGATTTGATAAGAAATAATTTTTCGATAGCGCTCAAATTTCACAGAAATATATTAATTCATAATATTAAGGTTTTGTGAGAAAATCATAACAATCGGATAAAGCATGTAGGTGTTATAAGTCTAAATTTTTTTTTTAAATCGAAAAAATCGTACATTGCGATTTTAATGAGAAATAATTTTTCGATTTCGCTAAAAAAAAAACGTGGCAGTTCTAAGTTCAGAGATTTCAAAGGCCTCTATAAAATTTCATCGCAATTGGAGTATCGGTTTAGCCGGAATCGTGTGGACAAACACACAAAAATACAAAAAAAAAGAAAAAAAAAACATTCCGGATTTTTTTCTCCACTGTAGTGAAATGGAATCTTCGCTTCGATCGCTACGCTCGCTACGCTCATCCAATAAAAAGCCTTGACGCTAGGAAACTTCGCAAACGCTTTTTCAGGCGCGTTTTTGGATGAGCGTAATTGGTGCATTGATCTGCCATGTGTTATGCAGATTTTCTGTTGTTCTGTGAAAAAATCATTACAAACGGATAAAGCATGTATGTGCTATAAGTAGAAGAAATTTTCGAAATAGGCGTAAAATTGCGATTTTCATGAGAAATAATTTTTTGATTGCACTCAAATTTCGCACGTATATATTAATTCATAAAAATTAATTGTTCTGTGAAAAAATCATCAAAATCGAAAAAAGCATGTATAGGTGTTATAAAAAGCCGGGAAAAAATCGTAAAATTGCAATTTTTATGGGAAATAATTTTTTGATTGCGCTCAAAACGTGTCCGTTCTAAGTTTAGAGATTTCGAAGATTGATTGATTTTGAGGCCCGAAGAAAATTTCATCACAATTGGAGATTGGTTTAGCCGGAATCGTGTTCACAACCACACAAAAATGCAAACAGAAAAAAAGAGAAAAAAACTTGCCGGATTTTTTTCCAGTGGAGTAGAATGGAATCTTCGCTACGCTCCATCCAACGACTGTAAAGTTACTACATTAATAATGTCAACATAAAAATGAAATAATCACAAGGAACTGACCTCTTCAGATGAAGAATCCGACTTGTCCTCGTCATCGAAGCAGCCACTTGTAGCAACCAGGACCAGAAGTACCCAAACAATGCGAGACATACTTGACATTTTAACAGTCACTAAAAATCAATGGAATTAAATCTGTAATTTAAAAGTTAAGATAATGTTCCTTGCGAAAATCTATCTTGCGAAAAATGGCATAAAATCCACAAATAACAATAATTCGTTCAGCTGTTGGTTTCGAAGCTGTCTCTTCTTACATGCCTGATCACAATATAACTGATTAACTGTAGTGACTTTACATTTTTTGAGACGGTTTTGTACTTAGAAAAATATTGACCATTCTGAAAATAATAGTACACAGGTGTACTCGGGTTTGCTTAAATCACATTTTGTATGGGAATTAATCCCGGTTGGAAATAATTAATCATTGTGTAAGCAAGAAATTTCAAAATTAACCGACGTCCATTCTCCCACTCAAAAAAGTTGTAAAGGCCTAATCTGGGATCCTGTCCGTTTTAAGCTAGTGAACTTAAATGTGAATATTTCATAACAATTGACGACCAAAAAAAAAAACACAGTAACTTATGGATAGTCATGTGCCAGCCCAAAAATATTATCAACGATATTGATCCTTACAAATACTTGGTATACAACTCACCTTAGAACGGACAGGACCAGGAATGAATGGCAGCTGCACAAAACCAACAGTAATAAGCGACTTGATTTTTTTATTTCATCCAATTAGGATGTAATCTCACTTACATCGAAACATGTCAGGGCAACCAATCAGAATATACTTACTGCATTTTTACTAAGAATTAATCATCCGGGATCATCTATATGAAGGTTATCTCATTATGTGCAAAACCGTTGAAACTGTTGTTTTCCGTAAATTGAAACAAAAAAGGGCAATATATCAGAAGCAAACATTTTTTGTGACCTTACCTATTTTTTCATGATCTATAACCTATTGTCTGCATTGTGCAATACCAGTGTTTTTTCTTCTAGATCACTCCCTGAGACCAGTTATCCTTTTCACAGATGTTGGACATGTCTTCTATGGAGGCACATTTCAAGAAAACAATCAAAAATTGGATTTTGGATTTTCGTAAAATTATCAAAATTGGTAAAATTCTTCATTTATGTTTTCTTAATCCGTAATGATGTCTAGTTATATTGAGCAGAGTAACCATATCGTTGCTGGACAACCAAGCAAAATTGCATGTCAATCAGATGACAACTGGAAGCAGGAAAAGTTTCCGAAAAATGGTCAATTAGGTTCATCCTAAAACAAATCTAGTAGGACAATATTAACATTGAGACGAGCTTCAGCTGGTTTTCTAAAAGGGGTATAACACTGGGGTCGCCGTCAACTGAGTACATTCTGTAGCAAGTCACGTACTAAGAGATAGTGACCCGCCAGGTGCTTTGTGATCTGTGACGTAACAATGATTGTGTGGGAATCCAGCCCAGTAGGCTTTCCAATCACTGGTATGGTAAATAAATATTGGTTGTAACCAATATTTATTTATTTATCCAATGATTGCTTATCATGAATTGGACAGGCCCAATCCATGCCAGTTGTCTGTCTATGCTTAACTATAGCTGGCACTGTTGATAAGTTATGCCTAAATACTATGGATTGATAATCAATAATCGATGATTAGTGATCAGATTTCATCACTATATTACAGTTACAATCGGAAGTGAGCAGAACGAATGTGCGCATGCTCAATACCATACATATCCAACCACAGGGATTGCAGTTGGAAGCTTTTATGGTACTGAGCATACGCACACTCGTTCTGCTCACTTGTAACCAAAATTCCAAAAACTGAAGTCAGTTGGTTGTCGGTTGGACTACAGATTAATACCCCTCTAACGCGAACTTACGCTAGGCGGCTAGTAGGTGTCATACTGACCAGTCACATGAGCGCCGAGTGGCGAACTGTGATCGTAGCTTCACGCCAGAATGAGTCCTGCAGGATTTAGGACAGGGTCATTAACTTGGCGAATTTGAAATTGCGAAATGCTGCGAAATGGTAAAGGTGCAAAAATCAAGATTTGGATGCAAAAATAGTGCAAAATATGAAACGTTTTTCGGTTTGAAATTCCAATATGGGGTTAATTAAAAAATGTATAAAAAAGTTTATGGACCCATCCCTCTTCCATTACATACAGTTTAATAAAAGTAATGATAGACGAAAGAAACCGAATGCTGCAAGAGAAAAAAATATTTATTCACACATACATTCGATGCAATACGTTCAAGAGATTTAAGTCATATCACATAGAATTACAATGGTCCAAAGTGTTGTTAAAACCCAAAAGGAAACTGATTTTTTTTACATCTCAATGAAATCGGATTAAAATTATTTTTAATTGTTGCAAGATACAAAAATAAACATTTTCACTTACTCTTTGTTTCGTAAATTGGATTTACACTATGGATGGCAATAAAAACCAATTATAAAGCACCAATCGTGAAAATAGTTTAGATTAGTGATTACATCCCGTCTTCTCACAGCTTAAGATTTTAGTGGTGCTGTCGCAAGTGCAGTGGCCGTAGCATTCCTTTTGGCTAGCCATGTACGCCAGCTCTTTTTCGCATGTCCAGTTGTCGCAGCCCATACGAAAGCACCAATCAACTGGCTTCTTTTCGTGGCAACCACACCAGTTGCATTCCGTTTTGTATTGCACGCCGTGGGGACATTTGGTAGTCTTCGTATTCAGATTTGACTCGGCTGCAAGGAAAGAGAAGGCTCTTTAGTTACCCTTTAAGGTGGATTTATACTCTTCTGAGGTGACTAACACTTTAGTAATCTAAGGCTTTATCTACCTCCAAACACAAGTTTTATTTCCATAACCTGGAAAAAAATACTACACTTAAATAACAGTTTAAAAATTTATATCGTTTACCTGTGATTTAACACGAAATATTTCATTATTTTTATCGATTTACGATTTAGTAAATCCCTAAAATCGGCATTAACCTGTTTCTTTGTATTGGTTTCACATCGATCAAAAGCCGCATACCAATCTAAAATTAGCATTTATAAAAGTGTGTCTTGAAACTATGCACGAATATTATAGGCCTACACTCAAACACCCAAATTAAATATATGCGATCCGAAATTACACCCCTCTTGGTAATCAGCATATTTTGACCGAATCACTTGTCAAAATTACAGAAACATAACAAAGAGGATGTACAGGAAAAAGTAGTCGAGTACGTCAATGATGGCCAAAATTTTGACCAAAGTCCTCCAAGGTCACGGGTCTAAATATCGTCCCCATGTTATTTCTTATGAGAAATTTTAACCAATGGGACCTAACTCGAAAAATTACCAAGTTTGACAGTTTCTTTTCGGGTATGGGTGTATCCGATTCTGTTTCAGTTACTTTGTAAATTACTAGGAAAACGCATTAGTCCCGCCGCGTAGATGGATGAGCTTTTTTGTAAGTTATAGTTTGCGTAGGACCACTTTCCTTTGCAAGTTCTTTTTGAATGCATTGTAGGTAATTGTTGTTAAGCTTCTATTGTTACTTGTTAATTGTTATTAAAAACCTAAAAAAAACTCATATTAAAACCTTTATTCTAAAGATTATGGCTAAATTTTTCATTTTATTCTTTCAAAAAGCAATACATAACCATAACCTTAATGTACATGCAAAATATGAACGTTGTAGCCTTACCCGTTTGGTCAGAATCAGCCCAAATGTCACGAAAAAATCGCACTAAAAATCGAAAAAAATTGTAAAAGTACGATATTCACGAGAAATATTTCTTCGATTGTACCAAAAATCAATACACCTCTAAGTTTAGAGATTTCGATTGTCTTCTCAAATTTTAATCAAGATCGCATATGCCGTTTTCCCAGTAGAGAGCAAACAAACATTAAAAAAAAAAAAAAAAAAAAACACCCGAGCTAATTTTTTTTGGGGGTCAGTGAAATTGAAGTCTTCGCTTCGCTCATCCAAATAATTAGTTAATAGACTATAATAAATACATTTTTCGATTTACGCGGGTTAACACTCCTTTGACTAGCATCCTTTGGAAAGTTCCTTTTGAAAAGGAACTTTTGACAGATTCAGTTCGTAAATGTAAAATATCTATAAAAGACTTTAATTTCCTCGAATTTCCTATAATAGTAAAAACCTTGTATATAGGTACAATATTTGACTAGTTCACCTTGTCCGCATCTGTACAGTTGCAGTTTTGCGATTTTAAACTAGAATCGGGAGATAATTTTTACTGATATTATATTTGTTATAAATATTGTCAAGTAGATTGTAGATTATTTAACTTTCAACATGTATACATATAGAAAGTTTTAACAAAGACAGTGAAACAAAACTTTCTAGAACTTATTGTCAATCAATGCAATTAATTTACATTTTACAATTTAAATAACACTAACCGGATAATTTAATGATTAATTTGAGAATCTCTGGTATGACAGTTGGTAGCACCTCCTGAAACAAGGAGACCAATTCGTTTTATTTAAGACAAATAGTCGCAATGATTTGAGGATACATGACTCAAAACTAAGGACAAGTCAATACGCCACCTACTCAAACAAGATTGTAAAGAATAATTCTGCATTTTCCGGACTTGATAATGGGTATTCAGGAGATGAATATTTTGTACATTTGATGAGTCATGCGCGTAAAAAAGTTATATTCGTAACAAGTATTGAATGATTGATGTGTACACGTTATCACTAGTCTACTGCATTCAAAGTGTAGAAAATATTGTGTCAGATCTTTGCGTTTGGTTCGAGGAATATTTGATATATTTTTTAAAAGTTCTAATGCATTCAATACTAGAAATATTTATAAATTTTTCACCTGATAATATAAACTCTGTCGTATCTTTGTTTGAATTGACCTGGGTCATAAATATACGTTTTTAACTACAAATAGTAATTATCATGACATAGTAAGTAATCGGTTTTTCGGTTTAAATGCCACGTATATTATCATTGGGCCGACGTTTCGATGAGATTTCACTCATCATCTTCAGGGCCAATACAACTTTAAATATTTAAAACGAAAACTAAATCACATTTGATAAATACAGAACAAAACTGGAGAGAAAAAACAACAAATGTCAACAAAATAAATCACTGCACACATGACGAATTAATACCATTCAAAGAAAGTCATTGAAACGCTTGTCGTTGCAAAGAAACAAGAAAGTCATTACATGTTCATCATTCAGATGATTTTTGGAAAAATTCTTCTTGCAATTTACTAACTGGTTCATGTTTATTACTAAAAAGTGAAACAAAACTTAAAATTTCAATTTTTGACACCTTTTTAAATATTTTGAAAATGTCCATTTTTTTAATCTGAAAAATACAATACAAAAATATTTCATACAAAAAGGTTCATTGGCATTTTATTTCACTGTCCTCCCAGTAACAACCACCTATCCACAAATCATTTGAGCACAGAAAGAAATACCCAAAACATCCTAGTGCACTAATAACAGCCTAAAATAAATTGGGGTTTGAGAAACCCCACGCGAGGGATGGTGTTAAGAAATTCCGCGCGAGTGACGGAGGGTAAAGAATTTTTAAAAAAAACGTAAAATTGCGATTTGATAAGAAATAATTTTTCGATTTCGCTGAAAAAAAAACGTGGCAGTTCTAAGTTCAGAGATTTCAAAGGCCTCTATATTGGAGTATCGGTTTAGCCGGAATCGTGTGGACAAACACACAAAAATACAAAAAAAAAGAAAAAAAAAACATTCCGGATTTTTTTCTCCACTGTAGTGAAATGGAGTCTTCGCTTCGATCGCTACGCTCGCTACGCTCGCTACGCTCATCCAATAAAAAGCCTTGACGCTAGGAAACTTCGCAAACGCTTTTTCAGGCGCGTTTTTGGATGAGCGTAATTGGTGCATTTATCTGCCATGTGTTATGCAGATTTTCTGTTGTTCTGTGAAACAATCATTACAAACGGATAAAGCATGTATGTGCTATAAGTAGAAGAAATTTTCGAAATAGGCGTAAAATTGCGATTTTCATGAGAAATAATTTTTCGATTGCACTCAAATTTCGCACGTATATATTAATTCATAAAATTAATTGTTCTGTGAAAAAATCATTGAAATCGAAAAAAGCATGTAGGTGTTATAAGCCGAGAAAAAATCGTAAAATTGCAATTTTTATGGGAAATAATTTTTTGATTGCGCTCAACAACGTGTCCGTTCTAAGTTTAGAGATTTCGAAGATTGATTGATTTTGAGGCCTGAAGAAAATTTCATCACAATTGGAGTATTGGTTTAGCCGGAATCGTGTTCACAAACACACAAAAATGCAAACAGAAAAAAAAGAAAAAAAAACTTGCCGGATTTTTTTTTCCAGTGGAGAAGAATGGAATCTTCGCTACGCTCATCCAACAACTGTAAAGTTAATACATTAATAATGTCAACATAAAAATGAAATAATCACAAGGAACTGACCTCTTCAGATGAAGAATCCGACTTGTCCTCGTCATCGAAGCAGCCACTTGTAGCAACCAGGACCAGAAGTACCCAAACAATGCGAGACATACTTGACATTTTAACAGTCACTAAAATCAATGGAATTAAATCTGTAATTTAGAAGTTAAGATAATGTTCCTTGCGAAAACCTATCTTGCGAAAAATGGCATAAAATCCACAAATAACAAAAATTCAATCAGATGTGGGTTTCGAACCTATCTCTTCTTACATGCCTGATCCACAATAATACTGATTAACATGTAGTGACTTTACATTTTTTGAGACGGTTTTGTACTTAGAAAAATATTGACCATTCTGAAAATAATAGTACACAGGTGTACTCGGGTTTGCTTAAATCACATTTTGTATGGGAATTAATCCCGGTTGGAAATAATTAATCATTGTGTAAGCAAGAAATTTCAAAATTAACCGACGTCCATTCTCCCACTCAAAAAAGTTGTAAAGGCCTAATCTGGGATCCTGTCGTTTAAGCTAGTGAACTTAAATGTGAATATTTCATAACAATTGACGACCAAAAAAAAAAACACAGTAACTTATGGATAGTCATGTGCCAGCCCAAAAATATTATCAACGATATTGATCCTTACAAATACTTGGTATACAACTCACCTTAGAACGGACAGGACCAGGAATGAATGGCAGCTGCACAAAACCAACAGTAATAAGCGACTTGATTTTTTTATTTCATCCAATTAGGATGTAATCTCACTTACATCGAAACATGTCAGGGCAACCAATCAGAATATACTAACTGCATTTTTACTAAGAATTAATCATCCGGGATCATCTATATGAAGGTTATCTCATTATGTGCAAAATCGTTGGAACTGTTGTTTTCCGTAAATTAAAACAAAAAAGGGCATTATATCAGAAGCAACCATTTTTTGTGACCTTACCTATTTTTTCATGATCTATAACCTATGGTCTGCATTCTGCAATACCAGTGTTTTTTCTTCTAGATCACTCCCTGAGACCAGTTATCCTTTTCACAGATGTTGGACATGTCTTCTATGCAGGCACATATTAAGAAAACAATCAAAAAGAGGATTTTGGATTTTCGTAAAATTATCAAAATTGGAAAATTTCTTTATTTATGGTTTCCTAATCCGTAGTGATGTCTAGTTATCTTTAGAAGTGACCATATCGTTGCTTGACAACAGAAAAAAATTGCATGTCAATCAGATGACAACTGGAAGCAGGAAAAGTTTCCGAAAAAGGTCAATTAGGTACAGCCTAAAACAAATCTAGTAGGACAATATTGACGATGAGAAGACAAACAGCTGGTTTTTTAGCTGGTCAGAATTGCTGACGAATAAGACAATAAGGCGAAAAGTAGTAACTATCGTGTTCACCACATTTAAAAAAAGAAGGATTAATTATCGTACCCCAATCAAATTTGGCATTGTGTTATCAGGTACCTACATTTCCTCGACTATGTGTTTTAGGGTTCATAACACTAATCATGATGACTGAGTGACACCTCCAAAACACACCAACTCGGATTGCTGCATAATGTGCATGAGTGTGTAAGCGCACCGTTGCTCGGATGCGGCGCACTAACGGGCAACTAGATAGTACATATATTTGGCGGCCATCTTGTAAAATGGCTACCATTAGTGTCATGGGACAAACCTAAGACAACTCTATGTACAAATAATTTTCCAATAACATTCTTTATGAATATGCGAACATTAATTCGTCCGTCATCAAACACACTTAAATATTGTACTTGGCTGAAGGACTAATAAAATGTAATTTCCTATAAATAATCTCATAATAGTCCCAGGCTGACAAAATTTGTATCAATAAATAGGAAATTTTATGAAAAATCCAAATAACACGTCAGATTTGTTAAAACTGTCATAATTATAATAGAAAACAAATGAAAATCAAAAGCGTGTACTATATGCATATGCCTAAAACAAGATGGCGTCGTAAAAATATTTTGCCCAAAATTACAAATGTCTTCCCAAGATTATTTTTATCCTTAAGGTATACACTAACAGGATAGGAAGAGAAAACTCGACCAGGTCAAGATTCCACGTGTCTTTTGGCCAGGATCTGTATAACAATGCATCCAACAATAAGGATTCGACCATAATTGCAGCTTGCCGCACGCTACGCTTTTCATCACGTTTACCACCAAAGACACCAAAGTATTTGCATTTAAGCAAAATGAAAAATACGGACGTGTTCACAAATGTATTCCGCAATTAAAATCTATCCCCGTGTCTTAAGAAAATGTTGATGGTTAAACTGTAAAAAAATATAGAACATTTTAGTGTAATTCTGAAAATGTTAATTTTCCCCGCAATTGTTGATTTTTCACCTTGACTTATTGTTGCAATCCGAAATAAAATTTAAGCATAATGAACGCCCATGTCTTGTGAACACAACGCGCTAAATTTGATTTTTTAAATCCAAAAATTACAGAATTTACAACATGATTTATAACGCAAAGTGCGATCGACGCCGCGCATCCAAGATGGCGTCGTAAATCTATGACGTACACGCATTTCGAGACCACAACGTCATTTTTCTAGTGGGTAATGAAGTAGCCGACGATTTTATTTTGGTTTCACGCGGTAGTACCGCCTGTATGGGTCAAAGCTGAAATTTCGGATTCGACCGCCGCACTAATAGGTAGACATAAGAATAATGTCGAGTTAAATCTTACCTGGAGCGGTGGATGGCTTTACCGTCTGAAACAAGGAGATCAAACATATTGTTAGGTACGTGCGGTCACTATCATTTGAGGAAACGAGACTGACCTCATGAATTAGTTATTTCGCTATTACTACTCAGGCAAGTGGAAAACAATAATATTTCTGCATGGAATAAATATTGTGTACATTTTGATGGATCCCGAAAGTTTAAAGCAAGTTAAACTATTTATTACAATAGTTAATGTTAAAAAACATTATTATATGTTTAGAAACAATTCTGCGTTAACATGTAATAATTTGTAAATTTTAATTAATCCAGACCATTTAAAATAAGTGACATTTCATATTACAAATTGTTAAATGGCCTTTGTGTAGACAATATAATCAACACCTTACATATTATGATAATATTGTTTTAGATCACCGAGTTTTGTTTACGGATATTTTTGAAACATTAAATCTACTATTTAATCAATTCAAGAACATTTTTATAAAAAAATATATAGTATACTTTTCTCATGACACTATCAGCCGTATTACACTAATTAGTTTGCATTTTGAATCACATAAGTGAAGACGTATCATTCCAATGTGTGGTTGATTTTTACAGAAGGTTTACTGCAGTTTTTGAAAAACTTCCCAGGTTTAATAGATTATCAACTTATTTAATCACATTGATAAATCCATCATAAGAGTGTTACGTCATGTGATTAAGGCTATTCCACCGCGTTTTTCTATTTTCCAAAATATGCTACTAAGTCAAAATATAGTGAATGGCTTTGAAACATGGCTATTTTAGAAAATCAAAAATATTTTTTCCAAATTTTTCTGATCCGGTACACGGCCAATATAGCCACCTCAAAATAATTTCAAACTTCAATTCGCCAGGGCACACCATTCAACGTACGGTGTTGTGCTTTTGTGACATTAATTTTTAACTGTTTTTCTATAGACTGACTGAGAGAAAACAGATTTATTTTAACAATTGTCTTTCCAGCGAATTTTTTCGTTTGGCGGTATTTTTTACCGATTTGTACCGCCAAACGAAAAAATTCGCAGGAAAGACAATTGTTAAAATAAATCTGTTTTCTCTCAGTCAGTCCAAAGAAAAACAGTTGAAAATTAATGTCACAAAAGCACAACACCCTACGTTGAATGGTGTGCCCTGGCGAATTGAAGTTTGAAATTATTTTGAGGTGGCTATATTGGCCGTGTACCGGATCAGAAAAATTTGGAAAAAATATTTTTGATGTTCTAAAATAGCCATGTTTCAAAGCCATTCACTATATTTTGACTTAGTAGCATATTTTGGAAATAGAAAACGCGGTGGAATAGCCTTTATGAACATAAAATGGAATAAATAAATAAAAATATAGTTCTATGGCCCAACCTAAAAATGCATCAACTGAGTGAGTACTTTATTATAAGTGGTTATGTGTACTCATCATTTTCAAGTGTCATTTTATATCGATTAATATCGTCATTTTTTTACCTCCTTCAAAAACATGTGCATGAAGTTTTCTTATATTTAAAATTTTAATTGTCATCAACATGGAATTAATACTAACTTAATTCTAATTTGTGCAATCGAATTATAGATTCAATGTAAAATGAAATAAAATAAGACTTTTTTAAGTAACACGTTTTTCACGTAACTTTAATTTGTGTAGTTATACATATATTTTCTCACAGAGGTAGATCATACGTAATGCTTGCGACTCTGAATCGGGTGGTAATAGGTTCGAATCCTGTCACTGGCTATGGAACGTTTTCCCCTGAGTTTCCTAAAAAAAAACAAATAAACTCGGACATCCCTTCACTATTACCCTAATATATATATAGTCCACGAAATATGGTAGAGCTGGCGGAAAATCTTTGATTTTAAATCCTCTTGTATTGCTAAGTGTTTCACAAGTTGTTCACTTGTCAGGTAGCTACAGGAATACCCGAAGTGCATGAAGAAACATTTTACTTTAACCCTATTCTAGGAGATGGAGTTATTATCTTTTTGGCCATCCTGAATAATATAACTCAATACATTGAGAAGAACATGTTTTTTTTTAAAGTTATTTACTCCCTCTCTTTCTTTCGTATCTTTCTCTATCACGCAAAGCACAGTGTACTCTGTTATCTGTACGCAAAGGGTTGGATCCCTTTATGTTTGGACACGTTGAGGTAGATTTGTGTGGTTAATTGAATTTCGAGCTCGACGACGTATTGTCAGCACTGATCCGGCAGACAGTGAAGAAAGGGCCAGCAAGTTTGTTTTGACCATTGACGCCATGCTTGCTTTTAGAAGAAGGATGCACAAACTTGACTCTAGTTGACATATTCCTCATTTGTGTCCCATTCTGTCAGCCTCGGTCCCAGTAGACTTAGAGGGACCGTTGTCGCGGGGGGGGGGAGTTGGGGGCGGGGGGGCAAGGCTCTAGGGGCCCAAAGATAATCAGCAATTAAGAAAGACATACATTTAAAAAATAAATAATCATCAACAAAAATAATTAATGTTCTTCCAAATAAATATGAAAATTATAAATACAACATTTGATAATTTGATGACTTATTTATTATAAACTAGACAAACATGTTCTTTGAATGTGTAGATTGAAAGTAAAGACGATTGGTGGAAATCAATTTTCAAAAAAATTTCGATCGAATAAGTTTGTTCTTATCTGTGATAATTCATTGTGATAAAAAATGCAGAAGTCGTGGCGCGAAGAGGAAAAAATAAGGTCAGATTTGTGGCGGAAATGTATAATACAGCACACTTTAAAAGTTTAACAATCATATGCAAATTGGGACTCGCGGAACGACAGATAAACATTGTCATAAATCTGCAAGATGACACCGACAGCAATGAGACTTCTGACACTATCTTTTAATAAACACCAATACTCGGGAAAATCGCAACATACGAATTATTTATAATTACGATTTCTGGTATTTTTGTAAAACCTTCTTATAGTTAATCATTGTGAGATAGCTTTTCCATTAAGAAGTGACGTGATAATAATTACCAATCATGCCAACATTATTTTGAGAATGTTTTAACAGGTGTGTTAAGGTAGGGGATGAAAGATGAAAGAAATGCGGGTTAGAAAAACAATTATATGCACTCAAACACTGCAAATTGGGCCGTTTATACCGTATTTCAGTTTAAGCTGTTTTTAGTCCCCGGTAGCGAGGACGATCCAATCACTGTCCACTCAAGTCTTTCAATACCTGACAACTTGTAGTAGTCAACCCCCTGATGAGCGCCAAAAGCCGCCAGCTCTCACGATATTTCGTGGACTATACCTATAAATATTCACCTAAGAAGGTCGCATGGTGTAAAGTAAAATTGATGTGCATCATACAGCAAGCATCTTTACGAAATAGATGTATTTCTATAACGATAATAAATGTGTTTGTTAATCGACACATAATTGTGAAGTTACTACATAAATAATGTCAACATTAGAATGAAATAATCTCAATGAACTAACCTTATCAGGTGAGGAATGCGACTTCTCCTCGTCAGCGAAGCAGCCACTCGTAGCAACCAGGACCAGAAGTACCCAAACAATGCGAGACATACTTGATGAACACTAAGAAACAAATGGAATTTAATATATACTACTGGTAAAATTAAAAACTTTAATTGATATTACCGGTACTTGCTAGAAGCAATCTAGTATAGTGGCGATAAATCACTTTAAAAGTTAGACAGGACAAAACTAAACAGAAGTTGGTTTCGAACCCAGGTCTTCTGGTGATTGGTTGATGGGTTATCCATAAGAATCTGATTAACATGATTTACGGTTGTTATTGTTAAAATGTTGTCAGTTACAGCTCTGAAATTAATCGTACGTACTACGTAGGCATTCGCGTGTTTGTTATAATGATATATTTTCTTTAACCAATTCTAGATGAAAATATGTAATGAATATTTGTAAACAAGAAATTTCAAACCACCCCCCCCCCCCCGACCCAAGCTGCAAACTGGATCCATTCATTTATCCATATTATATCATGAAACTTCTGAATACGTTCTACGACAATTGTTCAGATTATTAGTGTTAGTAAAGGGAATGCGATCGAGAAAAAACATGTATTATTCTTGTTTCAAAATTCGTGCCTGGTGGAATCTTAAATAAGCAGAATTGCGGTAAATTACATTAATAACAATTATTATGGAATATTTCATATTATTTATTAAAAACAACGTGAGTTTTTGTGCCAGTCCTAAAATATTATCAACGATGTTGTCCTATCCAGCCTTATTACTCGAAATGGAACCATTTATTTTCAAATTTTTATCTGGGTAGAGCTCAGATCTTCATTTTATCGACACTGCTAATCCCTCAAAGAAACTAAATTTACAAAGAGGCCGACTCATGTACCAATTATACCTTCGTCACAATGTTAGACCTACCACTTCGTTAAGCGTGCCTAGATGTTGCCAAATAGAACTCTTTTCAAACACGACACATTTAAATTGCTTTTCTATTGTGTTGAAAGCAGTGGAGCCTCCTTATCGGCAACGCTGACCGAAGTCTGTGACGGCGGTCAAGAGGAATTAAGGGTTGACAGCTTAACAAGACTACTTATTCCGCTTGAATGAAGAGCGGCGAAATAGGCAATGGTGGTAAATTGAAGATCCCCACAATACATAATAGTTTTTTTTCCATTTGACCCCAATTTTAATTTTAATTTTGATCGAATCAAGATTTTTTTGCCCCATGACCAATGCATAGTATTGATAAGATTTGAGATACACAAAGTGCAACATAATAGGAAAAAATCTAGTTTTAGGATTGTTTTTCTAAGTTGAATTATATCTTAAAAGGATGCTTTATTCAAAAGCCAAAAATTCAAAAAAATCCTTGAAAATACGTCTTTTAAGCACAAAAATCTATTTAAAAAAATTTGAATTTGAATTTTCTGCTTGAAATAACTTAATTAAGAAACTATAAAATTGGGCTGGAAAGGGTTAAAACTTACGCCATGTAACTTACCTAAGAACGGAGAGGAACAAAAGTAGATATCAGCCGAATAAAACCAATAATAATAATCGACTTAAAAAAGTCTTCTTATTCCATACAATAGAATATAATTTCACTAGGACCGAAATATGTCAGTGTCAGGGACAAGATATCCTCACCAATCAGAACATGCCAACTGCTTAAAATGAAACCGCAAGAGATCATAAATGTACGAATTATCTCATTGAGTGAAAACTCGACTTTATTATCACTATGACCTCGTGATCTTTCTCCTTCTATAAAATATCATATCACAAAAAATTAGAATTGTACTGTCGGTCGTTGGTGTTGTCAAAACCTATTTGGATGAGCGAAGCGAAGACTTAAATTTCACCGACACACAAAAAAATTAGCTCGGGTGTTATTTTTTGTGGTTATTTTGTATGTTAGTGTAGGCATAAGCGATCTTGATGAAAATTGGAGGAAACCTTTGAAATCTCTGAACTAAGACTTGCTACGTTTTTTGGGTACAATCGAAGAAATATTTCTCATGAATATCGTACTTTTTCGATTTTTTATGCAATATTTCCGTGATATTTTTCTCGCGACCGGAAAACGGCTACTTTGATCTTGGTGAAACTTTATCCGAACGTTTGCAATCATTTCAATTAGATATGTTATGATTTAAGGGGCATTTGAAGAAATATTTCTCATAGAAATCGTACTTTATCGATTTTTTCCGATTTTTCCCCTAATAGTTTCGTGATGTTCGGGACAATTATGACCAAACAGGTGGGGCTACAACGTTCATATTTTATATGGACATTAAGGTTATGGTGATGTAGTAAATTTGAAGAAAAAATTGAAAAAGTAAACCGGCATCAATAGAAATAAAAGTTTTAATATAAGTTTTCTGAGGAAAATAATAATAATTAACAAGTAACTATAGAAACATGATAACAATTACCTACAATGCGTACAAAAAGCAAGTCTTTGGGCCTCCAGATCACTGCCTCCTAGATGTTCGTCGTGGCTCCTCGTTCCCTGCCTGTCCATGCGCACAGTGTTAATTGTTGTCCAAAGCGCTAGTTACCGTCCCCAAGAGCTTTCTTTTGTTTTTGATGTTGTCATCACATTAAATGTCATCTCCCATGTATTTTACTGTTGAATCCAACTGAATTGAATGTTATCGATCGTATTTTGTAAACGTACATCACTTATCATGGTTTGCAGAATAGTAATATACAAATTTGTCTCGTTATATTATGCTGGTAATCAAACAAAAAGTAGATATTGATAACTTTGTTGTTGATAATATAAGGCAAGGGCTAATAGGCATGTTAATTTTATCTATAGGGCCTATGCCTCCTATTCCTAATCATATTAAAAATCAATAGGCTTAGGTAGCCTACTCGGGCCACGAGCTAAGCAATATTACTTTTCATCAAGCAGTGGCGCGTGATAAGGGGGAGTCTGGGGCCCCCCTTATTGCCACCGGGCCTGGGTGGCACAATTTCCTTATTTCCCTGTAGTTCATGCAAAGAAAGGCCTACTTGTTTTAGATAATGGCATCCCGATCCCGGTATCTTACAACTTCTTGCACGCACCATTGCCTATTATTACTAGGAAAACGCTTAAGTCCCGCCGCGTTGTTGGATGAGCGTAATTGGTGCATTGAGCTGCCATGTGTTACGCGGATTTTCTGTTGTTCTGTGAAAAAATTATTACTTAGTCGAAGATTTTTTTTAATTAAATTAAATAAAAAAAAAATTAACTTAATTTTTTTAATAATTTGTATTTTAAAAAAATAAAAAATCGTAAAATTGCAATTTTCATAAGAAATAATTATTCGATTGCGCTCAAATTTAACACGAGTATATTAATTCATGAAATTAAGGTTCTGTGAAAAAAATCATTACAATAGGATAAAGCATGTAGGTGTTATAAGTCAAAGAATTGTTTTAAAAAAGAAAAAACCCGTAAAATTTCGATTTTCATGAGAAATAATTTTTCGATTACGCTCAAATTTCACACGAATATCTTAATTCCTAAAATTAAGGTTCTGTGAAAAAATTATTACAATTGGATAAAGCGTGTAGGTGTTATAAGTCGAAGAAATTTTTAAAAAATATAAAAAAATCGTAAAATTGCGTTTTTTATAAGAAAAAATTTCCCGATTGCGCTCAAAAACGTGGCAGTTCTAAGTTCAGAGATTTCGAAGGCCTCCATAAAATTTCATTGCAATCGGAGTATCGGTTTAGCCGAAATCGTGTTAACAAACACACAAAAATACAAAAAAAAAAAACATTCCGGATTTTTTTCTCCAGTGTAGTGAAATGGAATCTTCGCTTCGCTCGCTACGCCTCATCCTATGAAGAAAAACACAGTTCAACTCTGGCATTATGACATTTTAATCGTATGCAGATCGTATGTAAACAACGAAAACAAAAGAAAGCTCTTGGGGACGGTAACTAGCGCTTTGGACAACAATTAACACTGTGCGCATGGACAGGCAGGGAACGAGGAGCCACGACGAACATCTAGGAGGCAGTGCTCCAGATATTTGACATTCTAATTACCATAGCCATTAGTACTTTTTTAAATGATTTTACAATGTAACTTGAAAGTAAAGAGATTCCACGCATATTAAAAACTTTAAAAAGCTCATCTATCAACGCGACTAAAAAAAGCGTTTGCGAAGATTTCTAGTAGGTAACTGGATTTGTTGACATCTCAATCAAATCTTATTATTTTTAATTGTTGCAAGGTACATAAATAAGATATTTCATTCACTGTTTGTGTAATAATTTTAATGGATTGAAACGATAAATGACTATGGATTTAAATTTAAAAATTAATTAATGTTTCCCACTGAAAATCAGTTCTTTGAATAACGAGTGTTATGATTAAAAATACGAATTTATTTATTCAATTTATTTTAATTAGTTTTTTTATACTTTAAAACCGATTGGGTCATTTTATCCGGAACTTTATTAAGATGACGTTGAAATTGTTATAATTGTTCATAGATTGAAAAGGTAAAATAGCAGAAATTCAACTACGTTAAAAAAATTACATGTTATTTTTATTTATTTTTATGATTTATAACCCTATAAGAGTCTGCATTCTTCAATACCAGAATTTTTTTCTGGATACTTTCCTGAGACCACCACCAAACCACCAACCACCAACCAGATTACCAAGATAACCAGATTTATAACAAACTTTGAACAGTTCAATGTTTGTTTGTTTGTTTGTTTGTGTGTGTGTGTGTGTGTGTGTGTGTGTGTGTGTGTATGTTTATACAGTCTTCTATAGAGGTACATTTTAAGAAAACATTCACAAAGAATAATCAAAATTTTAATTGATTTTATTTTAAATTTTCTTTAAAAAAATCAAAAATAGAAAATTTAAGAATTTATTTTTGGTTAATCCATAATAATATTTTGTTTATTTTGACTTAAGAAGATTGACCTAAGCTTTTTGACAACCAATCAAAATTGCATGTCAATCAGATGACAACTGGATGCAGGAAAAGTTTCCGAAAAAATATCAATTAGGTACAGCCTAGACCAAATCTAGTAGGACAATATTGACATTGAGAAGAGCTCCAGGGGCCAAGCCAAGGGGTATTACACTGGGGTCGCCGCCAATGGCTACAGTTTTCGGTAAGAATTGGAAGTAAGAAGAACGAATGTGCGCATGCTCAGTATCATAAATCCAACCAGGGATTGCAGTTGGAAGCTTTTATAGTACTGAGCATGCGCACATTCGTTCTGCTCACTTCAGATTGTAACCAAAAAATCTAAACACTGAAGTCAGTTGGCGGCGACTTCAATGTAAAACTCCTGTAACGCGAACATACGTTTGGCGCCTAGTAAGTGTCATACTGACCAGTCACATGAGCGCAGAGTGGCGCACTGTGATCGTAGCTTCACGCCAGAATGTGTCCAGCACGATTTAGGACAAGGGTCCATTAACTTGGCTCCCACATTTTTAATTGCTAATTTTTGCGAATAGGAAGGGGTGAAAAAATAAAAAATTATGGTGCAAAAAGATGCATAAATGGTCCATAAACATGGACTAGGTTTTAAGTCCAATTTCGAAAGTAGGGGAGCCACCATTGACTTGGCTCCCCCAATTTGAAATGCGAAATGCTGCGATATAGTGGGGATGCATAAATCAAGATGAGTGTGAAAAAAAGGGCAAAAAGAGTGCAAAAATTTGTAACAATTTTCGGTTTGAAATTCCAATATGGGGGAGCCAATTTACTGGACCCATGCCTCTTCCATAACATACAGTTTAATAAATGTTTTTAATAGTAATAGAAGAAAGAAACAGAATGCTACAAGAGAAAAAATATTTATTCATACACACATTCGATGCAATACGTTCATGCGATTTAAGTCATATCACATAGAATTACAATGGTACAAAAGTGTTGTCAAACCCCAAAGGAAACTGATTTTTTTTACATCTTTATGAAATCGGATTATAATTATTTTTAATTGTTGCAAGATACAAAAATAACATTTTCACTAACTCTTTGTTTACGTAAATTGGATTTAAAACTCTGAATGACGATAAAATCCAAAAGTGAAGCACCAATCTTGAAACTTGTTTTGATTAGTGAATACATCCGATTTTCTCGCAGCTTAAGATGTTGGTGGTACTGTCGCAAGTGCAGTGGCCATAGCATTCCTCTTGGCTAGCCATGCGAGCCAGCTCCTTTTCGCATGTCCAGTTGAAGCAGCCCCTCTCAGTGCACCAAACACCTGACGACTTTTCGTTGCAACCGCACCAGTTGCACTCAGACATGTAGTGCAACCCGTGAGGACATTTGGCAGTCTTAGTGTTCAGATTTGACACGGCTGCAAGGAAAGAGAAAGACTTTTTACCCTTTAAGGTGGATTTATGCTCTTCTGAGGTGACAAACACTTTAGTAATCTAAAGCTTCTATATTATTAAAGTTTCTAATACATCCAAACACATGTTTTCCCCTTGCTCTAGAAAAAATACTACACTGAAATAACAGTTCAAAAATTTATATCGTCTACCTGTGATTTACCTGAAATAAGCTTTTTGATCCTAAAATTTGCGCAAATTTACGATTAGTTTAATTCCTTAAATCGGCATAAACTGGCTCATTTTTTTTTTACATATCAAAAACATAATACCAATCTAAAATGAACATTTATAAAAGTGTGTCTTGAAACTGCGCCTGAATATAGGCCTACACTCTAACATGCAAAAATATACGATCCAAAATTACACCTCTCTTGGTAATAAGTATATTTTGACAGAACCACTAAAAAAAATTACAGAAACACAACAAATATGATTGACAGAAAAACAAGTCCAGTACGTCAATTCTAGCCAATTTTGTTTGGGGCCAAAAGTCCTCCAAGGTCACGGGGCATAAAGATTATCTACATGTTATTTCTTATGAGAAATTTTAACCACTGGGACCTAGCTCGAAAAATTACCAAGTTTGAAAGTTTCTTTTCTGGTATGGGTGTATCCGATTCTGTTTCAGTAACTTTGTAAATTCATAGTTAGTTAATAGACTAAATTATATACATTCTTTGATTTACGCGGGTTTACACTCCGTTAAATAGCATCTTTTGGGAAGTTCCGTTTGAAAAGGAACTTTTGACAGATGTAGTTCCTAAATGTAAAATATATCTACAAAAGAGTTTAATTTCCTCGAATTTCCTCTTAGAATAAAGACCTTGTATCGACAATATTTGAGAAACACCCCCTGTCCGCATCTGTAAAGTTGCTGTTCTGTGCTTTAAAACTAGAAATATTATATTTGTTATGCACATATTGTAGAGTGTAGTTTATTCACTCTTCAACACCCGACATCAGAAGTAAACCAATTGGGTTCGTTAAATATACCCAGTCCTTGGTTTTCTTCTGATGCCAGGTGTACATTATACACATATAGGTTGTGTTAACAAAGACAGTGAAACAAAACTTTTCAGAACTTATTGTCAGGCAATGGAAATTAATTAACATTTTACAATTTAAATACAATATTTGGATAGTCAAGTGTCTAGCTTGAGACTTACCAGGTTTGCTAGCTGGTTGTACCACCTGAAAAAGGAGACCAAACGTTTTATTTATGAAATGGTCGCAATGATTTGAGCATGCAAGACCAGTGTTGTGACTTATCTAGATAAAATCTGTTGTCTATTATCTAATCTTGATTAGGTTTGGTTAGCTTTTTCAATTGTCTGGATAACATAAAGTTTATATTTCTTTGCCCCCAATTACCTATAGTTAGTCGCGTAAGACGTTCACGGTTAAACATGTTTCTAATAGGGCTAGAATCATTACGAAAATATGTTTATCTAAAATATATTTATATTTATAGTAAATCTAAACACAATTGTAGAGTAACTGCATAAACAATGTCAACATTGGGATTGGAATGAATTCATCTCAAGGAACTTACATCATCAGGTGAGGAATCCGACTTGTCCTCGTCAGCGAAGCAGCCACTCGTAGCAACCAGGACCAGAAGTACCCAAACAATGCGAGACATACTTGAAAATCACTAAGGAACAAATGGAATTGAATTTATACTAGGAAAACGCTTAAGTCCCGTCGCGTTGATGGATGAGCTATTTTCATGTTTTATGTGTGCGTGGGATCTCTGTACTGCTTCAAGTTCCATTGCAAAATCATTTTTGTTAAATTTGAATAATTTTGATAAAGTAGTACTGATTGCTATGGTAATTAGAATGTGAAGTATCTGTAGGCCCGAATATTGCTTTATGAACGCATTGTAGGTGAGTGTTGTCAAGTTCCTATAATATATAAGAACCCTTATTGGTCTCTGCAGCCAGGGCTGTTGCCTTGCGACACAGAATAACAATCAATTGATAAAAATAATCCATTAAATTTAAAAATTAACATTTAACAAACATTTTAAATATAACCTACTTACTATATAAGTGGCTTACTTGTTAATTATTGTTATCTACTTCAAAAAAATTATTTTAAAACCTTTATTCTATGGATTCTGGATAACTTTTTCAACTTTTTCGTTCATAAAGCAATACATTACCATAACCATAATGTACATGTAGCATATGAACGTTGTAGCCCCACCCGTTTGGTCAGAATCGGCCCAAATATCACGAAAATATCGCACTCCAAATTGAAAAAATCGTAAAAGTACGATATTCATGAGAAATATTTCTTTGATTGAACCCAAACACAATACACCTCCAAGTTCAGAGACCCAAGCTGTAAACTGGGATCCATTCATTTATCTATATATTATATCAGGGAACTTCTGAATATGTTTTACGACAATTGTTTAGATTATTAGTGTCAGTAAATTAAATTTTATCGAGAAAAGCATGCATAATAATTTTCTTGTTTCTAAATTTGCGTCTATTTGAATCTTGGATGGGCAGAATAGAGGTAAACCAATGAAGATTCATTTGAGAACAACCAGAGTAATGTGTCAGTTCTTAAATATGATCAGAGTTGTTGTTTCTTTAAAATACTAGCATGTAACTCACCTTAGAGCGAAGAGGAACAGGAGTGAATAGCGGCCGAACCAAACCAATAATTAACTGCCACTTGAGTGTTCTTATTTAATACGACTAAGATATTATATTACTTAAACCAAAAGATTTCAAGGTCAGGATATCTCGACCAATCAGAACATACAAACAGCTTCAAATAAATTCTCAGGGATCATAAATCTACGAATTGTTATCTCGTTAAGTAGCAACTCGCCTTAAGTACCACTATGACCTCTGGACCTCTCTTGTACTTTTCATTAGTTTTTTATACGTTTATTCATTTGTTTCCATTCGTGTCGTATATTTTTAATACACTAGGAAAACGCTAAAGTCCCGCCGCGTTGATGGATGAGCTTTTTAAAGTTTTTAGTTTGCGTGGAATATCTTAACTTTTGCAAGTGCTTTGTTTTGCTGCCTACGCATTGTAGGTGAATGTTGTCAAGTTTCTTTTGTTTCTTGTCAATTGGTATTATTTACCGTAAAAAACTTTTATTAAAAGCTTTATTTCTATGGATTCTGGCTAACTTTTTCAACTTTTTCTTTCAAAAGGTACTACATCACCATAACCTTAATGTCCATGTATAATATGAACGTTGTTGCCCCACCCGTTTGGTCAGAATTGGCCCAAATGGCACGAAAATATCGCACAAAAAATCAAAAAACTTATATTAAAAGCTTTATTTCTATAGATTCTGGCAAAATTTTTCATTTTTTTCTTTTAGAAAGCAATACATCACCATTACCTTAATGTCCATGTGAAATATGAACGTTGTAGCCCCACCCGTTTGGTCATAATCGGCCCAAATGTCACGAAAATAATGCACTAAAAATCGAAAAAAATCG
This sequence comes from Sweltsa coloradensis, assembly GCA_024449915.1. NCBI lineage: Eukaryota > Metazoa > Arthropoda > Insecta > Plecoptera > Chloroperlidae > Sweltsa > Sweltsa coloradensis. Next base: position 63,788 of record JAMZAV010000818.1, on the reverse strand, counting down.
TAAAAGTACGATATTCATGAGAAATATTTCTTCGATTGTACCCAAAAAACAATACACCTCTAAGTTCAGAGAAAACGAAGGTCGTGTCAAATTTTCATCAAGATCGCATATGCCGTTTGCCCGGTTGAGAGCGAACAAACAGACGGAGAAAAAAAAACAAAAAAAAAAAACACCAGAGCTAAATTTTTTGGGGGGTCAGTGAAATTGAAGTCTTCGCTTCGCTCATCCAATTATTAAGAAGGCGCTGGAACTGTTATTATTGTTCGTAAATTGCTACAAATAAAAGGGCAATATATCAGAAATTCAACAAATTTTTTGTGACCTATAACGTATATTTTCATGAACTATAACCTAAACAAGAGTCTGCATTCTGCACTAGCAGTGTTTTTTTTTCTAGATCACTTTCTGAGACCATTAATCAGATTAACAACCAACTTTGCACATATGTTGGCCATGTATAAACATACAGTCTTCTATAGAGGCACATTTTAAGAAAACAATCACAAAAAAGATTTGGATTTTCGTAAAATCATCAAAAGTAATAAATTTCTTCATTTATGTTTTTCTAATCCGTTATGCTGTATAATTATGTTTAGAAGAGTGACCATATCGTTGCTTGACAACCACGCCAAATAACATCTCAATCAGATGACAAATGGAGGCAGGAAAAGTTTCCGAAAAAAGGTCCATTAGGAACAGCCTAAAACAAATCTTGTAGGAAAATATTAAATATTGTCACTGAGTAGAACCCTAGCTGTTATTCTAACGCGTACTTACGCTAGGCGGCTAGTAGGTGTCATACTGTCCAATCACATGAGCTCAGAGTGGCGCACTGTAATCGTAGCTTTGTGAATATGCTCAACAGGATTAAGACAGTCTTGATCGTGAACACCTTGTCCCGACTCTTGAAATATCTAGTTAAGAGCCTAATGCATAGACAGGTTTCAGGCGCGGCTGCAGAGTGTTAGAAATAAAATAACAAGCTCTACAGTTATGATCAAATAATTATGAAAAAATTCAACCATACTCAAAAATAAATTTTGAACACATCGGATTTGTCTATTTTTTTCTTTGGTCGGTTATTGCTTCGGAAAAAAATGATAACTTTGGAACTTGATGATGAACTTTACTGCATTGAAATAAGTAATATCCATTTTTCATGACAGCGCGGTATTAATTTTACTATTCTGAACACTGTGGTGAAATTTGATATTGTTTGAACCATAATTATGGTCATAATCGTTAAATTACATCAGTAAAAGTTACACAAAACGGCTCAGAAGTAGGCCCAAAATGGGATTTGATGGCTGCACAGAGTTCCGCGTCTGTGCGTTAGGATCGCATGTACGAAAGCCGATAACGGCAGCTTTGACGTCATCACAGTCTGATATCGCCATCGTGAGGTAGGGCCTACCCCGTCAAACGCAAATGTCGAGCCCTACCAGTGACCCTTACCAGTGAAACTTACTTTGTTTTTATGTTCATATAATTTTCGTAACATGACGACAGTAACCATAGCAAATTTAATAAAAAGCATTGTATCTTGGGAACTAGGTACAGATTGTAAACAAAATAAACAAAAGAAGGTAGCTTTTGTTTCTAGGAAATCTGTTTTGAAAAGCACTGCATCCACCGCTTGCTTGATGTATCATGAGAAATTAACTATAAGTAATTATGTTGACATTATTTTATTATCGCATGATATTATGTAGTGAAGAATGAATCAGGTGACCACCGGTTTGACCGGTACAGTACCGTTTTCATAACACTTGTACCGGTGTCCCAAGAAACTAATAAAAATTACGTTTTTGTACCGGTTTGCAATTTTAGTGAGAAAGTGACCTGGTATTTTCTTAACTATACCGTGCATGGAAAGATAATGTTTTATAAAAATATGCTCCTCTGATAATACTTATAGTAAAAACAATGAAAAAGTTCTTCCACTTCCAAGAAGATAGTTCATTTTCTCTAGGGGTTTGCAAGTATTATTAATGATTTTGGTGGAGGTGCCGGGTCGCGCTCGTGTGTGAAAACGTAAAAATCGTTAGGCCTATACATTTTTGACGCTACCTTACAAATGCTGATAACTTACCATAATAGAAATAATATAAGTCTTATGATACAAATTTATATTCATTTAGGAAGTTTTGAACTTTTTCGGGGAACAAAATATAATAAAAATATGTCACTATAGTGTTTGTGCACAAACGCAAAAATGTGACTTTTTATCAGTCTTAAACATGCTGTCACATGTGTTATAATACTTCAATGCACAGATAATTATACGAAGTCGCCGAGATAGGTGCATGACATGCGTTTGTTGGGCTGCGCGTCTTATTTACTTCCGCTGTCGCGACGAGCACATTGTGAATATATAAGCGCCAAACCGCTCCATACTTTACCATTGGGCCCATGTAGGTATCAACAAATGTCTTGGTGATTTAGCTGTGTAAGTTTTTATAAATGCTATGTTATATTTCAGGTCAATTGAACATTTCGTTACTGCTTTTGTCAATCGACAGCAAATAATGCAGGAACAAAGCGCATCGCAGTCTTGCATCACAAATATAATAATTTCTTTAAAACAGAGCGGCTTCATTGATGGAATTTTTAAAACTGAATAGTGTGGCCAACACTGTAAATACAATTTTGGAATTTAAAGTCCGTCTGGTTTTGTATGCTACTGTAGCAGTACACAACGTTTATTGTTGTTTGTTTCCGTGCTTAGAGATAATTTGCGTTTTTGTTACCCCCCACACATAACAAAACTTGTAAAAATACAGCCAAACCTTACACACTCAAAGAATGGAATCTAAAAAAATCACCTCAAATCTGCTTGCTGTAAAAGGTGCCTGAGTGTAAAAGCGCACCGCGGCTTGGCTGCGGCGCCCTAACTGGCACCTAGATATAATCAAGATAATTTTCCCTTTTTATAGCACTATGACTGGATCGTATTATATACCCCTAATAGTATTCCCCAAATTCGATTCCATATTATTGTTATAACATGATCGAACATTAATTTCATGGTTGACGAACCAAAAAGGAAGTGTCCCTAAACTCATGAAAGTAATCGATCAGACACTGTCTATTTTTGTGACGGCAAATTGTTAGACATTGAGCCCGTTATCGACCTGAAACCAAAAAGACATGTTTTTTACTCGTATCTGTTCCGTATGAAGATACATTTTAAAAAACTTAATGTGAAATTCCACTATTCTTGCCGTTGGGCTGTTGATCAATTATCTTGTGCTATTGAAAAAACAAAATACACCCAGTAGAAAAAACCCCCAGTAAAACCGATATAGTCTAAAAGAGCTGGTAAGTGTCGTTGAAACTTTATAAAAAGTGTCTAAGGTCGAAGAGACTGTTTCAAGAAAACAATAATGACGAAGAACCATGTACGTGGACATCAAACCTTCCGAGAGAATGTTTTTGCACCAAGCTGATATACTATATTCATTATTGTGAGGTTTAAACCTTATGGGAAATAGCAAAACTAATGAGCAAAACTAACTAATTGATAATAACAATCAGGTATAGGCCAACATAGTATTAATAAAATTACCTTTCAATTACAATTTTAATATTTAAACGGTTTTGGTAACATCACAAATATTTTTGGTAGTTTAATACCCCCCAAATAAAAAAAATTGTAAAAAAAAAAAAAAAAAACGGCAAACCAAGCTCTCCTCAAAAGTTTTCGCTTGAATGCTGTGGGATATAGAAGTTGACCCAAACATTTTCATTCTTTCTCCTAGTTTTTTTGCATAGAAAAGGAAAGATCATTTCGCCTGTTGACAAGCGCTAACCAACCATTTACCATCATTTAAATCATGCAATTTAAAAATATTTGCTAATACTTATTTTCATCACAATATTTTAAATGTGTGGAGGCAGGTAGAAAAAACCCATGTTCCTCCCAAAACCGTCACGCCAAAAAGGTGAAAGGAAAATGCAGACAAAGACGGGACACCGTCCCGTTCGTCCGGATGGTCACTTTGTATCTCAAGATAGATAAACTTTAGTTACCCACCCACCCACAGCCGGAAGTTTTTCGTTTGTTTTACGCATATTTTAACACGAACTGGTTATCGATCGGCTATTTTTTTTTTTTTAGATATGACCACATATCGCCTACACCGAGTTTCAAGATGTAATTTTTTCGGGGCGGCGTGTGCAATAGCTAAACCCCCAACTCGGTGGAGTAACAGGGTCGAGTTAGCCTCGCCTAGCTTGCTGCGGCGAACGACCGTCGCCCTAATTACTTCCAGTAGACCATACAGATGTCATGCACCTTAAAATCCCGTGCACATAATAATTACTTTGACGTGACAGTTCAAAATTTATATTGTCAAATTATTACATATTAAATTATGTGAAGTTTATTGCCAATTTGTCGTTCATGTGTTCGGTTGGCCCCCGGCCTCACAGTGAATAGTACTCCTGCGCGACAGCGGAATAATAAGACCGCGGGCCCAACAAACGCATGTCATGCACTATCTCAGCGACTTCGTATAACTACTGTGCATTATATTATAACCATGTGACGCATGTTTTTAGACTTAAACCACAAATTTTTTTCAACGTTTCGTAAATTGGCATGAATATCAAAGTAAATTGATATATCACTTTTTTTGCTTTTGACCATTTAAATACTCTAACTATTTTAGGTAAAGTGGGTATTCACGGAACGGTCGATTCGTCTTCTAAAATCGTACAAAGTTATTGATTTAGAACAAGATCAAAAGGGTGAAACGTCATGGGGGAAGCGTCGCGGCGCGCTCAAACGCATGTAAAAAGGCGTTCTTTTCGATACGGTTTATGGTTATTTTGATTAGGCTTCTAAAGTATAATGTCTCTTTTCCTACCGCCGTAGGGTCCAACTTTCTACTTCCGATGCCGCTGCACGGATGCGAGAAAGCTTCGCCATTAGTAATTTGCACTGAAGTTATAAAATTGTTTCCGTCACAATTATAAGTGAACCAACAAAATGGTGAGTAAAAAAATAAAAAGTTTTCCTAACGGGGCTCGAACCGACGTCCTCTCGCATGCAAACAAGAGCTCTAACCCTCGGCCAACATGACCACGGTAAAGGCGGTCTAGAGTGATATTTAAAACAGATCACAAACTTGCGATAAGCGTAACATTTGTCATGACTATAAGACACTTTTATAGTATAAACGTTCTGCGATATTTCAGAGTGTATTTACGTCTCTTTTCACAAGATGTACATTATATTTTTATTTTGTCATTAAAACTTCGATTGAAGTCATCGCATGAAATCATCCAACTCGCCACCAATAATATCTCTGGTTTGAAACGGGCGGTAATGCGGGTACCTAGACCCAGGGAAAGACGCAACTGTATTGCAAGCACCGATAGCACGATTTAGTTAGGTAGTCACCGAAAATTTGAAAGCGCTCGGCCCTGCTTCCGACTCTTAAGGACAGCCTAATACAGACCATTGAATTCCCTCGATCTTCACAACATAAAGTTTGATTAATAATTTTTGAGTGATAGTAATAAGGACAGAAGTAAGAAAACAAAATGTATAGCAAGAGATTTTAAATATTTATTCATTTACACATTTGATGCAATACGTTCATGCGATTTATCTCCTAAGATTATATCACAGTTACATTGAAACAGGCGGTCTTTGATCTTTTCTAAACTAAAATTGCCACTGCAGTTTTGTGACATATCTATGTAATCTGATGTGATAATATTGTGTAGTTGGATTATTTGTTACATAAACAACCAGTTTTTATTTCCATTTGGATTGAAAAAATGTATGACTAAAACAAAATATTGTACTTAAGTTATAAAAATAATTATTATGCGCCAATCTCCGACAAATCGTTAATTAGCGAGTGCATCCCAACTTCTCGCAGCTTAAGATGTTGGTGGTACTGTCGCAAGTACAGTGGCCATAGCATTCCTCTTGGCTAGCCATGCGAGCCAGCTCTGTTTCGCATGTCCAGTCGATGCAGGCCATAAGAGTGCACAAATGACGTCCTACTGGCGTATGTTCGTCGCAGCTGCACCGGTTGCACTCTCTCTTGTAGCGCTTGCCGTGGGGACATTTGGCAGTCTTTGTATTCAGATTTGACACGGCTGCAAGGAAAGAGAAAGTTTCGAAGTTTACCCTTTAAGGTGGATTTATACTCTTCTGAGGTGACACTTTTGTAATCTAAAGCTTTTATCTTATTCTAAAGTTCTAATACCTCCAAACACAATTTTTTATTCCATAATTCAGAAAATTGTACAACAATAAAATAACAGTTTGAAGAATATAGTCTTCCGGTGATTTTACAGGAAATATTTAAGATTTTTGATTATAAAATTTGCCTTAATTTTATATTTGGTAAATTCCTTTAATCGGCTTCAGAATGCTTATTTTTTGTTTCATCGTAGATCAAAAGCATCATACCAATCTAAAATGAACATTTATAATAGTGTCTAAAAAATGTGCACAAATATAGGCCTTCACTCTACACGCAAGAATATGCTATCCGAAATTACACCCTTCTTGGTAATAAGTGCATATTTTGACCGAACCACTTGCCAAAATTACAAACACAAAACGAAGAGGACAGAAAACGTATTCGAGTACGTCATGCTAGACAATGTTGTTTAAGACAAAAATCCTCCAAGGTCACGGGGCATAAAGTTCGTCCCCATGTGATTTCTTATGAGAGGTTTTAACCAATGGGACCTAGCTCGATAAATTACCGAATTTGACAATTTCTTTTTGGGTTAGGGTGTATCTCATTCTGTTTTTGTTACTTTGTATAAATTCACAATTAGTTATAGACTAAATTGAATTTTTTTTTATTTACGCGGGTGAACACCTTTTTAAGGAAGTTCCTTTTGAAAGATTCTGTTCCTAAATATAGAATTTATCCATAAAAAAGTTTAATTTCCACGAATTTCCTCAAAGAGTCAATACAAGTAAAGTGAAGTTTATTCACCCTTCAACATGTACACCCGGCGTAAGAAGTAAATCAAGGGGTCTAGTTCAATCTGCAATACCCAGCCGTTGATTTTCTTCGGACGCCAGGTGTACATTATACACATACATTATTTGGTATATTATTGGATGAGCGTAGCGAGCGAAGCGAAGATTCCATTTCACTACACTGGAGAAAAAAATCCGAAATGTTTTTTTTTTTTGTTTGTATTTTTGTGTGTTTGTTAACACGATTCCGGCTAAACCGATTCTCCGATTGCAATGAATTTAAATATAGGCCTTAAAAATCTCTGAACTTAGAACTGCCACGTTTTTGAGCGCAATCGAAAAATTTTTTCTCATAAAAAACGCAATTTTACGATTTTTTTTCGATTTTCAAAAATTTCTTCGGCTTTATAACACCTACATGCTTTATCCGATTGTAATTATTTTTTCACAGAACCTTAATTTTATGAATTAAGATATTCGTGGGAAATTTTGAGCGTAATCGAAAAATTATTTCTCATGAAAATCGTAATTTTACGTGTTTTTCTTTTTGGATGAGCGTAGCCGAGCGTAGCGAGCGAAGCGAAGATTCCATTTCACTTCACTGGAGAAAAAAATCCGCGATGTTTTTTCTTTTTTTTTTCTTTTTTTTTTCTGTTTGTATTATTGTGTGTTTGTTAACACGATTCCGGCTAAACCGATACTCCAATTGCGATGAAATTTTATGGAAAACCTTCGAAATCTCTGAACTTAGAACTGCCACGTTTTTGAGCGCAATCGGGAAAATTTATTTCCCTCATGAAAATCGCCATTTTACGAATTTTTTCGATTTTAAAATTTTTCTTCGTCTTATAACACCTACATGCTTAATTCGATTTTAATGGTTTTTTCACAGAACCTTAATTTTATGAATTAAGATATTCGTGTGAAATTTGAGCGCAATCGAAAAATTATTTCTCATGAAAATCGAAATTTTACAGGTTTTTTCTTTTTTTAAACAAGTCTTTGACTTATAACACCTACATGCTTTATCCTATTTAATGAATTTTTCACAGAACCTTAATTTTATGAATTAATATATTTTTGTAAAATTTGAGCGCAATCGAATAATTATTTCTTATGAAATCGCAATTTTACGATTTTTTTTCTTTTTTTAAAAATACGATTCATAAAAAAATTAAAAAATAATGTTAATTTTGTATTTTTTTAATTTAATTTAAAAAATTATTCGACTTTGTAATAATTTTTTCACAGAACAACAGAAAATCCTCATAACACAATCATGGCAGCTCAATGCACCAATTACGCTCATCCAACAACGCGGCGGGACTTAAGCGTTTTCCTAGTTTTAGACAATTATTTGACTTATAACACCTACATGCTTTATCCGAGCGTAATGATTTTTTACAGAACCTTAATTTTATAAAACTTATATATTCTTGTGAAATTTGAGCGCAATCAAATAATTATTTTTTATAAAAATTGCAATTTTACGATTTTTTTCTTTTTTTAAAATTACGATTAATTAATAAATTAAGTTATTTTTTTTTTTTTTATTTAATTAAAATAAATCTTCGACTAAGTAATGTTTTTTTCACAGAACAACAGAAATCCGCGTAACACATGGCAGCTCAATGCACCATATACGCTCATCCAACAACGCGGCGGGACTTAAGCGTTTTCCTAGTGTGTAAACAAAGACACAGAACTAGTTGTATCTCAATATTATTGGATAAGCGTACTGCGCGAAGCGAAGATTCCATTTTACTACACTGGAGAAACAAATCCGGGATGTTTTTTTCCTGTTTGTATTACTGTGTGTTTGTTAACACGATTCCGGCTAAACCGATATTCCAATTGCAATGAAACTTTCTGGAGGCCTTCGAAATCTTTGAATTTAGAACTGCCACGTTTTTGAGCACAATTTTAAAATTATTTTCCATGAAAATCGCAATTTTACGTTTTTTCCGATTTTTCAAAAATTTCTTCGACTTATAAAACCTTCATGCTTTATCCGATTGATGTGATTTTTCCACAGAGTGCTAATTTTATAAAGTAATATATTCGTGTGAAATTTGAGCGCAATCAAAAAATTATTTCTCGTAAAAATCGCTATTTTGCGATTTTTAATTTTTTTAAATTACGATTTTTTTCGTTGAAAAAAAATTCTTCGATCTTAATAATCATTTTTTCACAAAACAACAGAAAATCAGCATATCACCTAGCATCTCAATGTACCAATTACGCTCATCCAACAACGCGCCTGAAAAAGCGTTTGCGAAGATTCCTAGTTACTTTACATTTACAATTTTAATATCACTAACCGGATAGTCAAATGTATTGCTTGAGACTTACCTGGTTTGCTGGTTGGTTGCACCACCTGAAACAAGGAGACCAAACGATTTATTAATGACAAAAGGTCACAATTTTTTGAGCATACAAGACTCAAAACTATCGGTGTTTTGTGCATTTTAGAATTCGCATATGTAAAATTTTTCACCATAGCGTTGTACATATTAATGAGAGTACTTACAAGCGTGAGAATACATGAAATATGTAGCAGATAATTTTAATGCAAAACGTTCGGGTTTCATTTCCGGCCAAGAGGTTAATTAATTAATTTTTTATTATTTATGAACTGTAATGAATACACCAATATGGTGTAACAGAACGTTATTAACAAACAACTTTGGATGCTGTATTATATGTTTATATTTTCGAAAGAGATATAGAACATTCAGGCGGTCATTGATTTGTATCCCGCCACCGGCAATCCTAACTGAAAGACGGCGAATACTGATTTTGAGTTCTCTCAAACATCCCTTCACAATGACCGTAAGACCCAATTACCTATAGTTAGTCACGAAAGACGTTAACGGGTAACATGTTTCCCATACGGCGAGAACCATTACGAAAATATACATTTTTATAATTACTAGCTTACCCGCCGCGCGTTGCTGCGACGTATGCCAGAACCCTTACGGTGTCGAAGTCAATTCATTGGTGAGTCCTCTTTGCAGGCACCGATCACCATTTGGAGGAGTTACAACCAAATGGATAGCAAAGAAACCTTTTCCGTGAAAAAAATACATATATGTGCCAAGTTTCATGGAGATCGGATGAATGGTGTAGTGTATATATATAAAAACGAATGTATCCTCTATGCAGCCACCGATCACCACGTAGAGTTACTACAAAATGGATAGCATGAAACCTTCCTCGTGAAAAAATACATATATGTGCCAAGTTTCATGGAGATCGGATGAATGGTGTAGTAATGCATAAAGGACAAACAGACATACAAACATTCGTTTTTATATATAGATAAACACAATTGTAGAGTTACTTCATAAACAATGTCAACATTGGGATTGGAATGAATTCATCTCAAGCAACTTACATCTTCAGGTGAGGAATCCGACTTGTCCTCGTCAGCGAAGCAGCCACTCGTAGCAACCAGGACCAGAAGTACCCAAACAATGCGAGACATACTTGACATTTGACAGACACTAAAAACAATGGAATCAAATCTGTAATTTGATAGTTTAGTTTATATAACTTGCGAAAACTAATCTTGCGACAATCAGCAAAAAAGCCACAAATAACAAAAATCCAAACCAAAGTGGGAATCGAACCGGAGTTTTCTAAAATGCCTGATCCACAAGAATAGTGATTATAGTGTATGCAATGGTTCTGTACTTATATTGCCCCTTAGCTCTGAAAATGATCGTTAGTAGGTAAACAACGGGCCTGAATCACATTTTTTATTATGAAAAACAATCCCGGTTGGAATAATTAATCAGTATTTAAGCTAGAAATTTTATAACTATATGCGCTACCCCCCCCCCTTCCCCAGCGTCCTACAAAAGGAAGCTGTATTCCTAAACTGGGATCTTGTCATTTAAGGTGGTGAACTTGAATGTGCAGAATCGAGTCGAACCCTATTTAAGAATATTTCAGACGACCAACAAAACAATTACTTAAATATGATAATATTTCATAACTTTTGACAATCAACAAAACAATAACTTATGGATAGTTATGTGTGTAAGTTCTAAAATACTATTAACTACTTTGTTTCTTACAAATAAATAAATAAATGAATTGTAGTTAGAGTCTACCAACTCAGTTATATAACTGATTTTTAGTGGGGGACAGTAAATCAAAGCGACCAAGCCAACCCTATAGGCCCCGATGCAATCGATGAGTGAGCGATAACCAACTAAAGATCGATATTTTTTAATAGGCAATATAGCAATCAGTGGTATGGACGTCACCGTTTACAAACTCCTAAGACAAGAATTGATGGACTTAAGTCCAAATCAGAAGTTAAAAAATTTCTGAGATTGACGGGAATCGAACCCTGGACCTTCTGCATTGGAAGCAGATATGCTAACAACAATACAACTCACCTAGAACGGACAGGATCAGTAATGAATGGCAGCCTCACAAAACCAACAATAATAAGCGACTTGATTTATTTTATTACATGCAATTAGAATGTAATCTCACTTGCATCAAAACATGTTGGGTCGAAGGGGGAATTGCAACCAATCAGAATATACCAACCGCATTAATACTAAGAATTAAAAATCAGGGATCATCTATATGTAGGTTATCTCATTAAGTGCAAAAGCGTTGGAACTGTTATGATTGTTCGTAAATTGAAACCAAAAAAGTGCAACATATCAGAAATGCAACCATTTTTTGAGGCCTTTAACTTTATTTTCATGACCCATAACCTAGTCTGCATTCTGCAATATCAGTAATTATTTTTATTTTTAGATCACTTCCTGAGACCAGCAATGAATTGATAACCAACTTTGCACAGACTGATGTTGTCCATGTATATACATACAGTCTTCTATAGAGGCACGTTTTAAGAAGACAATCATAAACCGGATTTTGGATTTTCGTAAAATCATCAAAATTGGTAAACTTCTTCATTTATGTTTTCCTAATCCGTAATGATATCTAGTTATCCTATGAAGAGTGACCATATCGCTGTTAGACAACCACGCAATATTGCATGTCAATCAGATGACAACTAGAGGCAGGATAAGTTTCCGAAAAAAGCTCAATTAGGTACAGCCTAAAACAAATCTAGTAGGACAATATTGAGATTGAGAAGAGCAACAGCTGATATTCTAAAAGGGGTATTACACTGGGGTCGCCGCCAACTGACTACAGTCTATGGTTACAATCAGAAGTGAGCAGAACGAATGTGCGCATGCTCAGTACCATAAATATCCAACCAGGGGTTGCAGTTGGAAGTAGAGGTGGTCGCGTGATCAAATTTGCACTTACGTCACGTCAAGTCACGTAAACTCATTTTCTGATCACGCACGAATAACATAATTTTTATTTAACTCACGCACGATCATGTTATATTTTTCATGTATCTATAGTCGCTCACGCACGCTCACGCACGACAAATAACGTTTTCCAGCACTCACGCGCAGTCACGATTACTCAATTGTTGGTATTTTGAGGAGCACCCTTCAAATCCGATCGCCACCAAACTGGTCATGTTCGCAATCTTCGCATTGTCTGAATATGGCAGACATCCTGTCGTCACTTGCTCCTCTCGAGAGAGTGGTGAACAAATACATAACTAGAGATGAATAGGCCTACAAGTAATTGGAAGACAATAAATTCAAGAGATTATTGGTTTCTCTCTCGTCCGCGTTTTCATGGCTGAATTTTAGGGCAGGGTGCGCCAAGAGGAGGGTGGCCTGGCCTCAAAGTTTTCAAGGGCTGTTCCGCGCAAGAGCAATTTGTGTCACGCACGGTCACGCGTGTCACGATACACGCGTGAATGGAACATTATCACGCAAACTCACGGTACCTATTCAAAGCATTCACGTTCACGCACAATCACGAGAAAAGTCGTGAGTCACGCGACCACCTCTAGCTTTTATAGTACTGAGCATGCGCACATTCGTTTTGCTCACTTCAGATAGTAACCAAAAATCTAAAAACTTACGCTAGGCGGCTAGTAGGTGTCGTACTGACCAGTCACATGAGCGCTTAGTGGGGCACTGTGATCGTAGTCACGCCAGAATGTGTCCAGCAGGAGTTAGGACAGGGGCCATTTATATGGCTCCCCCAATTTAAAATGCGAAATGCTGTGAAACGGGGGTGCAAAAATCAAGATTTGGATGCAAAAATAGTGCAAAAATATGAAACTATTTTCGGTTTGAAATTCCAATATGGGGGAGCCAAGTTAACGGACCCATCCCTCTTCGATCACATACAGTTTTATAAATGTGTTTAATTGTAATGATAGACGAACAAACCGAATGCTGCAAGAGAAAAATATTTATTCTTACACACATTTAATGCCATACGTTCATGCAATTTAAGACATATCACATAGAATAACAATGGTACAAAAGTGTTGTCAAAACCCAAAAGAAAACTTTTTTTTACATCTCAATGAAATCGGATTATAATTATTTTTTATTGTTGCAAGATACAAAAATAACATTTTCACTTACTCTTTGTTTACGTAAATTGGATTTACACTATGGATGACAATAAAAACCAATTATGAAGCAACAATCTTGAAACTTGTTGAGATTAGAGAACATCCCGTCTTCTCACAGCTTAAGAGGCCGAAAGTACTGTCGCAAGTACAGTGGCCATAGCATTCCTCTTCGCTAGCCATTTGAGCCAGCTTCTTTTCGCATGTCCAGTTGATGCAGCCCCTCTGAGTGCACCAATCACCTGGTGACTTTTCATTACAACCGCACCAGTTGCACTCAGTCATGTAGTGCACGCCGTGGGGACATTTGGCAGTCTTAGTGTTCAGATTTGACACGGCTGCAAGGAAAGAGAAAGCTTTACCCTTTAGTTAGTTATTTAGTTTACCCTTTAAGGTGGAATTATTCTTTTCTGAAGTGACTAACACTTTAGTAATCTTAAGAATTTATCTTATTTAAGTTTTTAATACCTCCAAACTAATTTTGTATTCCATAACCTAGAAAGAAATACAACACTAAAATGACAGTTCAAAAATGTATATCGTCTACCAGTGATTTAACACGAAATATTTCAGGTTTTTTTATACGATTTGGTAAATCCCTTTAAATCGGCTTTAACCTGTTTTTTTTGGTTTCACATAGATCAAAAGCCGCATACCAATCTTAAATGAACATTTATAAAAGTGTGTCTTAAAACTATGCACGAATATTATATGCCTACACTCAAACACCCAAATTAAATATATATGCGATCCGAAAGTATACCCCTCTTGGTAATCAGAATATTTTGACCGAACTACTTGTCAAAATTACAGAAACAAAACAAAGAGGATGTACAGGAAACAAAGTAGTCGAGTACGTCAATGATGGCCAAAATTTTGACCCAAGTCCTTCAAGGTCATGAGGCATAAATATCGTCCCCATGTTATTTTAATGAGATTTTTTAACCAATGGGACCTGGCTCGAAAAATCACCAAGTTTGACAGTTCCGTTTCTGGTATGGTATATCCGATTCTGTTTCTATTACTTTGTAAATTCATTGTTAGTTAAAAGACTAAATTAAATATATTTGTCGATTCACGCGGGTTAACACCCCTTAAACTAACATCCTTTGGGAAGTTCGTTTTGAAAAGGAACTTTTGACAGATTCAGTTGCCAAATGTAAAATAACAGAAATATATATTTCCTCGAATTTCCTAGGTACAATATTTGCCTTACTACCTCTGACCGCATCTGTATAGTTGCTGTTCTGTGCTTTAAAATTAAAAATATTATATTTATATGCAAATATTTTGGAGTGTAGTTTATTCACCCTTCAACACCCGACATCAAAAGTAAACCATAGGGGTTCGTTAAATATATCCAGTCCTTGGTTTTCTTCTGATGCGTGAAAACAAACTTTTCAGAACTTATTGTCAGGCGAAGGAAAAATTTACATTTTACAATCTAAATACAATATTTGGATAGTCTAGTGTCTAGCTTGAGACTTACCAGGTTTGATAGCTGGTTGTACCACCTGAAACAAGGAGACCAAACGTTTTCTTTATGAAATGGTCTCAATGATTTGAGCATGCAGAGCCAGTCTTGTGCCTTATCTAGATAAAATATGTTATCTATTATCTAATTAAGATAAGTTTTGGATTGTTATCTTTTTCAATTGTCCAAAAAAAGTCTAAAGTTTATTTTTTAAGCTTTTTAAGCTTTTGATAATATTTTTTAGATAAAATAGTTAAGTAATCATTCTTTTAAATGTTTATAATATAAAAATGAATCACTTTAAAAATGCAATTTCTACTAGTTTACTGCATTTTGTTTTTTATAGAATCAGTATATTTTGAAATGGCAGCAAAATTTGGTAAACAAATTCGCTTTTTCTGCAATTATTATTATCTTTCATCTAGAAAATGTTTTAACGGTTTATCTTTAATCTTATATATAGATAAATGTATGGAGGATTTTTTTATCTTCATCTTGATAAAAAAAATTAACTAGTCACAACAATGTACAAGACTAAAAAACTATGTACAAGTTACTACGCCACCTACTCATGCAAGATAAGAAACACTAATTCTGCAGTTACGGGACTTGATAATGGGTGTCCAATAATGGAGATAAATATTTTGGACATTTGCTGAATCATGCTCGTAAAATAGTTATATTTTTAACAAGTAAAGAATGTTAATAGTAAATACAATTCAGAAATTAAAAATCCGATCCGATCGGGGTTCTTTTCTTTCTTTGTCTAGGTGGCTTATTTGGCTAAGGCGCCAGCCCGGAATGTGGGAGACTCGGGTTCGAAACCCGATCGGGATGGATTTTGTAATTTCGGAATTGTGCCGACCATCCAAATCGAGAAGTATAAAATGATTGAAGTGTACACGTTATCACTAGTCTAGTTCATTCAAAGTTCAGAAAATATTGTTTCAGATCTCTGCGTTTGGATTCAAGGAATATTCTATATATCAATAAAATGTACAAATGTATTCAATACAAGAAATATTTTATATTTATAACAGTACATTTTCTCATGATATATAGGCCTAGCTATCTGTCGTATCGAGGTTTAAATTTTGACCTTGGTTTTAATGCGTCATAATATACGTATAATATTATTATGGCTTATATTTAATAATAATAATATTTTGTGGTTTCTCGCTACCTACTGTAGGTTTAGACATTGTTGTATTCTCACGCTCCTATGGACTCACATTAATTTGTACAACGCTCTGGAAAAAATTTTAAATTTTATAATGACGTGAATTCTAAAATGCGAACACACTTACATTTTCATACAGAACAACATTCCAAGTACAGAATTGCATTAAGTAATAAACACTACAATACACCATACAATACAGCAATTCTGTTTTTGTACGTTGTTCTGTACAAAATTGTAAGTGTTTTGTGCATTTTAGAATTTGCATATTATGTAACTTTTAGATTTCCTCCAGAGTGGTGCCCAAATTAATGTTAGTTCTTACGAACGTGATAATACATGAATGTCTCGTGAAGATTCTTAGTAATGCAAAAGGTTAGGGTTTTATTTACGGTGAAGAGGTTTATCAATTATCTTTTTCTTTTTTTCGATTAAATGACTTTAATAAATACACGGATATGGTGTTAAAGAACGATATTTATTTAACAACTTTAGAGAAATGTATTATATGTTAATATTTCCGAAACAGGAAGATCATAGGTGGTCATTGATTCGTATCCCGTCACCGGAAATCCTAACTGAAAGAAGGTGAATACTGATATTCAGTTCTCTCAAACATCCCTTCACAAAGACAAGACCCAAATTACATATAGTTAGTCACGTAAGACGTTCACGGGTAAAAATGTTTCCCATACGACGAGAATCATTACGAAAATATGTTTATCTAATAAACATATTTATAATAAAGCTAAACACAATTTAAGAGTAACTGCATAAACAATGTCAACATTGGGATTGTAATGAATTCATCCAAGGAACTTACATCTTCTGGTGAGGAATCCGACTTGTCCTCGTCAGCGAAGCAGCCACTCGTAGCAACCAAGACCAGAAGTACCCAAACAATGCGAGACATACTTGATAATCACTAAGGAACAAACGGAATTGAATTTATAGTAGGGCCTACTGATAAAGTTTAAAACTTTGATATTACCGTTACTTGCGAAAAGCAATCTAGTAAAGAAACAATAAAACAGTTGAAAAGTTAGAAATAACAAAACTACAATCCTCGAACCTAGGTCTTCTGATTAATGGTTGATGGGGTATCCATAAGGAACCTGATTAACAATATTTATGGTTCTTTCTAACTCTTGAAAATATTGTCAGATACAGCTCTGAAATTATTCATACGTACTATGTATTTGTTCTAATGATATCTTTTGTGAATCAATGCTAGTTGAAAATATTCAATGAGTATTATTCTTATGTAAACAAGATATTTTAAACCAACCCCCCCCCCCCCTGACCAAAGCTGTAAACTGGGATCCATTCATTCATCTATATTATATCATGAATAATAATAATTAATTATTTTTGTAGGAAGCCTGCCCAGGGTGCAATTCATGCGCCTCTTCAGGTGTCAAACTAGGTATATTGCGGATTGGACAATGAAGGGATGTCCAAGGTCTGTTTAAGAGGACTCAATCCCTTGCATTCACATCTACGACTGAGGAAAACCTTGGAAAATACTTTCAGTCTTGATTGGTCTCGACGGGATTTGAACCCAGAACCTCCCATTTTCTGAGTCGCGCGCTTAACGCTCGTGCCAACACTGTCGGTAAATTATAACAGGGAACTTCTGAATAAGTTCTACGATAATCGCTTAGAACTTTAGTGTAAGTAAAGGGAATTTCCTTGTTTCAAAATTCGTGTCTGGTTGAATCTGGGATGGGCAGAATAGAAGTAAACCAATAAAAAAAATATATATGAGAACAACCAGATTATTGTGTCAGTTCTAAAATATGATCATAGTTGTTTCTTCTCTTTAAAATATTAGCATGTAACTCACCTTAGAACGGAGAGGAACAGGAGAGAAGAGCAGCCGAATAATTAACTGCGACTTGAGTCTTTTTATTTCATACGACTAATAATAATTTATACAAGTTATAATTTCACTTGAACCGAAAGATTTAAGGGTCAGGGTCAGGATATCTCGACCAATCATAACATACCAACTGCTTCTAATGAAATCTCAGTGATGTACGAATAATCTCATCGAGTGGCAACTAACTTAATTATCACTATGAACTCGAGACATCTCTCATACTTTATAATTAGTTTTTTAATATGTTTTTGTGACCTATAACCTATATTTTCATGTACTAAAACCTATAAAAGTCTGCATTTTGCAATACCAGTGTTTTTTCTTTCTTTCTAGATCACTTTCTGAGACCAGTAATCAGATTGATAACCAACTTTGCACATATGTTGGCCATATTTATACATGCATACAGGTGCATTACACAGGTGCATAAATAGTGCATACATATGGGCTTTGTTTTAAGTCCGATTTCGAAAGTGCGGGAGCCACCATTAACTTGGCTCCCCCAATTTTTTGCTGCGAAATGGTGGGGATACAAAAATCCAGATTTGGGTGCGAAAAAGTGCAAAAATACGAAACTATTATCGGTTTGAAATTTAAATGTGGGGGAGCCAAATTATTGGGCTCATCTCTCTTCCATTACACACAGTTTAAAATAAATGAATTTAAGGCTTATTAGGAAAGAAGAAAGAAACCGAATGCTGAAAGAGAAAAAATATTTATTCTTACACACATTTGATGCCATACGTACATGGGATTTTAGACATATAACATAGAATTACAATGATACAAAAGTGTTGTCAAAACCCAAATGGAATCTGAATTATTTTGACATCACAATGAAATGAGATTATAATTTTTTATTGTTGCAAGTTACATAAATAACATTTTTCATAACTCTTTGTTTGCATTAATTGGATTTAAACTATGCATGGCTATGAAATCCAATTATGAAGCACCAATCTTGAAACTTGTTATGATTAGTGAGTACATCCCCTCTTCTCGCAGCTTAAGATGTTAGTGGTACTGTCGCAAGTGCAGTGGCCATAGCATTCCTCTTGGCTAGCCATGCGAGCCAGCTCATTTTCGCATGTCCAGTTGATGCAGCCCATACGAGTGCACGAACTACGTGCTGACTGTTCGTCGCAATCGCACAAGTTGCACTCAGTTTTGTAGTGCACGCCATGAGGACAATTGGAAGTCTTTGTATTTAGATTTGACACGGCTGCAAAGGAAGAGATTCTCTTTAGTTAACCCTTTAAGGTGGATTTATGCTCTTCTAAAACATCCAAACATATTTTTTTTTATTTCATTACATAGAAAATAATACTACACAAAAATAACCGTTTAAAAAATTATACCGAGTAGGCCTATCTGTGATTTTACACGAAATATATAACCTTTTTGATCCTAAAATTTGTATAAATTTACGATTTGGTAAATTCTTCGAATCGGATTCAGACTGCTTATTAATGTTTCTCATAGATAAAAAGCATGATACCAATCTGAAATGAACATTTCTGAAAGTATGTCTTGAAACTGCGCACGAATATAGGCCTTCACTCAACACTAAAAAAATATGCGATCCGGAATAACACAACTCTTGGTTATAAGGATATTTTGAACACTTGCCAAAATTACAGAAACAAACTAAGATTATGTACAGAAAAAGGGGTCGAGTACGTCAATAATAGTTAATTTTTTTTATCAAAGTCCTCCAAGGACACGGAAAATAAATATCGTCCTCATGTTATTTCTTATGTTGATTTTTACCAATGGGTCCTGATTAAAAAAATTACCAAGTTTGTCTTTTTCGGTAAGGTGGGGCCAATAACTTTTCTGTTACTTCATAACTAGTTATCCTTAATTAAATATATTTCTGAATTACGAGTGGGTGAACCCCTTTAACTAGCATATTTGTGGAAGTTACTTTTGAAAAGTTTATTTCATCAAAGAAAATAAATTTTATAAACAAACCACCTCTGTCCACATCTGTACAGTTGCTGACTAAATCATGTGCTTCAAAATTAGAAACGAGAGATAAGTTTTACTGATATATTATCTACTAGGAAAACGCTAAAGTCTCGCCGCGTTGATGGATGAGCTTTTTAAAGTTTTTAGTTTGCGTGGGATTTCTTGATCTTTTGCAAGTTCTTTGTTTTGCTGCTTACGCATTGTAGGTGAATGTTGTCAAGTTTCTTTTGTTTCTTGTCAATAGTTACTATTTTTACCGTAAAAAACTTATATTAAAAGCTTTATTTCTATGGATTCTGGCTAACTTTTTCAACTTTTTCTTTCAAAAGGTACTACATCACCATAACCTTAATGTCCATGTATAATATGAACGTTGTAGCCCCACCCGTTTGGTCAGAATTGGCCAAAATGGCACGAAAATATCGTACAAAAAAACCAAAAATCTTATATTAAAAGCTTTCTATAGATTCTGGCTAAATTTTTCAACTTTTTCTTTTAAAATGAACTACATCACCATAACCTTAATGTTCATGTATAATTGGATGAGCGTAGCGAGCGAAGCGAAGATTCCATTCTACTACACTGGAGAAAAACATCCGGAATGTTTTTTTTTTTTTTTTTTTTTTTTTTTGTATTTTTGTCTGTTTGTCCGCACGATTCCGGCTTAACCGATACTCCGATTGAGATGAAATTTTATGGAGGCCTTCAAAATCTCTGAACTTAGAACTGCACACGTTTTTGAGCGCAATCGAAAAATTATTTCCCATGAAAATCGCAATTTTACGATTTTTTCGATTTTTAAAAATTTCTTTGACTTATAACACCTACATGCTTTTATCCGATTTTAATGATTTTTGCACAGAACCTTTATTTTATGAATTTAGATATTCTTGTGAAATTTGAATTGAAAAAATATTTATCATAAAAAATCGAAATTTTACGGGTTTTTTCTTTCTTTAAACAATTTCTTTGACTTATAACACCTACATGCTTTATCCGATTGTAATGATTTTTTCGCAGAACCTTAATTTTTGATTTTATATGTTAGTGTTAAATTTGAGCGCAATCGAGAAATTATTTATTATAAAAATCGCAATTTTACGATTTTTTTTAACAATTACGATTAATGAATTAAAAAATTTAAGTTATTTTTAATTTAATTTAATTTAATTTAATTAAATTTAAAAGAATTCAACTTAGTAATGATTTTTCCACAGAACAACAGAAAATTCGCATAACACATGGCAGCTCAATGCACCAATTACGCTCATCCAACAACGCGGCGGGACTTAAGCGTTTTCCTAGTATGAACGTTTTAGCTCCACCCGTTTGGTCAGAATTGGCCCAAATGGCACGAAAATATCGCACAAAAAATAAAAAAATCGTAAAAGTACAATATTCATGAGAAATATTTCTTCGATTGTACCCAAAAACGTGGCAAGTCTAAGTTCAGAGATTTTGAAGATCCTGTCAATTTTCATCCAGATTGCATATGCCGTTTGCCCGGTAGAGAGCGAACAAACAGACATAAAAACAAAAAAACAAAAAAAACAAAAAAACAAAAAAACACCCGAGCTAAATTTTTTGAGGGGTCGGTGAAATTGAAGTCTTCGCTTCGCTCATCCAATTATTCAAATATTGTAGTGTGTAGTTTATTCACCTTTCTACATGTTCATTATCATACAAAAAGCTGTGTTGACAAAGGGAAACAAAACTTTCCAGAACTAGTTGTATGTCAATGTTATTACTTTACATTTTACCATTTTAATATCACTAACAGGAAAGTATAATGCATAGCCTGAGACTTACCTGGTGGGCTAGTTGGTTGCACCACCTGAAACAAGGAGACCAAACGATTTATTAATGAAAAAGGTTCGCAATGATTTGAGCATACACTAGGAAAACGCTAAAGTCCCGCCGCGTTGATGGATGAGCTTTTTAAAGTTTTTAGTTTTCGTGGGATATCTTTACTTTTGCAAGTGCTTTGTTTTGCTGCCTACGCATTGTAGGTGATTGTTGTCAAGTTTCTATTTTTTTCTTGTCAATTGGTATTATTTACCGTAAAAAACTTGTATTAAAACTTTATTTCTATAGATTCTGGCTAACTTTTTCAACTTTTTCTTTCAAAAGGTACTACATCACCATAACCTTAATGTCCATGTATAATATGAACGTTGTAGCCCCACCCGTTTGGTCAGAATTGACCCAAATGGCACGAAAATATTGCACAAAAAATAAAAAACTTATATTAAAAGCTTTATTTCTATAGATTCTGGCTAACTTTTTCAACTTTTTCTTTCAGAAAGCAATACATCACCATTACCTTAATGTCCGTGTGAAATATGAACGTTGTAGCCCCACCCGTTTGGTCAGAATCGGCCTAAATGTCACAAAAATATCGCACTAAAAATCGAAAAAAATCGTAAAAGTACGATATTCATGAGAAATATTTCTTCGATTGTACCCAAAAACGTAGCAAGTCTAAGTTCAGAGATTTCGAAGGTCCCCTCTAATTTTCATCAAGATCGCATGTGCCGTTTGCCCGGTAGAGAGCGAACAAACAGACAGAAAAACTAACAAAAAACAAAACACCCGAGCTATTTTTCTTGGGTAACGTAAGTTTAAAAACAAACAAAAAAACAGTAAGTCAAATTGAAGTCTTCACTTCGCTCGCTACGCTCGCTACGCTCATCCAAAAACTCAAAACAATGGACAAGTTTATACGCCACCTACTCACAGACAAGATAGAAACAATAATTCTGCATTTACGGGATTAATACCGGGTGTTTAATTACTAGGAAAACGCTTAAGTCCCGCCGCGTTGTTGGATGAGCGTAATTGGTGCATTGAGCTGCATTGTGTTACGCGGATTTTCTGTTGTTCTGTGAAAAAATCATTACTTAGTCGAAGATTTTTTTTAAATTAAATTAAATTAAATTAAAAATTAACTTAATTTTTTTAATAAATCGTAATTTTTACGTAATTTTAAAAAAGAAAAAAATCGTAAAATTGCAATTTTCATAAGAAATAATTATTCGATTGCGCTCAAATTTTACACGAGTATATTAATTCATGAAATTAAGGTTCTATAAAAAAATCATTACAATAGGATAAAGCATGTAGGTGTTATGTCAAAGAATTGTTTTTAAAAAGGAAAAAACCCGTAAAATTTCGATTTTCATGAGAAATAATTTTTCGATTACGCTCAAATTTCACACGAATATCTTAATTCATAAAATTAGGGTTCTGTTAAAAAATCATTACAATCGGATAAAGCATGTAAGTGTTATAAGTCGAAGAATTTTTTTAAAAATCGAAAAAAATCGTAAAATTGCGTTTTTTATAAGAAAAATTTTCCCGATTGCGCTCAAAAACGTGGCAGTTCTAAGTTCAGAGATTTCGAAGGCCTCCATAAATTTTCATCCCAATCGGAGTATCGGTTTAGCCGGAATCGTGTTAACAAAACACACAAAAATACAAAAAAAAAAAAAAAACATTCTGGATTTTTTTCTCCAGTGTAGTGAAATGGAATCTTCGCTTCGCTCGCTACGCTCATCCAATGAAGATAAATATTTTGTACATTTGATAAATCCTATGCATAAAAAAAATATTCTTAACAAGTATTAAATGATTGATGTGTACACGTTATCACTAGTCTAGTGCATGATTCAATGTGCAGAAAATATAATTTCAGATATCTGCGTTTGCTTTTAAGGAATATTCGTGATATTAAAACTGTACTAATGCATTCAATACAGAAAATATTTTATACGGATAACAGCACATTTTTCTCATGATATACAGCTATTAGTCAAATCTTTGTTTGAATTTTGACCTAAATATATACGTCTAATATAAGGATATATAACATAAATATATTATACTATTTTGTGGTTCCTTGATACGTACTGTAAGTTCAGACATTCTTGTATTCTCACGCTCGTAAGAACTCACATTAATTTGTACAACGCTCTGGAGAAAATTTGAAATAACATATATGCGAATTCTAAAATACACATGTAAAACACAAAAATTTTTATACAAAACAACATACAAAAAACTGAATTGCTTTATGTAAAAAAACACTACAATACACCATGGTTTCGCATAAAGTCGACGCACCGGAAGCTCTCGTTGCTTTCTCAAGATGCGTCAAATTTATGTTTATGTGGGGTGTATACTGTATAGTAGTGTTAATTACATAAAGCAATTCCGTTTTTGTATGTTGTTCTGAACAAAAATGTCAGTGTTTTGTGCATTTTGGAAATCGCATATTTAATTTCAAGTTTTCACCGGAGCGTTGAACATATTAATGTGAGTTCTTACGAGCGTGAGAATACAAGAATGTCTGTTAGAGACTTTTAATGCAAAACGTTCGTGTTTCATTCCCGGTGAAGAGGTTTATTAAATATTTTTTTATATTTATTAACTGTAATAAATACAAGGATATAGTGTTACAAACATTATTTATGTAACAACTTTGGAGACTGTATTATAGGCTTATAAATATTTTTTCGAAAGAAATAGATCATTCAGGCAGTCATTGATTCGTATCCCGCCACCGGCAATCCTAACTGAAAGTTGGCGAAAACTGATATTGAGCTCTCTCAAACATCTCTTCACAATGACCGTAAGACCCCAATTACCTATAGTTAGTCACGTAAGACGTTAAAGGGTAAACATGTTTCCCATACGGCGAGAATCATTACGAAAATAAACATATTTATAATAATTATAAACACAATTATAGAGTTACTTCATAAACAATGTCAACATTGGGATTGGAATGAATTTATCTCAAGGAACTTACATCTTCAGGTGAGGAATCCGACTTGTCCTCGTCAGCGAAGCAGCCACTCGTAGCAACCAGGACCAGAAGTACCCAAACAATGCGAGACATACTTGACATTTGACAGTCACTATAAAAACAAAGGAATTGAATCTGTAATTGATAAGATTTGTTGATATTGCTGGCGAAAGCAATTTTGGATAGAAGTGAAAAACAGCATAAAATCCACAAATATCACAAATCCAAACAGAAGTAGGATTCGAACCTGGGTCTTCTGATATGCCTGATCCACAAGAATACTGATTAATGTGTATGCGATGGCCCTGAGCTCTGAAAATGATCGTTAATAGGTTTACTGTGGGTTTGTTTGAATCACAATTTTATAGGAATCAATCCCGGTTGGAAATAATTAATCAGTATTTAAGGTAGGAATTTCAAAACTAACCGGCTACCCCCCCCCCTACTCCCTCTTCGCCGACAAAAAGATGCTGTTTGCCAAACTGGGATCCTGTCTTGTGGTGGTGGTGTTGAACTTGGATGTTTAGAATAGAGTCAAACCATATTTTAGAATATTTCAGACGACCAACAAAACAATAGCCTAAATATAATAATATGTCATAACTATTGACATTCAACAAAATAAGAACTTAGAGATAGTTATGTGTAAGTTATATTATCAACAATAATGTTACTTACGAATACTTGACATATAACTCACCTTAGAACGGACAGGACCAGGAGTGAATGGAAGCTGCACAAAACCAACAATAATAAACGACCTGATTTCTTTAATTTCTTCCAATTAGGATGTAATCTTACTTGCATCGAAACATGTCAGGATCTAAAGGGGAATTCAACCAATCAGAATATACCAACTGCATTGATACTAAAAATTAGACATCAGAGATCATCTATTTATAGGTTATCTCATTAAGTGCAAAAGCGTTGGAACTGTTTTTATTGTTCGTAAATTGAAACCAAAAAAGTGCAATATATCAGAAATACAACCATTTTTCTGAGAACTTTGACCTTATTTTCATGACCTATAACCTAAAAAAGTCTGCATTCTGCAATACCAGTTTTTTTAAATTTTTAGATCACTTCCTGAGAACAGTAATCAGATTGATAACCTACTTTGCACAAATGATTACCATGTGTATACATACAGTTTTCCAAAAAGGCACATTTTAAGAAAACAATCACAAAAAAGAATTGGAATTTTCGTAAAATAATCCAAATTTGTGAAATTCTTCATTTATGTTTTTCTAATCCGTAATGATGTCTAGTTATCTTTAGAAGAGTGACCATATCGTTGCTTAACAACCAAGCAAACTTGCATGTCCATCAGATGACAACTGTGTGCAGGAAAAGTTTCCAAAAAAAGGTCAATTAGGTACAGCCTAAAACAAATCTAGTAGGACAATATTGACGTTTGAGAAGAGTCCCAGCTGGTATCCTTAAAGTGGTATGACACTAGGTCGCCTACAGTTTTTGGTTACAATCGGAAGTAATCAGAACAAATTTGCGCATGATCAGTACCATAAATCCAACCAAGGATTGCAGTTTATTGGAATCTTTTACAGTCCTGAGCATGCGCACAATCGTTCTGATCAATTCAGATTGTCACCAAAAATCTGAAAACTGAAGTCGTTGGCGGCGACTTCAGTGTAATACTAACCCCGGGGAAAGTGTGCCAGTATTCTGTCAACTGTACTTTGAATGGAATTGGAAGGTAACGTTTTATTTGCAAAAATCCTCTCCTCGGATAAACAAGCCTAGGCTACGAACAGTAATAGCATTGAAAAAATTCTTCCATCTCCAAGAAGATAATTCATTAACTCAAGTCTTTATTTGTACTGATTTTGTTCGAAAATAATGAAAATTCAAAATGTACAAATCATGCAACTGAACCACATATACGGTTTAAATTACTAGGGAAACGCCAAAGTCGTTGTTGAACGAGTGAGTGAGCCAAGGGTTGAGTACCCCGGAACATCCCCTTTCCTCCCATATACCCAAGGCTGGATCTAGCCAAGTATGGGGAATGATACCGGATACTCAACACATGGCTCACTCACTCGTTTTCCAACGAATTTGACGTTTCCAACATACGTTAGGCGGCTAGTAAGTGTCATAC
Source organism: Sweltsa coloradensis (assembly GCA_024449915.1). Lineage (NCBI taxonomy): Eukaryota > Metazoa > Arthropoda > Insecta > Plecoptera > Chloroperlidae > Sweltsa > Sweltsa coloradensis. Next base: position 36,910 of record JAMZAV010000818.1, on the reverse strand, counting down.
TGACCAGTCACATGAGCGCTTAGTGGCGCAGTGTGATCGTAGCTTCACGCCAGAATGTGTCCAGCAGGATTCAGGGCAGGGGTCCATTAACTTGGCTCCCCCAATTTGAAATGCGAAATGGTGGGGGTGCAAAAATCAAGATTTGGATGCTAAAATAGTGCAAAAATGAGAAACTTTTTTCGGTTTTAAAATTCCAATATGGGGGAGCAAAGTTGCAGCAAACAAAGTATGGGGGAGCAAGACCTATCACTCTTCCATTACACGCAGTTTAATAAATGTGTTTAAGAGTAATTAGGATCCAACCAAATACAAAAATTTGTAAAAAAAAAAACGGCAGCCAATCTCTCCTTCAAAAGTCTTCGGCTGTGAATGCTGTGAGATATAGAAGTTGAGCCAATCTTTTTATTCTTTCTCCCTAGTTTCGCTTTGAAAATAAGTAAGATCATTTCGCCTGTTGACGAGCGCCAAGCCAACGATTTTTGTGGTAAAAAAGTAAAATTTTTAAACTCGAAATCATAAAAAAATGGCTTGGCCATTGAATTTGGTTCATGACCAAGAATTTTTTTATGATTTCGAGTTTAAAAATTTTACTTTTTTACCACAAAAATCGTTGGCTTGGCGCTCGTCAACAGGCGAAATGATCTTACTTATTTTCAAAGCGAAACTAGGGGGAAAGAATAAAAAGCTTGGCTCAACTTCTATATCTCACAGCATTCACAGCCGAAGACTTTTGAAGGAGAGCTTGGCTGCCGTTTTTTTTTTTTTTACAAATTTTTGTATTTGGTTGGATATTACATCTTTTTGTTGTTCGTTTGCTATCAAGGTGTGAATGATGATCAATGATGGACTTTGAATGATTAAATTTGTTAAGTTCAAAGTTGTTTTTTGACATTTTGGGCCCACGGTCCCCCCAAAGATACCCCTTGTGTTTTAAGCACTAGATATTTATAATGGAAAAGAGCATGTTTAATTTAAGCTTGTACAAATTTCTACGCCTGAGTAATTACGCGTTTTGATTTTGATTTTGATTTTCCCCGGTCCCAATTGACCGGTTTTGGTTATATGAGGTACATCTGAGTGTGGACCAAGTTTCAAAGTTTTTAGATGAACCGTTTTCTCAGTATAGCGTATTATTCATAAGAGTACAGAATTACTTACTTTTGGTAATTTTAATTTTCTCCGGTACCCGTTACCCAATTTTGCTTTCCATATTCAAAAGTGATAAAGAATGAGAGATATCAAAATGTATTCCACGTTTGAAACATCTCAGTTGTAGCGTTTTCTTTGAATGATTCATTTCTTAAAGTTCAGATATGTTTTTTGTCATTTTTGGGCCCATGGTTATCCCCAAATTTAGCCCCTTGTGTTTTGGACGCAAGATATTTATAATGGTTAATAGCATGTTTAATTTCAAGTTTGTACAAATTACCACGCCTTGGTAATTAAGCGTTTTGATTATCATCCAAATTTTGATTTTCTCCGGTCCCTGTTACCCGATTTTGGTTTTGAAAGCAAACGTCACTGCGTCTGAAGTACATCTAAGTGTGGTCCAAGTTTCATAGTTCTAAGATTTACCGTTTTCTCTGTAGGCTAAATTAATCTCCGCGGAGAACTCCTAGCCAGCCAGCCAGCCATTCAGCCAGCCACCCACCCAGCCACCAGCCAGCCAAAAGGAATTTGACGAGGTTGAGAGCCTTTTTTAACACAGAACGAGTTGTCGGATCTGGTTGATTTTTTTTTGGTTTTGTCATGGACAACATACCAGGTCATATACCGAGTTTCAAGATTGTAATTCTTTCGGGGCGGCGTGTGCAGATAGCTGAAACCCCCCCAACTCTGGTAGCTGTATATAGGGCTGGAGTTCGTGTCGCCTAAGCAGTCGCATGCGCTTGTCTGCCGGGCGACGACCGTCGCCCTAGATAGATGAAAGAAACCAAATGCTGCAAGAAAAAAAAATATTTATTCATACATACAATACATTCAATGCAATACGTTCATGCAATTTAAGTCATATCACATTGAATTACAATGGTCCAAAGTGTTGTCAAAACCCAAAAGGAAACTGATTTTTTTGACATCTCAATGAAATCGGATAATAATTATTTTGTTGCAAGATACAAAAATAACATTTTCACTTTCTCTTTGTTTACGAAAATTGGATTTAAACTATGCATGGTAATAAAAACCAATCATAAAGCACCAATCTTGAAACTTGTTTAGATTAGTGATTACATCCCGTCTTCTCACAGCTTAAGATGTTGGTGGTACTGTTGCAAGTGCAGTGGCCATAGCATTCCTCTTGGCTAGCCATGCGAGCCAGCTCCTTTTCGCATGTCCAGTTGATGCAGCCCGCCTGAGTGCACCAATCAACTGGCAACTTTTTGTTGCAACTGCACCAGTTGCACTCAGATTTGTAGCGCTCACCGTGGGGACATTTGGCAGTCTTCGTATTCAGATTTGACACGGCTGCAAGGAAAGAGAAAGCTCTTAAGTTTACCCTTTAAGGTGGATTTATACTCTTCTGAGGTGACTAACACTTTAGTAATCTAAAACTTTTATCTTATTAAAGTATCTGATACCTTCAAACACAATTTTTTATTGCATAACGTAGAAAAAAATAATACACTAAAAAAACAGTCTAAAATTCTCGTCTAGCTGTGATTAAACACAAATATTTCAGTTTTTTTTAATCGATTTACCATTGTGTAAATCCCTTAAATCGGCTTTGACCTGTTTCTTTGGTTTCGCATAGACCAAAAGCCGCATACAAATCTAAAATGAACATTTATGAAAGTGTTTCTTGAAACTTTGCACGAATATAATAGGCCTACATTCAAACACCCAAATTAAATATATGCGATCCGAAATTACACCCCTCTTGGTAAACAGCATACTTTGACCGAACCACTTGACAAAATTACAGAAACATAACAAAGAGGATGTTCAGGAGAAAGTAGTCGAGTACGTCAATGATGGCCAAAATTTTGACCCAAGTCCTCCAAGGTCACGGGGCATAAATATCGTCCCCATGTTTTTTCTTATGAGATTTTTTAACCAATGGGACTAGCTAAAAAAATTACCAAGTTTGACAGTTTCGTTTCTGGTATGGGTGTATCCGATTTTGTTTCTGTTACTTTATAAATTCATAATTAGTTAAAAGACTTAAATGAAATATAGTTGTTGATTTACGCGGGTTAACACCCCTTTAACTAACATCCTTCGGGAAGTTCCTTTTGAAAAGGAACTTTTGACAGATTCAGTTCCTAAATGTAAAATATATCTATAACAGAGATTAATTTCCACGAATTTCCTAGGTATAATATTTGTCTTACTTCCTCTGATCGCATCTGTATAGTTGCTGTTCTCACTTCTGTGCTTTAAAACTAAAAATATTATATTTATATGCAAATATTTTAGAGGGTAGTTTATTCACTCTTTCAACACCCGACATCAGACATCAATCAATGGGTTTCGTTGAATATACCCAGTCCTTGGTTTTCTTCTGACGCCTGGTGTACATTATACACATAGGTTTGTGTTAACAAAGACAGTGAAACAAAACTTTCCAGAACTGTTTCTCAGACAATGGAATTAATTTACATTTTACAATTTAAATACATTAACCGGATAGTATAGTGTATAGCTTAAGACTTACCTGGTTTGCTAGTTGGTGGTACCTCCTGAAACAAGAAGACCAAACGTTTTATTGATGACAAATCGTCGCAATGATTTGATCATGCAAGACTAGTGTTGTGACTTATAAAGGTAAAAAATCTGTTATCTATTATGGTATCTAGGTAGGGTTTTTGGTTGTTATCTTTTTTAATGGACTAGATAAAATTAAGTTCGTCTTTTTAAGCTTTTTAAGATTTTAGATAATATTTTATTGTTAAAATACGGTAAGTAACAATACTTATAAAATAAATATTATATTATAATGAATTATTTTAATAAAAATTACTTCTACTAGTTGTCTACATTATGTTTTGTATTGAATCCTCCTATTTGAAAATGACGGCAAAATTTGGTAAAAAAACTCGCTTTTTCTGCAATTATTATCTTTTATAAAAACAAAATTATCTAGATAATTATTTTAATCTATTATCTTTTACCTTGATAATATTTTAACAGTTTATCTTTAATCATATCTAGATAAATATTCGGAGGATTATCTATATCTTCATCTTGATAAAAAAAATCTAGTCTCAACAATGTACAAGACTTAAAACTATGAACAAGTTAATACGCCATGCACTTACTCAGGCAAGATAGCCTAGTTCCACGCGGTATGGGACTTCAATGTTAATCGTTGAAAGTGCGCCGATTTCGTGTTAAAAGCGGGCAACATGACTTTTCTTATAGGTAATTTTACGCTGAATTCGAAAACCAATGTTGCCCAACAGTGACTTAAAAACTTCAACCCTTAAATCCCATTTCTCTGGGCAAATGTGTCGAATTTGTAGACATTTAGGGGATCCTAGTTGGTGAACGTAATTTTGAAGATAAAAATTATTTGAAAATTGATTTTTGTCACAAATCAAATGTCTGAGAGTATGGTTAGTCCAAAATTTGAGCTAAACTGGTTAAACTGGTTTGAAATTAAGTTCAAACACAAAGAATAGCTGATACGTAGGGCGTTTTATTAACATTTAACACTGTACAACATAGCATTGATGAGATAGGCTGTTAATACTCGCTGAGCAGTTAACGTACACTCAGTTGAATAAGGTGCAAAAGAAAAATCGAAAATTCCTTAAAAACTCTTCTTGTAGGAGAATTTTTAATACTAGTTGGTGATAGTTACTCTCGGACTCTCGCCGCTACTAGTCCGGGGACTATCCGCAAATTTGAGGCCGAACCTATAGGACAAATTGCAACAGAAGCGAATTTGGTATCATTGGATTTAAAAAAAACACTTAACAATCCATAAAGAATCCCCTAAAATCCCATATGGTGAGTGGGTCTAATCATCCCCTAAATGAAAATGTAATAAAATTTAATTTTAAAAAATGTACTTTTAAAACTTAGTAAGCATGGTATGCAATCAAAGATTATTTAAGGGTCTTTTAAATAAAAAATATTTCAATTGTTCAAAATTAATTTTGTGGTCAGCAGAGGTCAATGAAGGTCAAACTTTGTATTTTTTCAGTATAATTTATTAAAACGTTTTTCTATTGGCACAATAATGTTTGATGATTGTCTTTTTGTTGTAAATATTTAGTAAATAGGCCATACTTGATAAGGTATAAGTCAATCATTGCAGAAAAAGGTTATTATTTCAATCTGTAGGGCCATGAACCTTCAAACATGTTGTCAAAAATATGTTTACTTACGTTTAAGCGCACAACAATCATGTTATGTAATAATATTATTCGCCGATAGGGGTTTCTCACGTAGTTCGCATCGCAGCTACAAATTGGTATGAACCTTGATCAAAACCCACACATTAAAATCCTTACTGAAGGTTTTGTCATGGATTTCATATATTCGGCAAAATTTTAGATAAAGACTCAAAATATAGTCATTGGATTTGTTATTTCAACCAAATTCACACAATAAAGTAGTAGGTAATGAGGTTGTCTACTAGAAGATTTTAATTCACAAAACCTGTTACCTAAGTGCCCGCTATAGGTCGCTGTACACTCAGGTACCTCGGGAAAAAAACACGATTTTGGCGTTTTAAGGTGTTTCCAAGCCGCCATGAAACGTAAAATGAACTTTAAATACGTCATAATAATCAGATCATAGTCATAATCAAAGCTATTTTTTAGGTACCTGACAACTCATACCAATTTTGGTTGGGATGAGAACATTCCTTCCGAATTAAAAATGGGATGCAAAATTATCAATATCACTTTCTGTAACTCCTCTGCTAGGCGACTATGAAGGCCTACGGTGTAGCATAACAAAATCCATATCAATTGGCTTTCGATTAAACGTCGTGTTCCTCCATATTCTATTGTGAGAAGCTGTTTTGACAATGATAATACTTCAGCCTCTGAGCCGTGTAATAAAGCCAAAACAGCTAAAAAAAAAATGAGTAATCGAAGTTTGATGACGCAGCTTGTATGTTTTGGGCAAATTAATCCCAATGAAAGTTTAATCGAAGTTCAGACGTGTGGTATGAGCAGTAGCATATTAAATGATTCCAAAATGTAGCCTGTAATGAGCGTACGACTCTGTGGTTTCATAGACCTAATGGCAGACAAAGCAAAATACCACTCAAAATTATATGGAAATCAATCCGGAAATATACAAATCCATCTCAGCGTGGTTGTTTCCAGTTCAAATAAATAAGAAACCACCTGATATGTTTACTTTTCTTTCGTCGCGAAGTACAGAAGAACAATAAAATAATAAATATGACGACAATGCAATGGCATGGCTAGTAAGTAAGTTGCACTTACGATGCAAGATTCAACCATTATTTGTCCCAGGATTTTGCGTGGAAAGATACACTCAGTTCTTCAAAGAATAAGAAAAATCTTTGTAATAGAATCTAAACTTTTTTTAAAAATTTTTTTTTTATAAGGTTCAGAAATTAAAAAAGTCCGCCCCAACCGGGAATCGAACCACGGATCTCCCGCATTCCAGACAGGCGTCTTAACCACTAGACCATCAGGACGGGTACATTTAATCTCTGAATTGTAGTTGCATTATACATCTGAATGGATGGTTCGATTCCCGGTTGGGGCGGACTTTTTTAATTTCTGAATTGTAGTAAATAAAATCAATTACACCTACGGGAGTGTTTCCCGACTAAACAAATCGAGAAAGAATCAAAACCGAGATGAAAAATATATATTAATTTATTTGTACCGTCAACAAATGGGTGACGATTGTGGTTGTGAAACGTATCTTATGCCAAAAAAAAAACGAGTGGAGACAAAAATTAATGACACGACGAGATCCCAACGAAAGGTCCATCATGCACTAGCAGTTCAGTCAGCCCGATAATGTCAATGGTCAAAGATAGGAGGCATGAGATGACTAAAAACTTCTAAACGCAGGTCACTTGAAATAAGTGAAAGAGCATTGAGTGCATTCCAAAATCAGTCAACACATGCATTCATTCACCTATTAGTAGGAGGATATATTTCAGAAAATGAGTCGATCGAAAATATTAACTCTGTGTCAAGATGTAGTGTTTGCGTTAACTTAAGGTGAGTTTAGACACCTAGGCATGTGGGCTTAGGTTGTACCGGTATTCTCCACCAAGAAACGCATTCTAAGCAACTTGTAATTAATTTCTTTTGCGACGCAGGAAACATCATCATCTGTTACAAAGACATTATAGGAATTGACAATGAACTGGCAATGATGCCATTCAAGTTCAACATGTCGATGAAGCCACAGGGGCTGTGATGTCTAACATCTAACATAAGGCAAATTCGTGTATTTCTCTGCATACAACATAGACTTCATTTGTAGTGGGGTAATGCACAAAATGGCTAAATGGCAACGGATGGGGTTCGTGTCACTTTGAGCCTTTGGATTACATCATGTAATCCACATACATACGATGTACATACGATGTAATCGGTAAATTTTGGAGGCGTATCGAGACTTCCAATGTAAATTATTTATATTGAACACACTAAAATCAATAAGATCATGTACTAAGTTAAAAAGCAAATACTCACTAAAGTTAAGAAAATAACGTTAACAGTTTTTTAAAAAGTTGCATGCAAATTAAGAATTACAATTTTTTGCGGGGATGTGTAGGCGGTGGAGGCAACGAGGAGGCAAAAAATTGATTTTTGGTTTAGCACACCGAAGTTAGAAAGATCAACTTTTAAGTTGCAAATGTTTGTAAACTTAAAATTTTTGTTGGGTAAGGGGACCGGGGGTAGGGGTAGTAGGGGGCTAAATTCTTTGAATGTCCGGGCAACATTTTTTTTTGTTTCAGCACACCAAAGTTAATCAAATCGCATTTAAGTACGAACAAAAATGTATGTTAATGTCAAAATTTTGTAGTTGGAGGGGTGAGGCGGAAAGGGGGGGGGGGTGTTTGAGCCATCGGACATTTGGGCAACATCCATTTTCGAATTAGCACACCAAAGTTATAGTCAGATCGCGTTCAAGTACAAACAAAAATGGATGTCAAACTTTTGTTGTTGGGGGGGGGGGGGGGGGGGGTTTTAAAGGGGAGGTTAGAGCCTTCGGACGTCTGGGCAACATCGATTTTCGGTTTTAGCACATCAAAGTTAGTTAAGATCGCGTTCTAAATACAAGTGGAATGAAAGTGCAATTTTTTATTTTGGGGGGAGTAATGGGGGGCGGGGGGGTTAGAGACATCGGACGTCTGAGAAACATGTATTTTGGGTTTAAGCACACTAAAGTTAGTAAGATCGCGTTCTAAGTGCGAGTAAATGAATAAAATTGTCAAACTTTTGATTTTTTTTTTTTGGGGGGGGGGGGAATGGGGGGGTTTGAGCCATCGGACGTTTGGGCAACATGGTTTTTCGGTTTTAGCACACCAAAGTTAGTAAGATCACGTTCTAAGTTGCTTTTAACACCCTTTCGGCTAAACCACATGTTTGAACCAGGCTAAGATAAGAAACAATTATTCTGCACTCACGGGAAGGGGTGTTCAATGGAAATAAATATTTTGAACATTTGATGAATCATGCGCGTAAAAACGTTATATTCTTAACAAGTATTGAATGATTGGTGTGTACCACTAGTCTAGTGCATTCAAAGTACAGAAAATAATATTTCAGATCGCTGCGTTTGGTTTGAAGGAATCTTCGAGATATTATTAAAAATGTTCTAATGCATTTAATACAAGAAATATTTTATATGGATAACAGTTCATTTTTTTAATGATATAATAGCTATCTGTCGTATATTTGTGAGATTTTGATCTGGGTATAAATGCGTTATAATTTAACATATAATATGATGACATATAACATATATTATAATATTTGGGGCTCCTTGATATGTTCTGCAAATTTATTCCTGCTTCGTAAGTACTCACATTTATTTTTACATCACTCTGGAGAAAATTTAAAATTACATAATATAGGAATTCTTATATGCACAAAAGACTGGCATTTTTATAGAGAACAACATAGAAAAAACTAAATTGCTTTATTTATTTATTTATTTATTTATATAATTATTTATTTAATATTATTTATTTTACGTCTATTCTATTCAGTTATAAAAACTGATTTACAAAGGAGGACAACAATGTAATTAACACTACAATACACCATGGTTAAGCATTAATTAAACGCACCGGAAGCTCCCGTTGCGTGCTCCAGATGCTTCGAATTTTAGTGTTAATTTAATGAAGCAATTCTGGTTTGTTCAATTATCATTTCATGATTGGGTATTGATTTCAATCAATAGATGTTTTGAGCATAACCATTCAACATAATTAATTATTAAGTAAACAAACAGTTATCTACTAATGCCTAATTGCGTAATACATTTAGGCAATAGGCCAAGTCAATAGCCATAGCATCGATTGGTTTTCGATCGGTTATTGATTCCTATATTAGGATTTTAAATAGACGTTGCAATGCTTATTATTTTAAATAACTAAGAAAAGCAGTACAGAGTTCACTTCATCGGCACTGGCTGACAGACTATGTCACTTTGTAACAACAAACCTCTGCAAAGTCAGCAATGCACATTCCGAACCAAAACACACTTCACTCAGGTAATTGTAACGCTGGCCAGAGCTATCTACCGTTTAGAATGAAAAAACAGTCTCTCTTATCTTGACCACCATGTAGAATGGAAGTGTTTGCAGAATAAACAAAGCAATAAGTGTGCGGATTTTAACATCATCTTATGTATTGTTCTATGTGTATCTTATTAAACAGTGTTAGTTTGAATCATTGAGTTATGATTGTTAAGTAGCACCTTCATAACCCTCCTCAAAGCAGTACTCCCTCAGGATAAACAGTCTAACAGTGTCCCGATATTCATTGATCAGTATGGATCGACTGATAGGTAATTATCGCGGGCATAACAAACATGTCAGTGTGTTGTGCATTTTAGAATTCGCATATATTTAAAATGTTCTCCAGAGCTTTGTACAAATAACAGTTAGTTCTTACGAGCGTGATGATAGATGAATGTCTCGAGAAGACTTATTAATGCTAATGCGGGTTTCATTTCTGGTGAAGAAATTTAAAAATCATCTTTGTCTAATTTTTCACTTTGAACTTTAATAAATACACCGATATGGTGTTACAGAACGTTATTTTTATATCAACTTCGAAGACTGTATTATAAGTAAGTATTTCCGAAAGAGATCGTTGAGGCGCTCATTGATTTGTATCCCACCACCGGCAGTCCTAACTGAAAGAAGGCGAATACTGATACTGAGTTCTCTCAAAAATCCCTTCACAATGACCGTAAGACCCCAATTACATATAGTTAGTCACGTAAGACGTTCACGATTAAACATGTTTCCAAGAGGGTTAGAATCATAACGAAAATATGTTAATCTAATAAACATATTTATAATAAATCTAAACATAATTGTAGAGTGACTGCATAAACATTAAACAATGTCACTATTGGGATTGGAATGAATTCATCTCAACGAACTTACATCTTCTGGTGAGGAATCCGACTTGTCCTCGTCAGCGAAGCATCCACTCGAAGCAACCAGGACCAGAAGTACCCAAACAATGCAAGACATACTTGTTAATCACTAAGGAACAAATGGAATTGAATTTATTTTAGGCCTATTGATACAATTTAAAATAATATTACCGTTACTTGCGAAAAGCAATCTAGTATAGAAACAATAAAACAATTGAAAAGTTAGAAATTACATAACTACAAACCTCTAACCCTGGTCTTCTGATTACCGGTTGATGTGGTATCTATAAGGAACCTGATTATAACATTATGGTTCTTTCTTCCTCTTAAAAATATTGTCAGTTACAGCTTTGAAATTATTCGTACGTATGTAGTCACACGCGGGTTTGTTCTAATAATATTTTTTGTGAATCAATGCTAGCTGTAAATATTTAAAAAGTATTCTTATGTAAACAAGAAAATTTCAAAAGAATACCCCACCCCCCTGACCCAAGCTGTAAACTGGGATCCATTATTTTATCTATCTAGGTGTCCGTTAGAGCGCCGCAGCCAAGCCGTGGCACGCTACACACTCAGGCACCTTATACAGCAAGCAGAGTTGGGGTGATTTCGAGGTGTAACCCAGCCGTCATGAAACGTGATGTGATCTTGAAAACTATCAAAATCGAGGGTATTCAGGTACCTGACAACACATTCCAAATTTGGTTGGGGTACGAGCATTCCTTCTTGGTGAAAAATGGCTTGAAACATGCTCAAAATCACTTTAAGGATGTTAGCTCCTGCTACTACTACGGTCTAATTCGTCAGTTTCAATCGGCCCGCGATTCTGACCAAACAGGTGGGGCTACAACGTTCATATTTTACATGAACATTAAGGTTATAGTGATATAGTTTTTTTTTAAGTTGAAAAAGTTTGCTGGAAGACTTCCAAATAAAGGTTCTAATATAAGCCTTTTGCAAGAATATAATCAACAAGTTACTATTACTTAACACTGATCACCTACATTGTTTACAAAAAAACAGTCTTTGGACACTAGATATTTTGAATTCTATTGTAAATTGGTTATACCATTCAAACTAAATCGACTTTGATAAAATTATTGTATTTTAACATATAATTTTGAAATGGAACTTGAAAAAGTAATGAGATCCCACAAATAACAAAAAACTTGTAAAAAAAAAAAAAAAAAAACAGCTTGACCCTACACAATCAAAAGCAATGCCAAGCTTATGTAGCCTATCCTCCTACATTTTCGCAACCTTTATACATAAATTCACTTTGCCCTGTGACTGTATCCTTGCAAAGCTTGACAAAATAAATTTGCACAAACTTTTAAATTTAAAACAATAGTTGCAAATACTAGGAAAACGCTCAGTTGGACGCGTTGTTGAGCGAGCACCGGTACGTGCAACACGACCCGAGTACGACATTCCCATAATGTTACATACCAATAAGACTTTAAGGTCTTGACCGATTTAGCTGAAAATTTATAAAATAATAGAGAATGGATAAAATCCACCGCCATCTAGACTCTAGAGGACCTTGACATCATTTCTTTGGGAAAACTATTTTACTCTTGATTTCTTCTAGGTGGCAGTACATAGTGACCAGAATTCTTGTGCTACTTTTCGTTGCCATGGTAACGTTACTTTTGTTAAAATGTAATTTCTATCTACACTACTTATCGGATCAAAATAAAATTATCATATTCGTGACCGGACGGACATTCTAAATGATTTGGCTACCTCAGATTTTGTCGCCGTTTAGTTTTAAAAAAAAACTTTAGATTAACTTTAATGTAACTTTATAACTTTTTGAACGATTTTGTCACAAAACTAATGGCATTCAATCGGGAACGAAACTTGCGGATGGTCAAAATTTCAACTTAATCCGAGCCTCCGTTTGACCGCTATCATGAGCCAAAAAAGCTGTGCGACTTTCCGTTGCCATGTTAACGGGACTTTGTTATAATGTAATTTCCATCTACACTACTTATCGGATCAAAATAAAAATAACATATTCGTGATCGGACGGACATTCTAAATGATTTGGCCACCTCAGATTTTGTCGCCGTTTTGTTTGAAAAAAAAAACTTTCGATTAACTTTAATGTAACTTTTTAACTTTTTAAACGATTTTGCCACAAAACTATACAGCAACCCGCCTAGGTGGTATGTACATGTGTGCAAAATTTCAGGTCGATCAGAGAAACGGTGCGACCTGTATCGAAGCAGTAACAAAAAAAAAAAAAACAGACATTCGAGCCATAAGAGTCAAGTGGAGACGCTCGCTTCGCTCGCTCAAAAATTTTGCCAAGCTTTGCAAGGATACGGTCACAGGGCAAAGTGAATTTATGTATATAGATTGCGAAAATGAAGGAGGGTACATAAGCTTGGCATTTCTTTTTTATCTAATTGCTTTTGATTATGTAAGGTTTGGCTGTTTGTTTAACAAGTTTTTTGTTATTTTGTGGGATATTATATCATGAAACTTCTGAATACGTTCTACGACAATTGTTTAGATAATAAGCGTAAGCAAATGAAATTTAATCGAGAAAAGTATGCATTATAGTTTCCTTCTTTCAAAATTTGTGCCTGGTCGAATCTCGGATTGGCAGAATAGAAGTAAACCAACATATTATGGTTCATTTGAGAACAACCAGAGTATTGTGTCAATCCCAAAAAATGATCAAAGTTGTTGCTTCTTTAAAATACAAGCATGTAGCTCACCTTAGAACAAAGAGGAACAGGATTGAAAAGCAGCTGAACAAAACCAATAATAATAAGCGACTCAAGTCTCCTTATTTCATACGACTAAAATATAATTTCACTTGAACCGAAAGATTTCAAGGTCATGGTCAGGATATCTTGACCAATCAGAACATACCAACTGCTTCAAATTAAATTAAGTGATCGTAAATGTACGAATTGTTATCTCATTAAATGGCAACTCGCCTTAATTATCACTATCATCTCGTGACCCTCTCGTACTCTATAATTAGTGTTTTTATACGTCTATTCCATTTAGGTCATATTCTTTAGTACATAAATGCCGTTGGAACTGTTATTATTGTTCGTAAATTAAAACAAATAAAGGGGCATCAGAAAGGCAACAATTTTTTGTGACCAATAAGTATAACCTATATTTTCATGATCTTTAACCAATAAGAGACTGCATTCAGCAATACCAGTGTTTTTGTTTTCTAGATCACTTCATGAGACCACTAATCAGATTGATTGATTACAAAATTAACATAATATGTTGGCCATGTATATACAGCCTTGAAGAGGCACATTTTAAGAAATCAATCACAAAAAGTTCTCAGCAATTTAAATTATTTGTAAGGATTTTGATCGTCATAAAATCATCAAAATTGGCAAAATAATAAATTAATTTTTGTCAATAAGGTACAGCCTTTATCAAATCAAGTAGGACAATATAAGCTTAAGTAGAGTCTTTTAGCTGGTTTTGTAATGCCTTTTTGTTTATAAAAGGTAGTACGAAGTACGAACATACGTGAGGCAGCTAGTAGTCGTCATACTGACCAATCACATGCGCGCAGAGTGGCGCACAGTGATCGTAGCTTCACGCTAGAATATGCTCAACAAGATTTAGGACAGTCCTGATGTTGAACACCAATTGTCCCGACTCCGAAAATACATAGTTGTGAACAGACTTATTCAGAACATTGCATTGTGAAAAATAATCTTACTTCACAACATAAAGTTTGATATATAAATGCTGAGTAATAGTAATAAGGAAAGAGAAGAAACCGAACGTTTTAAGAGGAAAAGTATTTATTCTTAAACACAATTTGATGCAATACGTTCATTTGATTTAAGACATATCACATAGAATAACAATGGTACACAAGTGTTGTCAAAACCCAAAAGGGGACTGATTTTTTTGATATCTCAATGAAATCTGATAATAATGTTTAATTTTTGCAAGTTACGTAAATAACATTTTTCATTTTTTCTTTCTTAACATAGTTTGGATTTAAACTATGCATGGCTATGAAATCCAATTATAAAGCACCAATCTTGACTTGTTTTGATTAGTGAGTACATCCCGTCTTCTCACAGCTTAAGATGTTGGTGGCGCCATCGCAAGTACAGTGGCCATAGCATTCCTCTTGGCTAGCCATGCGAGCCAGCTCTGTTTCGCATGTCCAGTTGATGCAGCCCTTCTGGTTGCACAAATCTCCTGGCGCCTGTTCGTGGCAGTTGCACCAGTTGCACTGAGACTTGTAACGCTTGCCGTGGGGACATTTGGCAGTCTTCGTGTTCAGATTTGACACCGCTGCAAGGAAAGAGAAAGCTCTTTAGATTTAAGCTCTTCTGAAGTGACTAACCCATTTATAATCTAAAGCTTTTATCTTATAAAAAATTCTTAAACCTCCAAACATTATTTTTTATTCCAAAACCTTGAAAATAATACTACACTAAAATAACCGTTATTTTTTTTTTACCGAGTACATGTGATTTTCCACGAAATATTCAATCTTTTTGATCCTATAATTTGCAGAAATTTACTATTTGGTAAATTCCTTAAATCAGCTTCAGCATGCTTCTTTTTGTTTCTCATAGATCAAAAAAATCTTAAATGAATATTTAACAAATAGTGAATTGGAACTGTGCACGAATATAGGCCTACACTCAAACATGCAAAAATATGCGATCCGAAATTACACCCCTCTTGGTAGTAATCATATTTTGACCGAACCACTTGCCAAAATTACAGAAACAAAACAAAGATTATGTACAGAAAAGTAGTCGAGTACATAATTTTTTTTTTTTTACAAAAGTCCTCCAAGGTCACGAGGCATAAATATGGTACATGTTATTTCTTATGAGAAATTTTAACCAATGGGACCTGGCTCGATAAATAATAATTATCAAGTTTGTCATTTGCTTTTTCGGTAAGGTTGGGTCAAATAACTTTTCTGTTACTTCATAACTAGTAAGCCTAAATTAAATTAATTTTTTTAGCTACGCGGGTGAACCCCTTTAACTAGCATACTTGAGGAAGTTCTTTATGAAAACTTTAATTTCATCAAAGAGTAAAGACATTTTAAGAACAAACTACCTTCTTTGCAGTTGCTGACTAAACCTGTGCTTTAAAACTACAAGCGAGAGATACGTTTTACTGATATTTTATTTATATTCAAATATTGTAGAGGTAGTTTCTTCACCCTTTGACATGTACATTATTATACACAAATAAGTGTTGACAATGATAGAGAAACAAAACTTTCCACAACTAGTTGTATGTCAATGTTGTTATTTACTTTACAATTTTTAAAACACTAACAGGATAGTATAATGTCTACCCAGAAGCTTACCTGGTGGGCTAGTTGGTTGCACCACCTGAAACAAGGCGACCAAACGATTTATTAATGACAAATGGTAGCAATGATTTGAGGATACAAGACTCAAAACTTGGAGAAGTAAACACGCCACCCACTCAGGCAAGATAGAAAACTACAATTCTGCATTAACGGGACTTGATAATGGGTCATATCAAATTTAATACAATTCAGAAGTTACAAAATCCATCCCTTTCGCGGTTCGAACCCGAGTCTCCCACATTTCAGGTAGGCGTCTTCTTGGAATGTTAGTGACTCGTGTTCGAATACCGATCGGGATGGATTTTTTAACTTCTGAATTGAATGAAATATTAACAATTCCACCTACGGGAGTGTTTCCCGAATAACGGAGTCGAGAAATTGATAATGGGTGATCAATTATGGGGATAAATAGTATGAACATTTAATGAGTCATGCGCGTAAAAAAGTTATATTCTTAACAAGTATTTTGAATGATTGATGTGTACACGTTTTCACTAGTTCATCTGTGCATTCAAAGTGCAGAAAATATTATTTCAGTTCTCTGCATTTGGTTTCAAGAAATATTTGCGATATTATTGTAATAATACATTTCAATAAAAGAAATATTATTATTAACATCATACTTATAAAAAATCTAAACACGATTGTAAAGTAACTGCGTAAACAATGTCAAGACTCAACATTGGGATTGAAATGAATTCATCTCAAGGAACTTACATCTTCTGGTGAGGAATCCGACTTGTCCTCGTCAGCGAAGCAGCCACTCGTAGCAACCAGGACCAGAAGTACCCAAACAATGCGAGACATACTTGATACAGCACTAACAAACAAATGGAATTCAATTAAAAGTTACTGGTTAAATTTAAAACTTTAATTGTTATTACCGATACTTGTGAAAAGCAATCTAGTATAGATACGATAAAACAGTTTAAAAGTTAGAAATTACGAAACTAAACAGAAGTTGGTTGTAGACCCGGGTCTTCTGGTTGATAAGTTATCCATAAGAAACCTGATTTACATGATTTACTGTTCTTATTCTTAAAAATATTGTCAGTTACAGCTTTGAAATTAATCGTACGTACTACGTAGTCATACGCGGGTTTGTTATAATGATATTTTTGTGAATCAATTCTAGCTGAAAATATTTAATGAGTATATTATGTAAACAAGAAATTCCGAACCAACCCCCCCCCCCCAGACCCAAGCTGTTCACTGGGATCCATTTATATATATATTATATATATATATATATAATATATATATATATATATTATATTATGAATAAGTATAAAAATAAACAATTTTTGTAGGAAACTTGCCCAGGATGCATTTTATGCCACTCTTCTGGTGTCTAACTAGGTAGGTATGTTGCGGATAGGATATTGTGAAGGGATGTCCGAGGGCTGTTTAAGAGGTCTCAATCCCTTGCATTCGCATTAACGACTGCGGAAATCTTCGAAAATACCTTCAGTCAGGATTGCCGGTCTCGACAGGATTTGTTCCCGGGACCCCATGAATAAGTCAAGCACTTACGCTCGAGCCAACACTGTCAGTAAATATTATCATGGTACTTCTGAATAAGTTCTACGATAATCGTTTAGAACTTTAGTGTAAGTAAAGGGCATTTCCTTAATAATTTCCTTTTATAAAAATTCGTTTCTGGTTGAATCTTGGATGGGCAGTAGAGGTAAACCAATATATGGTTCATTTGAGAACAACCAGAGTAAAGTGTGAGTCCTAAAATATAATTAGAGTTGTTGCTTCTTTATAAAACTAGCGTGTAACTCACCTTAGAACTGAGAGGAACAGGAGTGAAAAGCAGCCGAACAAAACCAATAATTAGCTGCGACTCGAGTCTCCTTATTTCATATGATTAAGATATAATTTCAATTGAACAGAAAGATTTCAGTGTCAGAGTCAAGATATCTCGACCAATCAGAACAAACCAATGGTTTCAAATGAAATCTCAGTGATTATATATTATATATACGAATTGTTATCTCATTGAGTGGCAACTCGCCTTAGTTATCACTATAACCTCGTGACTTCTCTTGATAATTAGATTTTTGAAAACCTTTATTCCATTCGGGTCATATCCTTTAGTAACGTAAATTAAAACAAATAAAAGGGCAATATAGGAGAAATGCAACTATTTTTGATTAGACCTTTAACCTTTTTTAAAGATCACTTTCCGAGAACAGCACTCGATTGATAACCAACTTTGCACATATGTTGTCCATGTATATACATACAGTCTTCTATAGAGGCACATTTTAAGAAAACAATCACAAAAAGGAATTTAGATTTTCGTAAAATCTTTAAAATTGGTTAACTTCTTCATTTATGTTTTCCTAATCCGTAATGATGTCTAGTTATCTTATGTAGAGTGACCATATCGCTGTTAGAAAACTACGCAAAATTGCATGTCAATCAGATGACAAACTGGATGCAGGAAAAGTTTCCGAAAAAAGGTCAATTAGGTACAGCCTAAAACAAATCTTGTAGGAAAATATTAAATATTGTCACTGAGTAGAACCCTAGCTGTTATTCTAACGCGAACTTACGCTAGGCGGCTAGTAGGTGTCATACTGACCAATCACATGAGCGCAGAGTGGCGCACTGTGATCGTAGCTTCTAGCCGGAATACAATAACAGGATTAGGCCCAGTCTTGATGTTAAACCCCTTGTCGTGACTCCTGAAAATATCTAGTTGAGCACAGCCTAATACAGACCATTGAACTGTGAAAAATATCCCTCTTCACAACATAAATTGATTGATTGATTGACTGATTAGATATTGCTGAACGTCTCATTTTAACGCACTTAGTCTATTCGAGACGACGAGTGATGATAGATGAGGATGAAGTATGTACGGAAGGGAGGAGGGGAAATTCAGTACCGGCACGTAGCCTACTCCTTTCGAAAAGTACCAAGTGATCCACGGCTTAACTTTCCGCTGTTACAAAAACTCTCGAACCTTCCATGCTGCTCTTATCAGCGGTAACGTATGTCTCGGGGAATAGCGGTCTCCCACTCTACCTCTAAACCACGCCCGAACGCTTCTTAACTTCGGTGTTCGAGTGGTAACCGGTTAAACGACCTCGGCTAAACCGCTGGTTAACATAAAGTTTGAAAGATAAATGTTGAGTTATAGTAATAAGGACATAAGAAGGAAACCGAATGCTGCAAAAAAACATTTATTCTCACACACACATTTATCTGATGTAATACGTTCATGCGATTTTACTACTACTGGTATATCACAAACAGTTACAATGAAATAGGCGGTCTTTGCTGTTGTCAAAACCATTGTGGCCACTGGAGTTTTAGACATCTCTATGTAATCTGATAATAACGTGTAATTGTTTTAATTGTTACAAAATTAGCCAATTTTCATTTTCATTTACATTTGGATTGAAAATATGTAATACTAAAACTCAATATTGTATTTTTGTTATTAAAAAATTATGATTCACCAATCTTCGACAAATCTTTGATTCGTGAGTACATCCCTTCTTCTCGCAGCTAAAGATGTTGGTTGTTCTGTCGCAGGTACAGTGGCCGTAGCATTCCTCTTGAAAGCCACTAACCCTTATGATGGCCAGCTCTAATTCACAAGACCAGTTTATGCAGGCCTTCAGAGTACAGATATCAGCTGGCGACTCTTCGTTGCAGCTGCACCAGTTGCACTGAGACATGTAGCGCTCGCCGTGGGGACATTTGGAAGTCCTCGTGTTCAGAATTGACACGGCTGCAAGGAAAGAGAACGCCTTTTTGTCTCTTCCGAGTTGACTAACATATTTGTAATCTAAAGCTTTTATCATATTAAAGTTTCTTGTAGGCTAACCTTAAACATAATTTTTATTCCATAATCTAGACTACGAAAATGCCAAAGTCGTAAGACGAGTGAGCGAGTCATGGGTAGAGTAACCTGGGAACATTTGCATTTGAGTTTGATAATTATATTGGTATAAATAATAGGGTTTTTAAGTTTAGTTGGTATAAGAGCGCGTCAACTGTAAGGCCATAAAGCGCCACTCTAGCCTATGATAGGCTAGAGAGGCCTTAGGTAGGGGGAAGAAAGGGAATCTTACCGGTCACTCGTCTAACAACGACTTTGGCGTTTTCCTAGTTATTATTAAACTTAAAAATGCAAATGTTCCCGGGTACTCAACACATGACTCGCTCACTCGTCTAACAACGACTTTGGCGTTTTCCTAATGAAGTTGGCTAAGGCGCCCTTTATACCAGAAATGTGGAAGACCTAGGTTCAAACCTCCGGTCGGGAAAGATTTTTTAGTTTCTGGATTGTTTAAAAAAAAAAATTCAACGTTTTGAAATGCATACAACAATATGGAAAACATAGCCTGTACGATATACGAGTAAAGATTGCAAGGTTTACTCAATCTCCCAGCGGAATTTATATGAACCTAGAGCGTGCAAGATTTGTTGCACCTTGGTCACTGCATAAAATCTCAGCCTGACAAAAATGATTCGATAAAAATGACCTTTAAAATCAAAACCATTGTCTTTCTAGTTTTAAATCAATAAAACAGACAAATTAATCACGACAAAGATCCAATCGAGTTGTGTTGTGGATTACGTTTGCTGCTTTCACTCGTTTAACTAAACACTAAAATAACAGTTTAAAGTATTATATCGTCTACCTGTGATGTAACACGAAATAATTAAGCTTTTTAATCCTAAAAGTGTGTAAATTTACGATTTGGTAAATTCCTTAAATTGGCTTCAGCCTTCTTATCTTTTGTTTCATCGTAGATCAAAAGCGTCATACCAATCTTAAATTAACATTCATAAAAGTGTGTCTTGAAACTGTGCACAAAAATATGCCTACACTCAAACACGCAAAACTATTATTGAATATTGCTTAAAGTCTCATGTTAATGCACTTAAGCTATTCGCGACGATGAGTGGTGATATATGAGGATGAAGTATGAAAAGAAGGGAGGAGGGGAAACTTGGTGCGGGCAAATAGCCTACTCCTTTCGAAAAGTACCAAGGGGACCAACGGCTTAACGTCCCATCCGAAAGGACGGTGTAACCTTGACAGTCATATAAGTTACTCCACTAACACGGACTGCCGAGCAGACGTCGAGGAACACGAAGCCGTTACACTTGCTAGCAGAGCGGTCACCGACTCTACCCCGGACAACTCCCGATTCTGCTTAACTTCGGTGTTCGATTGGGAACCGGTTAAACGACCTCGGCTAAGCCGCTGGAAAATTACACCTCTCTTGGTAATCAGCATATTTCGACCGAACCTCTTGCCAAAATTACAGAAACAAAACTAAGATTATGTGCAGAAAAAGTAGTCGAGTACGTCAATACTAGTCATTTTTTTTTAACGAAGTCCTCCAAGGTCACGGGGCATCAATATCGTCCACATGTTATTTCTTGTGAGAAATTATAAGCTCGATAAATTACCAAGATTGTCATTTTGTTTTTCGGTAAGGTTGTGTCCAATAAGATTTATTTATTATTTAAATATTGTAGAGTGTAGTTTATTCACCCTTCGACATGTTCATTATTATACACAAATAGGTGTGTTGACAAAGATAGGGAAACAACACTTTCAGGACTAGTTGTATGTCAATATTATTCTTTACATTTAACAATTTTGATAACACTTACAGGAATGTTTAATGTTTAGCTTGAAACTCCCTGGTGTGTCAGTTATTTGTACCTCCTGAAACAAAGAGACCAAACGATTTATTAATGACAAATGGACGCAATGATTTGAGCAAACCCGACTCAAAACTATGAAGAAGTTAATACGCCACCTACTCAGACAAGATAGAATACAATAATTGTTCAATAACAGGACTTGATAATCGGTAATATTTAATACAATTCAGAAGTTAAAAGATCCATCCCGATCGGCGCTCGAATACGAGTCTAAGCCTTGGCCAAGTCTTAGCCAGAACGCCTATCGGGATGAGTTTTTTAGCTTCTGAATGGTATTAAATATTAACAATTCCACCTACGGGAGTGTTTCCCGAAGGAACAAATCTAGAAATTGATAATGGGAGTTCAATTATGGAGAAAAATATTTTGAACATTTGATGAGTTAAGCGCGTAAAAAAGTTATATTCTTAACAAGCTTTTTGAATGATTGATGTGTACACGTTATCACTAGTCTATCAGTGCATTCAAAGTGCAGAAATATAATTTCAGTTCTCTGCATTCGGTTTCAAGAAATATTTGAGATATTATTGTAATAATGCATTTCAATGCAAGAAATATTATTATTAATATCATACTTATAAAAAATCTAAAGTAAGTAATTGTGAAGTAACTGCGTAAACAATGTCAACATTGGGATTGAAATGAATTCATCTCAAGGAACTTACATCTTCAGGTGAGGAATCCGACTTGTCCTCGTCAGCGAAGCAGCCACTCGTAGCAACCAGGACCAGAAGTACCCAAACAATGCGAGACATACTTGAGAAGCGCTGCGAACAAATGGAATTGAATTGAAATTACTGGTAAAATTTAAAAATTTAATTGATATTTCCGGTTCTTGCGAAAAGCAATAAAGTATAAAGGTGATTAAAACAGTTTGAAAGTAATAAAATTCAAAACTACATACAGAAGTTGGTTTCGAACCCGGGTCTTCTGATAACTGGTGCATGATTTTATCCATAAGAAACCTGAATGACATATTTTACTGTTCTTACTCTTAAAAATATTGGCAATTACAGCTCTGAAATTAATCGTACGTACTACGTAGGCAGACGTGTGTTTGTTCTAATGATATTATTTGTGAATCAATTCTAGTTGAAATATTTAATGAGTATAATATGTAAACAAGGAATTCCAAACAAACTAACCCCCGCCCCCCAGATCCAAGCTGTAAACGGGGATCCATTCATTTATCTATATTTTATTATGAATAATTATAAAAATTAATAATATTTGTATGTAGCCTGCCCAGGGTGCAATTCATGCCCTTCTTCAGGTGTCCAACTAGGTATGTTGCGGATAGGACAATTGTGAAAGGGATGTCCGAGGGCTGTTTTAGAGGAATCAATCCTTTGCATTCGCATTAACAACTGCGGAAATCATCGAAAAAATACCTTCCGTCAGGATTGCCGGTCTCGACAGGATTTGAACCCGGGACCCTATGAATCAGAGTCAAGCACTTACGCTCGAGCCAACACTGCCAGTAAATTTTATCATGAAACTTCTGAATAAGTTCTACGATAATCGTTTAGAACTTTAGTGTAAGTAAAGGAAATTTGCATTAAGGCTATTCGAGCGCGTTTTTCTATTTTCCAAAATATGCTACCAAGTCATAACTGTTAATGGCTTTGAAACCTGGCTATTTTAGAAAATCAAAAATATTTAAAAAAAAAATCTGATCCGGTACACGGCCAATATATAGCCATCTCAAAATTATTTCAAACTTCAATTCGCCAAGGCACATCATTCAACGAAGGGTGTTGTGTTTTTGTGACATTAATTTTCAATTGATTTTTAATAGGCTGACTGAGAGAAAAAAGATTTTTTCTTACAATTGACATTCCTGCGAACTTTTTGTTTGGCGGTACAAATCGGTAAAAAATACCGCCAAACGAAAAAATTTGCAGAAAGACAATTGCTGAAAAAAATCTTTTTTCTCTCAGTCAGTCTATAGAAAAACAGTTGAAAATTAATGTCACAAAAACACAACACCCTACGTTGAATGGTGTGCCTGGCGAATTGAAGTTGGAAATTATTTTGAGGTGGCTATAATGGCCGTGTACCGGATCAGCAAAATTTGAAATGAATATTCTTGATTTTCTAAAATAGCCAGGTTTCAAAGCCATTCACTATATTTTGACTTGGTAGCATATTTAGGAAAATAGATAAACGCGGTTGAATTTCCTTGTTTCAACATTCGTGTCTGGTTGAATCTTGAATGGGCAGAATAGAAGTTAACCAAAATAAAATGGTTTATTTGAGAACAACCAAATTAATGTGTCTGTACTAAAATATGGTCAGAGTTGTTGCTTCTTTATAATACTGGCATGTAACTCACCTTAGAACGGAGAGGAACAGGAGCGAATGGCGGCCGAACAAATCCAATAATGATCAGCGACTTGAGTTTTCATATTACATACGATAAAAATAGTTTCACTTGATTCGAAATATTTCAGTTTTAGGGTCAGGATATCTCGACCAATCAGAACATACCGTCTGCTTTAAATTAAATATGTGATCATCAATGTACGAATTGTTATCTCGTTAAATGTCACTCGTCTTAATTATCACTATGACCTCAGAACCTTTCTTGTAATTTATGATTAGTTTTTTATACGTTTATTCCATTCGGGTCATATTATTTAGTACTTTATTAAGATGGCGTTGTTGTTGTTGTTGTTGTTGTTGTTGTTGTTGTTGTTGTTGTTGTTGTTGTTGTTGTTGTTGTTGTTGATGATGATGATGATGATGATGATGATGATGTTGTTGTTGTTGTTGTTGTTGTTGTTGTTGTGTTCGTAAATTGAAACAAATAAAAGGGCAATATATTATCATAAATGTAATTAATTTTTTAAGACCTATATTTTCATGACCTATAACCTATTTATTTATTTATTTTATTTATTTAAGAGTCTGCATTCTGAAATACAAGTGTTTTTCTTTTCTAGAACACTTTCTGAGACCATCAATCAGATTGATAACCAACGTTGCACACATGTTGGCCATGTATATACATACAGTCTTCTATAGAGGCACATTTTCAGAAAACAATCACAAAAAGGAATAAGGATTTTCGTAAAATCATCAAAATTTGTAAATTTCTTTATGTTTTTCTAATCTTTATTTATTATTTTATTATTATTTATTAAACGTCTATCCTATTTAGTTATAAAAACTGATTTACGAAGGAGGACAACAATTTACAAAGGAATCCGTTTTGATATCAAGTTATTTTTAAGAGATTGACCATATCGTTGTTTAACAAACACGCAAAATTACATGTAAATTAGATGACAACTGGATGCAGGATAAGTTTCGGAAAAAAGGTCAATTAGGTTCATCCAAAAACAAATCTAGTCCGATAATATTGACATTGACAAGAACCCTAGCTGTTATTCAATTCTAACGCGAACATATACTCTGCGGCTTGTAGGTGTCATACTGCCCGAATCACATGAAGCGCAGAGTGGCGCACTGTGATCGTAGCTTCTAGCCGGAATATGCTCAACAGGATTAAGACAGTCTTGATGTTAAACACCTTGTCCTGACTACGGAAATATCTAGTTGAGCACAGCCTAATACAGACCATTGAATTGTAAAATATATCCCTCTTCACAACATAAAGTTGATTGATTGATTGATTGGATATTGCTTAACGTCTCATATTAATTCACAATGGCTATTGGAGACGATGAGTGGTGATAGATGAGGATGAAGTATGAACGGAAGGGAGGAGGGGAAACCCGGTACCGGTACGTAGCCTACTTCTTTCGTAAAGTACCAAGGGGACCAATGGCTTAACGTCCATCCGAAAGGACGGTATAACCTTGACAGTCATATAGATTCCTCCACTTAACCGGACTGCCTAGCAGACGTCGAGGAGAACGAAGCCGTTACACAAGCTCTCGAATCTTCCATCGGCTCTAACCAGCGGTTATACATATGTCTCATAGGGCAGAGCGGTTACCCACTCTACCCCTGACCACGCCCGAAGGCTGCATAACTTCGGTGTTCGAGTGGGAACCGGTTAAATGACCTCGGCTAAACCACTGGCTAACATTTGGTTTGATGTTTAATAAAAGAAATAAGGACAGAATCAAGAAACCGAATGTAACAAGAGAAAAAAACATTTATTCTCAAACACATTTCATGCAATACGTTTATGCGATTTAACTCCTACTACATACAGTTACAATAAAACAGGCGGCCTTTGCTGTTTTCAAAACGAAAATGGCCACTGGAGTTTTTTAACATCTCTATGAAAATTTGATAATAATGTGTAATTGTTTTTGATTGTTTCATAAATAACCAATTTTCATTTACATTTGTATTGAAAATATGTATGACAAACAAAATATTGTACTAAAGCTATTAAAACAATTATGATGCACCAATCTTCGACAAATCTTTGATTATAGAGTACATCCCTTCCTCTCGCAGCTCACAATCTTAGTAGCACTGTCGCAAGTGCAGTGGCCATAGCATTCCTCGAAGATAGCCATGCGAGCCAGCTGTGCCTCGCACGTCCAGTTGATGCAGCCCTTCGCAGTGCAAAAATCACCTGGTGACTGTTCATTGCAGTTGCACCAGTTGCACTCAGACATGTAGCGCTCGCCGTGGGGACATTTGGCAGTCTTCGTGTTCAGATTTGACACGGCTGCAAGGAAAGAGAAAGCTCTTTAGTTTACACTTTAAGGTAAATTTTTGTTATTCTGAGGTGACACACGGTTGTAATTTAAAGCTTTTATCAATTAAAGTTTCTGATACCTCCAAAAATATATTGTTTTATTCCTAGTCTAGAAAATATTACTACACTAAACTAACAGTTTTAAAAATTATACCGTCTTTTTTTGATTGAACACGAAATATTTAAGCTTTTTGTTCCTGAAATTTGTGTAAATTTGCAATTTGTTGAATTCTTTAAATCGGCTTCAACCAGCTTTTTTGATCCACATAGATCAAAAGCATCATACCAAACTAAAATGAACATTTTTCATAAACGTGTGTCTTGAAACTGTGCACAAAAATAGGCCAACACTCAAACACTAAAAAATATGCTATCCGAAATTACACCTCTCTTGGTAATAAGCTTATTTTGACCGAATTACTCGCCAAAATATGAAACAAAACAAAGAGAAAAAGTAGTCAAGTACGTCAATGCTAGAGATTATTGTTTATCCTCCAAGGTCACGGGGTATAAATATCGTCCCCATGTTATTTCTTACTCGTGGGACCTGGCTCGAAAAATTACCAATATTGTCATTTTCTATTTCGGTAAGGTTGGATCCAACAATTTTTCTGTTACTTTGTAAAGTTAGTATAAATAAAATATATTTTTTTTAGTTACGGTTACCGGGTACTCGGGTGAACCCCCTTTAACTAGCATACTTGGGGAAGTTCCTTATGAAAAGTTAAATTTTATCGGAGTAAACATTTTACTAACAAAGTATCTCTGTCCGCATCAGAACAGTTGATGACTTAACCCGTGCTTAAAACTAGAAACGCGAGATAAGTTTTACTGATATTTTATTTATTATTTAAATATTGTAGATTAGAATAGTTTATTCACACTTCTACATGTACATTATTATTAAACACAAATAGGTGTGTTGAAAAAGATAGGGAAACAACACTTTCCAGAACTAGTTGTATGTCAATCTTATTTCTTTACATTTTACAATTTTAATAACACTTACGAGAAAGTAAAATGTCTACCCTGAGACTTACCTGGTGTGTGAACTGGTTGTACCTCCTGAAACAAAGAGACCAAACATTTTTAAATAACAAATCGTCGCAATGATTTGAGCATACACGACCGCAATGTTTTGAGCATATAATACGCCAACTACTCAAGCAAGATAGAAAACAATAATTATTCTTCATTTTTGTGTGCACGTAATCACTAGTCTAGCGCATTCAAATTGTAGATTTTTTTCAGATCTTTGCGTTTAGATTCAAGGAATATTCGAGATATTATTAAAATGTACTAATGCATTTAATACAAGAACTATTATATAAACGGATAACAGCACATTTTTCTCATGATTTATAGTTATCTGTCGTATCTTGTTTTAATTTTAACATAGGATTTAATGAGTTATAATATACGTATAATATTGTGAAAGAAAACATACGTATATTTTGATATTTTGTGGTTCCTGGATACGTTCTCTAAGTTCATTACTGTTTTTAGAAGTTATCATTAAATATGCATGTATTCTCACGCTCATAAGTACAAACATTTGTACAACGATCTCGAGAAAGTTTGAAATTACATAATATGCGAATTCTAAAATGCACAAAACACTCATTTTTATACTGAACAACATACAAAAAAAATGCTTAATGCAATAAACACTACTATACACCATGGTTACGTATAAAGTTGACGCACCGGAAGCTCTCGTTGCTTTTTCCAGTTGCGTCGAATTTATGCTTGAGCATGGTGTATAGTAGTGTTACTACATAAAGAAATTCTAAGTCTTTGTTTTCTATGTTGTTCTGTACAAAAATGTCAGTGTTTTGTGCATTTTAGAATTCGCACAAGTAATTTTAGATTTTCTCCAGACAAATTAATGTTACTCGATTTGGATAGTCGGGAAACACTCCCGTAGGTGGAATTGTTGAAATTTAATACAATCCAGAAATTAAAAACAGCAACAGTTTTTCGATGCTTTATTGTTCCATCCATTCAAGTTCTATAATGTTTCGACAATACAGAAGTTAAATAGTTACCGTCTCGGTGGTCTAGTTGGCTAAGGCGTCCACCCGGAAAGTGGGAGACTCGGGTTCGAACCCCGATCGGGATGGATTTTTTTATTTATGGATTGTATTAAATTTCAAAAATTAATGTTAGTTCTTACGAGCGTGATAATACAATATGAATGTCTCGTGAAGATTCTTAATGCAAATTTTCGGGTTTTATTTCTGGTGAAGAGGTTTATCAACTATCTCTTTATTTATTTTCTTCCATTTATGAACTTTAGTAAAAACACCGATATGGTGTTAAAGAACGTTATTAATTTAACAACTTTGAAGACAGTATTATTTGTATATATTTACGAAAAAATATAGATCATTCAGGGGGTCATTCATTCGTATTTCGCCAACGGCAATCCTAAATAAGACGGTGAATACTGATATTGAGTTCTCCCAATCATCCCTTTACAATTACCGTAAGACTCGTAGGACTCGTTGTCCTCCTTTGTAAATCAGTTTTTATAACTGAATAGGATAGACGTTAAATAAATAAAAAATAAAAAATAATAAATAAACCCTATTTACCTATAGTAAGTCACGTAAGACGTTGCCGGGTAAAAATGTTTCCCATACGACGAGAATCATTACGAAAATAAGTTTATCTAATACATATTTATATTAAATTTAAACACAATTGTGGAGTAACTGCTTAAACAATGTCAACATTGGGATTGAAATGAATTCATCTCAAGGAACTTACATCTTCTGGTGAGGAATCCGACTTGTCCTCGTCAGCAAAGCAGCCACTCGTAGCAACCAGGACCAGAAGTACCCAAACAATGTGAGACATACTTGACATTTGACAGTCAGTAAAAATAATGGAATTGAATCTGTAATTGAAAAGTTTAGATTATATTACTTGTGAAACCTTATCTTGCGAAAAACAGCATAAAAGCCACAAATAACAAAAATCCAAACAGAAGTGGGATTTTAACTTTGGTCTTCTGATATGCCTGTTCCACAAGATAGGTTCTGTACGTGTATTGGCCCTTAGCTCTGAAAATGATCGTAAGTAGGTATAAAACGGGATTGTTTGAATCACATTTTTATGGGAATCAATCCCGGTTCTTAATAATAATCAGTATGTAAGCTAGAAATTTCAAAACTAACCGGCGACACCCTCCCCCCTCTTCCCCAAAAAAAGAAGTGGTTCTCCTAAACTGGGATCCTGTCATTTAAGCTGATAAACTTGGATGTGCAGAAAAGAGTCAAACCATGCATACTTTAGAATATTTCCGACGACCAACAAAACAATAATATATATATTTTAATATTCCATAACTTTTGACAAGCAACAAAACGATAATTTATAGATAGTCATGTGTCAGCCCTAAAATATTGTCAACGATATTGATCCTTACAAATACTTGGCAGGCAACTCACCTTAGAACGGACAGGACCAGGAGTGAATGGCAGCTGCACAAAACCAACAATAATAAGCGACTTGATTTCTTCTATTTGATCCAATTAAAATGTAATCTCACTTGCATCGAAACATGTCAGGGTCTAAGGGGAAATTGCAACCAATCAGAATATACCAACTGCATTGATAGTAAGAATTAAACATCAGGGATCATCTTTATGTTGGTGATCTCATTAGATTGCAACTCGCTCTACTTATCATTATGATCCCGTGACCTTTCTAAGACTTTATAATTAGTTTGTTATGTGCTTTATACAAATATTGTTGGGCAATATTGGCATTGAGTGTATAGTATTGTAAGGGCCAAGCAGGATGCCAAAGCGACATGCGCGGGCAGGTCGGCTTATGCAATGAAATACAATACTTATTTTTTCCCTTTTCTTTCTATCTTTTCTTTTTCTCCTTCTTTTTAAATTTGACTAGCTTACCCATCGCGCGTTGCTGCGACGTATGCCATAACCCTTCGGGGAAGTGTACTTCTCCATATAAAAAATACGTATATGTGTCAACTTTCATAGTGATATGTCCAACGGTATCGAAGTATTGGTGAATCCTCTTTGCAGGCACCGATCACCACGTGGAGGAGTTACAACATAATGGATAGCATAGAAACCTTTCCAGTGAAAAAATACATATAAGTGCCAAGTTTCATGGAGATCGGATGAATGGTGTAGTAATGCATAAAGGACAAACTTACAGAGAGACATACATACATTTGTTTTTATTTGTATAGAAGATTATATTTCATTTAATTTTAAATGCAATTTGAATTTGTTGCCAAAAATTATTGTCGTATAAATATTATGCATTGTTGTTATAATATTGCTATTTCAAACTTTACCTAACAATATTTCTTTATTTGTGTCTGCATTAATGTAAATAGATTTAGTAGGATGTTCTCCTTTGTAAATCAGTTTATTAAATGAAATAAATCAGAACATAACACACCATAGAAATGCATACCTAGTGACATGCTGACCAATTATACAAGCACAGATCGGCGCATTGTGATCAAAGTTTCATGTCAGGACGTGCCTCAGCGTTGGGTCTCTTATACACATTACAAACTCAATGCTTTTGCTAATCCTTGCATTCGGGACCTAGTAACACAAACGGATACACTTGCATGCACACTTATAATGATGTATAAATATTGATTTTATTATTGCAATAGTATTGTGTACCTGGAATAACACACATGATTGCATTGGATGGGCTTGAATTTATTACGTCATTTGTTCACCAAACCATGTCGTTATTCCGAATGCTCGTCCATCTCAGGCAACTCAGGAGTCAGGAAACACTACGGTAGATAACAGTGATATCGGACAAACGGTTTAATAATTTTATTTAAAAATCCATCCTTTGAGGTTAAAAATAAATAAATACATAAATAAATAAATAAATAAATAAATAAATAAATAAATAAATAAATAAATAAATAAATAAATAAATAAATAAATAAATAAATAAATAAATAAATAAATAAATAAATAAATAAATAAATAAATAAATAAATAAATAAATAAATAAATAAATAAATAAATAAATAAATACTTTTCCAATGACTGAAAGCGTAGGCATAAATATTGTTTAACGACATTGTTTCACACACATATCGATTTTACCGGTAGGTGGCCATACACAAACAAATATAACCTTAATGTGGGCCTATAAAGTCGGTGTCAAGGGAAGTTTGCGCCGAGGCAGGTAAACTTCTCCGCCGCGCTCTTCCCCCACCATGCGGCTCGGCTACTGGACAGGATGAACGACTATTGACATTCCACAGAGATGGCCCGTCAAGATAATGGTAATTGGCTACATAAGAAATTTAAAAACTCGCAATTTCGTTGTTTTGTAACTTTTATCGAATTATTTGGATTATTGAAGAAAAACTAACATACCCTCGATTTTGAATCACAAAAAACACCAAAAATTAAGCTATGTAAACACATGTAAATTAAACGCACGTAGTTTTTAGCTTTGGTGAAAAGATTTTGTAATAATCTATGTCGAAATAGTGAGTGAGTGAGTGAGTGAGTGAGTGAGTGAGTGAGTGAGTGAGTGAGTGAGTGAGTGAGTGAGTGAGTGAGTGAGTGAGTGGCAGATGAGTGGCAGAGTTGTGTTAAATGTTTGATAAACAATGACGGTGACGATGAAGTGTTATTCAATGTAATATAACGTAATAAAACACTGATGGTGAATTAAAATGCATACAACAATTTTGTAAATAATTAAGGCATTAATACCATTAACAACAAAAACAAAAGGTGCCTTGTCAGTAAATGAAATCGTAGACTAGCAAAGATTCACATTAACCACAGGGCCAATGTTAAACATCTGCAAATTCAACCATTATTTAAATGTGCACCATTAAATACGCCACATACAGTAGCATACTTGAAAATAAATAAAAATAAA
The DNA here is from genome assembly GCA_024449915.1 of Sweltsa coloradensis. Lineage (NCBI taxonomy): Eukaryota > Metazoa > Arthropoda > Insecta > Plecoptera > Chloroperlidae > Sweltsa > Sweltsa coloradensis. The sequence continues at coordinate 4,685 of JAMZAV010000818.1, read as the reverse complement.
GATAACTTATGGAAAAAACCATTCGCAAACAACTGTCGATCATCTTATAATAATAATCTACAGGACTTTCGAAGATCTGTAAGCAATTCAAATGTGCTATGTGCGAATCTTTGAAAATGAATAAACTTCCGTTTGCGGGTTAACAAAACTCCGTCGCCTCACTCACGGGCTGGCATACACCTCTTGTGACTTTGTTTTTTCTTCTTATGTATATTTACTTTGATCAATAAACGAAATGGAATGAATAACATGGACAAGTTAATTAATTTCTGGGTGATTTTAGTGGTTCAAAAACGAGTGTATGTTACTTTTTCTTCAATATTCCAAATAATTCGATAAATTATTGTATGCATTTTAATTCACCATCAGTGTTTTATTACGTTATATTACATTGAATAACACTTCATCGTCACCGTCATTGTTATCAAACATTTGACACAACTCTGCCACTCACTCACTCACTCACTCACTCACTCACTATTTCGACATAGATTATTACATAATCTTATCACCAAAGCTAAAAACTACATGCGTTTAATTTACATGTGTTTACATAGCTTAATTTCTGGTGTTTTTTTGTGATTCAAAATCGAGGGTATGATAGTTTTTCTTCAATAATCCAAATAATTCGATAAAAGTTACAAAACAACGAAATTGCGAGTTTTTAAATTTCTTATGTAGCCAATTACCATTATCTTGACGGGCCATCTCTGTGGAATGTCAATAGTCGTTCATCCTGTCCAGTAGCCGAGCCGCATGGTGGGGGAAGAGCGCGGCGGAGAAGTTTACCTGCCTCGGCGCAACCTTCCCTTGACACCGACTTTAGACACTTCATGCATGTTCTTCCTGACGGCATATAATGGTATACACTGTCCATACCACCGATTGATATATTTCTATTTGGATGAGCGAAGCGGAGACTTCAATTTCACTGACCCCTCAAAAAATTTAGCTCCAATGATTTTTTTTCTTTTTGTTTTTTGTTTGTTTGTTTTTTGGTCTGTTTTTGTTAACTCTCTACCAAGCAAACGGCATATCCAATCTTGATGAAAATTAAAGGGGACCTTCAAAATCTCTGAACTTATAAGTTAGGTGTATTGTTTTTTGGTACAATCAAAGAAATATTTCTCATGAATATCGTACTTTCACGATTTTTTTCGATTTTTAGTGCGATATTTTCGTGACATTTGGGCCGATTCTGACCAAACGGGTGGGGCTACAACGTTCATATTTTACATGTACATTAAGGTAATGGTTATATGTATTGCTTTATGATAGAAAAAGTTGAAAAAGTTAGCCAGAATCCATAGAATAAAGGTTTTAAAATAAGTTTTTTTTAGGAACATAATAAAAATTAAAAAGTAACAATAGAAACTTGACAACAATCACCTTCAATGCGTTCAAAAAGCTCTTGCAACAGTAAAGAGACCCCACGCAAACTAAAGACTTACAAAAAAGCTCATCCATCAACGCGACTAAAAAATGCGTTTGCGAAGCTTCCTAGTTTAAAAAAATCGATCTTTGGTTGGTTATCACTCACTCGTCGATTTCGTCGGGCTTACAGGGTTGGCTTGTTCGTATTGATTTCATGTCACCCACTGAAACAACTGTTATATGATTGAGTGTTAAGACTCTAAATACGAATTTATTTATTTTATAAAATGGTTCCTTGGTTGCCGTATTGGAATTTCTTGCGTGGTTGCCGTCCGTGCTCTCCTTAACTTTGGAGGGCCCGACTCAGCCTGCTGCACAAGCCTGGACACAACCGTCTTCCTCTCAATATCGCAGATAGGCAACGAGAATATACAGTATTTGCAGTGTTTGTGACCGTGAACGTAAAAATGTAGATTCAAAATAATTTTCCAGACATACAAACTGGTAAGATTGTAAGTACAAACTGGGAAAATCGAAGATAGCACTAACACCCACATCCATATTATATTTACCACATCCATGCATAACTTTTCACATTTGTACCATCAATATGCTGAAGTAGGAGCTATTGATATTCAGGTTCGGTCAGGGCTAGGGAAACCGTTACGACAATCATAATAAGATAGTATAGTAGTGAAGTATAATATAGTTCCTTAGAGACGTAAAACCGTGACGTCATCAACCGTGCGCGGTCGAGACTAAATTTACTCGTGATGCTTCGTGGGCGACTTTCAGGATGCAGCTTCCGTACTGTCTACGGCACACTTATAAAACTTTCATCCGCCCCTCTTTGAATACGCGGCCCCGGCGCTGACACCCGTCTTTGGAGGATGTCTCCAGCAATACTTCTCGCTGGAGCAAAGGATCCTTCGCCGCATCGCGCGGCTTCCTCCGATGACGCGGAATGAAGACGTGTATACCCAAACCGGCGTCGGTGGTATCAGCTCTCGACTCGACTCCCTCGCAGGGGCTTACGTGCAACGTCTTCACGCAGGTGGCAGGAATGAGCTTCACGACCTCGTTTCGCGTCCTCGAGCCTTCGGACCTCTACCCCGCTTCAAGTACCCTTATCCGCCTTTTGCCTTTCAATTCGTCCAACTTTATAATTGTCATGTTCTCTTGTTGTTTTTCATGTATGTAATGTTTAACTTGTAACTCTGTTATCACTATGTCAGGCTACAGAGGGCCACACTTGCCCTGCATTAGCCTTTCCTGCCCTATGGGCAGGTAAAATTCAATAAAATAATAATATATTTCCTCAGATGGTAAATAGCATTTTTGTTTAGAGGGCCAACATCACCTTTTTAGATACGCCACCTCATATACAACAGATTAACTATACGACAGCATATACTTTATTTAACTCATATCACATACTAGTACAATATGCACTCGGTATATATAGAAAGCTTTGCAAACGCTTTTTCAGGTGCGTTGTTGGATGAGCGTAATTGGTACATTGAGTTGCCATGTGTTATGCAGATTTTCTGTTGTTCTGTGAAAAAATCATTACTTAGTCGAAGAAATTTGTTTTAAAACCAAAAATATCATAATTTAAACAAATGAAAAAATCGTCAAATTGCGATTTTCATGAGAAATAATTTTTCGATTGCGCTCCAAAACGTGGCAGTTCTAAATTCAGAGATTTCGAAAGCATCCATAAAATTTCATTTCAATTGGAGTATCAATTTAGCTGGAATCGTGTTAACAAACACACAATAATAATAATAATAATAATAATAATAATAATAGTTACTCTCAAACCAAGAGTGTGGTTGAGATATGTGGACGATATATTCGCAGTGTGGTCTCATGGCAGAGAAGCTTTAGAGGATTTTTTAATTGATCTAAATGGCTTACATCCAAGTATACAGTTTACTATTGAAATTGAAAAGGAAGGTCGATTGGCATTTTTGGACGTTCTTGTGACTCGTGGTGATCCTGTGGGTCACTCAGTTTACCGTAAACCAACTCATACAAATTTGTACATTCATGAGACGTCGCATCATCATCCTCCACAGAAGCACTCAGTATTAAATACTCTAGTTACCAGAGCCAAACGTTTATCAGACAGTACCAGTCTGGAATCGGAAAAATGCGTTCTGAAACAAGCGTTACTAAACAATGGCTATAATAACACAATGATTATGCGAGCATTTAATAGAAAACCAAAACTACAGGATGTAGGCCTACAGTTTGAAGATAGAACAGAGAAAAAGAAGAAAGCCATATTACCTTACGTAAAGTTCACAACTGATAGAATTGGTAGACTCCTCCAGAAACAACAAATTCAAACAATATTCAAACCGTGGAAGAAAATTCAAAATTGTATGTTGCCAGTTAAAGATAAAATTCCTTTTCAATCTAGTGGTGTTTATGAAATCCCTTGTAAATGTGGTTCGGTCTACATTGGACAAACCTGTCGTACAATTGGGACTAGAATTAAAGAACATAGAGCGCACTGCAACCACTACAGAGAGGACCTTTCGGCAGTAGCAAAACACGTGGTGGAAAATGCTAATGATCCCACGCACAAGATCCTTTTTGAAGATACCAAAATTTTATGCACAGAAGAAAACCTTTTTCCTCGACTCATAAGAGAATCGATTGAAATTGCCAAGCACCCCAATAATTTTAATGGGGATATTGGTGGTTTTAAATTAAGCAAAACATGGAGTCCGATGATAGGGAAACTACTCTCAAGACGACAACAACAACAACAACAACAACAACCACCACCACCACCACTGCCACAACAACAACAGCAGCAGCAGCAGCAACAGCATCAAGGAAGTCAAGATGTTTCTAGTTCTTTGGACAATGACAATCAGAGCCAAAGAAGAAGCAAAAGAATTCAACAAAAACAATCTCAAATGTAAAGTTTTTCAGTGTTGCCTCAGATGATGATACGCACAGACGTATCGAAACGTCAGGTAATTTAATAAAAAACGAACACAGCGAAATGACTCGTAAAATATTTGATTTCTCTAATAATAATAATAATAATAATAATAATAATAATAATAATAATAATAAGGGAGAGTCTCACAGTCTATAAATCCCACTGGCTCGAAATCTCGTTGGCTCGAAATTAAATAGTATTTATTTAGAGACGATGAGATTTGCAGACGATGGGACACACTATTGTGGCACTGGCTCGAAATCTCATAGGCTCGAAATCCCATAGGCTCGAAATAAATAGCTAGAAAATACGCCGTTAATAGGCTGCGTGTCGTTGTCTCTCATTGACT